>OX596234.1:54163476-54750976 GCA_951394345.1 Salicornia ramosissima
TGCCCACTCTTGAGTTGTTGAATGGCTTGCAGATTATCATTTTCAACCTCAACACGATCAAAATCCCCATAAAGAGCAAACTTGAGTCCATAATAAATCGCTTTGACTTCCACAACCGGCACATCCCAATTCCGCATCTGCTTATACGTGGCCGCCATTAGAATTTCACCCAACTCATCCCGAATCACCACACTCAAACTAACCATACCAACCCCTAAAACCACAACATCACAATTTATTTTATCATAACCTTGCCTCGGTGGTTTCCAAGAAAACACCCCCACGTTCAACACCCTTCCAGCCATTTCCCCCTCCTCAAGCCCACAAAAAATCTGCTTATAATTGCCCAGAAGACACAAGCAGCTTCAACCACCTCCTCTGGCTTCCTCAGGTTCATAACAAACAAGGCTTTGTTGTGTGCAAACCACATCCCCAGCATACCATACTCGCTAGCCCCAACTCCCCCTCCTGCAACTCATCACACAACCGACCTCACCACTCCTTAAAGGAGTAACAAGATCACGACGCAACAGCCCAGGCACGAGCAACAATAGCTCCCCAAACGCTCACAACCACTATACAACAAACCAAAGCATGCATCACATCCTCTTCCACCGCCTCACATCCACTACACCTTGGATTACGAACACACCCTCGTCTAGCCAGGCCCTTTCTTGTCGGGAGACCATCAGAACAAGCCCTCCATAGAAACACACGCACCTTGGGTGGGACATCTAAACTCCATATTTTAGCCCATATATTACTCGTTCCCTCCAAATTTGATGCCATCCATATAAACCCATTGTACCATCTAATAAAATGATACCCCGACTTGGAAGTATACACACCATCTATGGTAAAATGCCACATCAACACATCAACATTGTCCTCCAAACAAATAGGAATTTTCAAAATCTCATCAATATCAACCGGGAGTAAAATTGCTTGCAACTTATCAATATCCCAACAACCATTATCAAAATCGATCAACTCGTACACCTTGAGGTCAAAATCCCACACATTCCTCGGTGAAACAACCATGAAAGAAGGTGGGTCTGGAACCCACTTGTCCAACCATGCATTAACAGACATTCCATTCCCTATTCTCCACTAGGACCCTTCAATAATAACCCATTTCACCTCCGCAATACTATGCCACGTGTAACTTGGATTATAACCCACATTAGCTTCCAAAACCGAAGATCTCGGGAAATATTGAGCCTTTAGCACCCTCACCATAAGTGAATCATGTTATGTATTCTAATCAAGATTTGAGCTTTAAACAAAGTAATTAATAAATAATGAAGTGGCGTCTATTGGATTCGTCTTAATATGCAGCTTTTTAATATCTAATTTTTGTAAATACACAATTAATAAAGATATTAATCTTTAAAGTTTTATCTTCACATGCATGAAAGTAGAATATTTCAAATACTATGTAGAAGAGGTAGAAATCTTTAAAAATATTTTGTTTGAAGTTGTGTTTTAGTAAGTGTACTCCCTATGTAACAAAAAATGACAACAAGTAGTCATTTTACGGACTCCTAGGAAAAATTTCCTAATACAAGTCTAAGAGTAATGTCATACTAATCCAACATCACTAATCAATCACAAACAAAACCACTAACCACCACCAGCCACTAATTTAGCCACCCATCCACCACCACTACTTGCCATTTACCGCTACACAAGACGACCAACCACCACCAATCACCTACACCGACCAATCGAACCACCAACAACCACAATCAAGCCAACCCCCCGATCAAACCACCAATCAAGCAACCCCCCCCCCCCAAAAAACCCTTGATCTCATTTTTCTCTCATCTTTCTCAGCCGTTGGGGTTCGATTTAGCTGGGGTTGGGCTGGTGGGGTTCAATTGACTAGAGATCGACTGACTGGAGATCGATTTGGATGGGATTCGAGTTCGCTCGATTTGGCTTGGGTTCGAGCGGTGTGGTTCAAGTTGTGTCAATTTCATTGGGGTTCAAGTTGGCTCAATTTCGATGGGGTTCGAGTGGCGTGGTTCTCGTTTGGGTGGTTTGAGTGGTGTGGTTCTCGTTTGGGTGGTTTGAGTGGTGCTTGGGTTTGGGTTTTTGGGTGGATGGGGTTTGGGTGGGTAGGATTTGGATGGTGCAGTGGCTAAGTTTCAAGTTGCTCAGTGCTTAGGGTTAGGGTGGGTAGGGTTTTGGTGGTGGCTGGGGTTCGGGTTATTGTGTTTGGGTGGTAGGTAGGTTATGATTGGGTGGTTGTTGGTGTGGGTGAAAAGTTGTGGATGATGAAAGGTGGTGATTAAATTAATGAGGGGAATATTATATTTTATTAATGATGTAGTGTTGATATATAATGAGAAATTATATTTGTTAAATAATTACAAATTGGTAAATTTTATGACTTTTATTTAATTTTACCATAAATGTAAAGTTTGGTAATTGTTGTCATTTTTATGTTACTAAAGGAGTGGTTACAAAAATTAACAAAAAACTAAATAAACGTGGTAATAAATGACATCTATAAAAAAAACAAAGGAAAATTATCATTTGTGGCCTTGTGTTTTTCAACTTTATCATTCATGACCCTGTGTTTTTAAGAATTTCACAAATGACTCTATGTTATGTATCAATTGTCAAAAGTGACATTAGTAATGATCGATGAAATGTCAGATTTTAATGTTGGTTTTTTTTTTTTAAAAAAAAAATTCAACTCAAAGTAAAACTATTTGTTTACTTGTTTTAGATTTCTCAGGGGCTATTGTTATTGAGTATAATTAGTAGAGGTTATACCGTTACTTATGTCATTTTGACTTTATTTAATTATTTACGCCAATTTTTAACTTTAGAATATGATTGTAATGTCAAATTAAGATTTACTTTGAGTTGAAACATTTTTTTAACTTTAAAATAAGGTTCCAACGTCAATATATGATAAAATACCCTTACTAGTGTTACTTTTGCTAATTAATACATAACATTGGGTCGTTAATGAAATTTTTAAAAACACAGGATCACCATTGACAAAGTTCAAAAACACAGGATCAACAATGATAATTTTCCAAAAAGTAAAAACACATTGTACTAGTTGCTTCTCAAGAAATTATACTCCCATAATCGGTAGGATTAGCATTAGCCATAGGAGGCAAGAATTGAAGCTTCAAAACGGCAGCAAAACCAAAATGTTACCGACCCAAGCACCCAATATAATCTATGTTCGTTTGATATATGTACATCTCGAATTTTTTGTTAGAACATTTATGATTAAATGGGCTTGATTACATAAACTAAGGAAAGAGAAGATTAGGCAAATAGAAACTACGAGTCCAACGGGTATCTCGCGACCCGCGAGGACCCGCCGCGACTCGTGAAAAGTTTCTGGAAAGAAACAAATCACGAGCCACGAGACAGAGAAGACTCGCGACTCGCGAGCCCAGGTCGTGAATCGCGAGCTCCTCTTCGTGGCTCGCGATTTGCTTCTGGAAAATTCGAACAGTTTTTCGACTTTTCGTATGCTTTTGCCTAGGATGCTTGTACGTATTGTGTAATGACCCAGATTTTATTGGTATTTTTGCCGATAATTATGTATAATTATGTTTGTTTAGGTGCTAGTTCAAATTAATTTTTGAACTATTTATTTTAATTTTATATGAATAATTTCGATTTAATCGAAATGTTTATTTCTTAGTTTTTATTATTTATGTTAATTATTATTTAATTAATTAGAATTTTATTTATTTAATTTTCTAATTAATTATTTAATATTTTGGGTGAAATCGATTTTGGCATGATTAATTATGCGGTTTTCGCGAATTAGCCCAATGGATCACGAGAGCCCATTTTTTGAGCCCATTTAAGGCCCATGGCCGGTTTTCATTAATACATGGCAAGGATTGCCACTTGCCTTGTGTTCACACCTTAACTAACTCTATATATAGGAGAGTTAGTAAGGCATTTATTCATTTTTGCCATCTTAATCCTTGCCATCAACTTAAACACATAAACTCACCCATTTGCTTCTTATTCACACGCCATTTTTGATCAATTGAAGCCTTCAATTGTTCATCCATTCTTTCAATCCCAAACTTAAAGGTTCAACCTCAATTGATCTTTAAGTGTTCAAACACAAGCCTAAACACATTTATTTCAAACAAGATTCATTGTTTGGGTTGGTTCTTGGCTTGGTTCGTGTGCGGGGTCAAGGGTGGTGTCTCGTGTGGTAGCGGAGTGTGAAGGCCGTGCAGTGGCAGCAGTGGCTCTTGTGTTCGTGGTGCTCGTGGTGGTGCAACCGTGAAGGTGGTGCAGTGCAAGTGTTCGTGGTAGGGCTGCCGTGCTGGACAGCCGTGCAACGGTGGTGCTCGTGTGTGTGTGCCGTGTTGTGTGCCGTGTTTGGTACTAGTTTCCGGGCTGCTTTTGTGTGTTGAATTTGTGTGTAATCTTCAAAAGGTAACATACTAACTCAACTTAATTGGTGTACCTTGTTTATAGTATAGATTAAATGCATGTTTGGGATGTTTGTTGATGTTTATTCATGATTTTATGTATGATTATACAATCTGATTTTTATGTGTTTACATGATGTTTTAGTGATGATTTTCATGATTTTATGATTAGTTATACATTGTTATATGATCATGATTTATGTATCAAAGTTTGATGAATTTTGGTTAAGTTTATGTTGATTTTTCGTATGATAGGCACGTAGTTTGTATGATTGGATGAGTTCTTGGTTGAAGATCTTGAATCTTGATTGAGTTCTTGATTGAAGATCTTGAATCTTGAATGAGTTCTTTATGAGTTCTTTATGAGTTCTTTGAGTTCTTTATGAGTTCTTGATGAGTCTTTATGAGTTCTTGATTGAATCTTGAAAGCTAAAGAAAACGTTTTAAAGAATAAAGAAAGTTAAAGAAAGTGTCTAATATGGTTAAAGAATGATTAAAGATTAATGAATAATGATTGGTTAGACTCAAGAATAAGGCTAGAGGCAGTTCTTGAGAATAACTTCGATGTTTAGCTAGATTAATTTCGAGAATCGAGGCTTTAGGCAGTTCTTGAACTTAGTTTAGTTAAGTTGAGGTAATAATGAATAATATGATTAAAATGAGTAAATGAATTAATTAATTACTTAGCTTGATTTCATTTTTAGACGCCTGATACTTAGAGTAAGATTCTTGGTTTTCGGGTTAAGACGTTGCCCCTCTCCCATCCGCGGTATTGGGATAGTTGGAGTCATGCTATGTGATCTTTGTGAATTCCAGTAAGATTGGATTCACGGGACATGGATTTCCAGTAAGATTGGTTTCATGGGGTTTGGGAGTAAGATTCTCAAATCTGAACATAGTAGAAAGTTCGAGCGCGTAAGATGCGTTCGTACGAGCACAGTTCGGTCTAGAATATGACTGATTGCGCCAAAGATAGTTGATTAGGTTGGTTTGAGTCGAGTTCACATTTCGGGTTGTTCTCGTACTTTGTTTAATGATGTTGTTTGTTTGATTTATGCTATGTACACGTGTGTTCCCATTAGGGTGGGTCAGTTATGTTACTCGCCACTGATGGTGGACCGTTGTTGTATTCTTTCAGGTACTTCAGATGATGATGTTCTTGCCTAGTTTTGGGTTGGGCGAGCGACGTTTTTTCTTTTGTTTCCTGTTGTATTTACTGTTTTTCTTAGCATTAGTTAGTGATGGTATTGTATAGATGTTGTGACTTTACTTTTGGACTTCTATATGTGAAGTTTAAGACTCTGACATGTAGTTGGAGTTAACTTGTGTTTTTAGTAGTTTTGATTTTACTTTTGGATTTAGACTGTACAAACTTGTGGGTATTTGTACGTTTGTGGTTTTAATAATAATATCTCGAGGAATTAGTTTTATTTCCTAGGTTTGAGTTGTAGTTTCTAACTATCCGACTCGTCGGTTTCTTCCGCGCCGGTTTAAGCGAGTCGGGTCGTTACAGTTGGTATCAGAGCCGAATAGGTTTTAAGCGAAGTTTATAGGATTTGAGTTAAACCCGGGAGTTGAGAGCTTTACTATTCCCGAGTGATCAACCAAATTCTAGTTAAGTAAAGGGAGAAGAGTTGGGTAGAAAGACCGGGATAAGATCTTTTCTATTTCTTTCTTCCTTTATTTTGTTTACTTGACTATGGTGGAGTGTTTGACTAACATTTTATCGTTGTTATGTCTTTTGTTGTGATGCGTTGCAGCATGTCTACACCTCGCCGGTTGAGTACTGGACGACAGAGGTTGCGGGCACTCGAGGAGGCGATCCTTACGTTGGCGCACCATAGTCGTCAACCGCCGAATATGCAGTCGACGTTCGATCGTATCGCACGTCATCGACCTCCGACTTACGACGGGGTTGCCGACCCTACTACTTTGGAGAGCTGGATCCGCGAGATGGGGAAGCTCTTCGACGCGACGTTTTGTCCCGATCACGAGAGGGTGCTGATCGCCGCATATTACTTACGTGGAGAGGCTGATAACTGGTGGTCGTTAGCTAAGGACGTGTACCAGCCGTTGCATGCGATGTCTTGGACCGACTTTATCGATAAGGTCCAGGAGCGTTTCTACCCCGACGAGTTGCGGTGGCAGAAACAGGAGGAGTTCCTTACTCTCTCACAGGGTAAGATGTCTGTCCAGGCGTACACCGATCGATTTACAGAGCTGTCGAGGTTCGCTACGTCTGTAGTCCCATCGGAGAAGGATCGGGTCAAGCGCTACATCAAAAAGCTAGATCCGAGGATTCGAGTTCACGTGATCAGCAGTGGAGCGACTACGTTCCAGCAGGCCTACGAGGTGGCACTCGAGATACAGGCATCGATTACCGAGGAGGATTCGAGCAAGAAGAGAGCTCCGGTTCCGACGACTACAGCTTCGTTTAAGAAGCCCCGGTTTGGCACATCTAGCAGTACCCCTTCGACCCCGAGTTCGCGTAAGGGTAGTGATGGCTCGAAGTGTAGAGGTTGCGACCGAGACTTCCATCCAGGGAAGAAGTGTGACGGTTCTCCGATCACTTGTTTCACTTGCGGTAAGGTAGGCCACAAGGCGTCGACTTGTCCCGAGAAGAAGCCAGATTCAGAGGTTCAGCGACTTCCGGCACCGACACAGACTCCAGTGAAGAACCGAGTCTACTGTATGACCGAGGCGGAGGCCGAGGTTCAGCCTGACGTCGTATCAGGTAGATTTCTTGTCTCTGGTATGTTAGCATTAGTCTTATTTGATTCTGGTGCTACTGTTTCTTTTGTGGCTAGTAGTTTTGTCTCGAGGTCTAACCTTCGAGGCAGCCTTCCTGTTAGTTCAATTATTACTCTTCCTTCCGGAGAGGATTTTGTTAGTCAGCGTGAATTCCGTGGAGTGCCTATCGTGATAGCTGGGGAGCAAGCGACGGCCGATCTGAAGGAGTTTCCGTTGATGGAGTTTGATGTTATACTAGGTATGGACTGGCTATCAAGGTATCGAGCGATGATTCGTTGCCAAGATCAGTCAGTATCATTCCGAGGATCTCAGGGCAACCGAATTACCTACTCTGGGTTCGTACTTAAGAAAGGAGTAAAGGTAATCTCTGCCTTGAAAATGAGGAAACATCGCCAGAAGGGCGATTTGGTGTATCTCTGTCAGGTACGAGACTTGACTAAAGAGTCTCTGTTGGACGACATACCTGTAGTGAGGGATTTCAGAGACATATTTCCTGATGAGCTACCAGGCGTTCCACCTGAGCGCGATGTCGAGTTTCATATCAACTTAGTACCCGGGACAACGCCGATCTCGAAGGCACCGTACCGGATGGCACCATCTGAGTTATTGGAGTTAAAGACCCAACTCCAAGATTTGATCGATAAGGGCTTCATTAGGCCAAGTGTTTCTCCGTGGGGAGCTCCTGTGCTCTTCGTGAAGAAGAAAGATGGTAGTATGCGCCTGTGCATAGACTACCGAGAGTTGAATCGGGTAACTATCAAGAATAAGTACCCATTGCCTAGGATTGAGGACCTGTTCGATCAGTTGCGAGGAGCAAGCGTGTTTTCGAAGATAGATCTTCGGTCTGGATATCATCAGATTCCAGTCAAGAAAGAAGACATCCCGAAAACTGCTTTTCGTACTCGATACGGCCATTACGAGTTTGAGGTGATGCCCTTTGGCCTCACTAATGCGCCAGCCGTGTTCATGGACCAGATGAACCAGACGTTTCACCATTTACTCGACAAGTGTGTCGTAGTATTTATAGATGATATCTTGATCTATTCTAGAGATGAGTCCGAGCATACGGAACATCTCCGGATGGTACTCGAGATATTGAGGAGTCATAAGTGGTTCGCGAAACTCTCCAAGTGTGAGTTCTGGCTTCGCGAAGTAGCCTTCCTAGGTCATGTGATTAGCAAAGAAGGCATTAAAGTAGACCCAGCTAAGATTAAGGCTGTGGTAGATTGGAGTAGCCCGACAAATGTGGCGGAGGTTCGTAGTTTTCTAGGCTTAGCCGGATACTACCGACGATTCGTCCAGGACTTCTCCAAAATAGCTAGACCGATGTCTAGTCTCCTGCAGAAGGAGGTCCGATTCGTTTGGACAGAGGCTTGCGAGCAAGCATTTCAGGAGTTGAAACAGAGATTAGTCTCTGCTCCGATTCTTACTCTTCCGAACGATGAAGAGGGCTTCGAGGTCTATAGTGATGCTTCGAAGTGTGGCTTAGGTTGTGTGCTCATGCAGGGCGGGAAGGTCATCGCTTACGCATCGAGGCAACTGAAGGTGCACGAGCGTAACTATCCTACGCATGACTTAGAGTTAGCGGTTGTAGTGTTCGCGCTCAAAATTTGGAGGCACTATCTCTATGGTGGTTCGTGTAAGGTATTCACGGATCACAAGAGTCTCAAGTACATCTTCACTCAGAAAGACCTCAATATGAGGCAGAGACGGTGGCTTGAGTTGATCAAGGACTACGACCTGACGCTCAACTATTGCGAAGGCAAGACGAACTTGGTTGCAGATGCGCTAAGTCGCAAGCATCGCTTGAGCTTCAGTAGAAGCCGTGGTTCTGTCAGACTTCATCTGACATCTATGAGTGCCGAGCCTGATTTATTTCAGGAGATACGCGAGGGTCAGCAGAACGACCCACAGTTTGCTAGGATTCGAGAGGCTATACGGCAAGGTAAAGTTGTAGGTTTCGAGGTCCCTTCTGATGGTGGTATGCGCTTTCGAGGGAGATGGTGTGTACCGGACTGTTCTGATCTTAGGAACAAGATCATGTCCGAGGCACATAACTCGCCTTATTCTGTTCATCCCGGTGGTAATAAGCTTTACCAGGATCTTAGGGGCCAATTCTGGTGGCCTAAGATGAAGAGGGATGTAGCGGAGTTTGTTGCTCGGTGTTTGACCTGTCAGAAGGTCAAGATTGAGCATCAGAGACCAGGAGGTCTATTGCAGCCACTACCTATTCCGACCTGGAAGTTTAAGTCGGTATCTATGGACTTCGTAGTGAGCTTACCCACTTGCAATGGCTTGAATGCTATTTGGGTCATAGTGGATAGGTTAACTAAGGTCGCTAGATTCATTCCGATGAAAATGACCTGGTCGATGGAGCGTTTAGCTGAGGCGTATACTCAGGACATAATCCGACTTCACGGAGTTCCGAGGGAGATTGTTTCTGATCGAGATCCGAGATTTCTGTCTCGTTTCTGGAAGACAGTTCAGGAAGCCTTTGGGACGAAGCTGAAGTTGAGCACCGCTTTTCATGCGGCTACTGATGGTCAGACTGAGAGGACCATCCAGACTTTGGAGGATATGCTTCGAGCATGTACTCTGGAGTATCACCAGTCTTGGGTTCGTATGCTCTGCTTGATAGAGTTCTCCTATAACAACAGCTATCACTCCAGCATTGGGATGGCTCCGTATGAGGCCTTGTATGGCAGGAAATGTCGGAGTCCTATATGTTGGAATGATATCAGCGATACTGTGGCTTTAGGACCTGAGATGGTACGCGATACTATCGAAAAGGTTCGAGTCATCCGGTCTAAGATGCAGGCCGCTCAGAGTCGTCAGAAATCCTACGCCGATAATCGACGTAGACCGCTGGCTTTCGAAGTAGGTGACAAAGTCTTGCTTAAGGTTTCGCCATTCAAGGGAGTGGTACGTTTCGGTCAGAAGGGGAAACTCCGACCGAAATATGTGGGACCTTACGAGATACTTGAACGAGTTGGGGAGGTGGCGTATCGATTGGCATTACCACCTAGTTTGGCTAATGTTCATGATGTATTCCATGTTTCCCAGCTAAGGAAATATGTACATGATCCTACTCATGTGATTACAGCGAATCCGGTCGTGATCGAGCCGAATCTGACTTATGAGGAGCGACCCGTTCAGATCTTGGATCGGGAAGTTAGGACCCTGCGACGTAAGCAGGTACCGCTTGTCAAGGTGTTGTGGACAAATCAACACCATGAAGAAGCGACTTGGGAAACGGAAGCGTCTATGCGGCAGAGGTACCCGGAGCTGTTCGATGGGGAGCGATCTCCTGCACCTTGAAATTTCGGGACGAAATTTCTTTAAGGAGGGGAGGTTGTAATGACCTAGATTTTATTGGTATTTTTGCCGATAATTATGTATAATTATGTTTGTTTAGGTGCTAGTTCAAATTAATTTTTGAACTATTTATTTTAATTTTATATGAATAATTTCGATTTAATCGAAATGTTTATTTCTTAGTTTTTATTATTTATGTTAATTATTATTTAATTAATTAGAATTTTATTTATTTAATTTTCTAATTAATTATTTAATATTTTGGGTGAAATCGATTTTGGCATGATTAATTATGCGGCTTTCGCGAATTAGCCCAATGGATCACGAGAGCCCATTTTTGAGCCCATTTAAGGCCCATGGCCGGTTTTCATTAATACATGGCAAGGATTGCCACTTGCCTTGTGTTCACACCTTAACTAACTCTATATATAGGAGAGTTAGTAAGGCATTTATTCATTTTTGCCATCTTAATCCTTGCCATCAACTTAAACACATAAACTCACCCATTTGCTTCTTATTCACACGCCATTTTTGATCAATTGAAGCCTTCAATTGTTCATCCATTCTTTCAATCCCAAACTTAAAGGTTCAACCTCAATTGATCTTTAAGTGTTCAAACACAAGCCTAAACACATTTATTTCAAACAAGATTCATTGTTTGGGTTGGTTCTTGGCTTGGTTCGTGTGCGGGGTCAAGGGTGGTGTCTCGTGTGGTAGCGGAGTGTGAAGGCCGTGCAGTGGCAGCAGTGGCTCGTGTGTTCGTGGTGCTCGTGGTGGTGCAACCGTGAAGGTGGTGCAGTGCAAGTGTTCGTGGTAGGGCTGCCGTGCTGGACAGCCGTGCAACGGTGGTGCTCGTGTGTGTGTGCCGTGTTGTGTGCCGTGTTTGGTACTAGTTTCCGGGCTGCTTTTGTGTGTTGAATTTGTGTGTAATCTTCAAAAGGTAACATACTAACTCAACTTAATTGGTGTACCTTGTTTATAGTATAGATTAAATGCATGTTTGGGATGTTTGTTGATGTTTATTCATGATTTTATGTATGATTATACAATCTGATTTTTATGTGTTTACATGATGTTTTAGTGATGATTTTCATGATTTTATGATTAGTTATACATTGTTATATGATCATGATTTATGTATCAAAGTTTGATGAATTTTGGTTAAGTTTATGTTGATTTTTCGTATGATAGGCACGTAGTTTGTATGATTGGATGAGTTCTTGGTTGAAGATCTTGAATCTTGATTGAGTTCTTGATTGAAGATCTTGAATCTTGAATGAGTTCTTTATGAGTTCTTTATGAGTTCTTTGAGTTCTTTATGAGTTCTTGATGAGTCTTTATGAGTTCTTGATTGAATCTTGAAAGCTAAAGAAAACGTTTTAAAGAATAAAGAAAGTTAAAGAAAGTGTCTAATATGGTTAAAGAATGATTAAAGATTAATGAATAATGATTGGTTAGACTCAAGAATAAGGCTAGAGGCAGTTCTTGAGAATAACTTCGATGTTTAGCTAGATTAATTTCGAGAATCGAGGCTTTAGGCAGTTCTTGAACTTAGTTTAGTTAAGTTGAGGTAATAATGAATAATATGATTAAAATGAGTAAATGAATTAATTAATTACTTAGCTTGATTTCATTTTTAGACGCCTGATACTTAGAGTAAGATTCTTGGTTTTCGGGTTAAGACGTTGCCCCTCTCCCATCCGCGGTATTGGGATAGTTGGAGTCATGCTATGTGATCTTTGTGAATTCCAGTAAGATTGGATTCACGGGACATGGATTTCCAGTAAGATTGGTTTCATGGGGTTTGGGAGTAAGATTCTCAAATCTGAACATAGTAGAAAGTTCGAGCGCGTAAGATGCGTTCGTACGAGCACAGTCCGGTCTAGAATATGACTGATTGCGCCAAAGATAGTTGATTAGGTTGGTTTGAGTCGAGTTCACATTTCGGGTTGTTCTCGTACTTTGTTTAATGATGTTGTTTGTTTGATTTATGCTATGTACACGTGTGTTCCCATTAGGGTGGGTCAGTTATGTTACTCGCCACTGATGGTGGACCGTTGTTGTATTCTTTCAGGTACTTCAGATGATGATGTTCTTGCCTAGTTTTGGGTTGGGCGAGTGACGTTTTTTCTTTTGTTTCCTGTTGTATTTACTGTTTTTCTTAGCATTAGTTAGTGATGGTATTGTATAGATGTTGTGACTTTACTTTTGGACTTCTATATGTGAAGTTTAAGACTCTGACATGTAGTTGGAGTTAACTTGTGTTTTTAGTAGTTTTGATTTTACTTTTGGATTTAGACTGTACAAACTTGTGGGTATTTGTACGTTTGTGGTTTTAATAATAATATCTCGAGGAATTAGTTTTATTTCCTAGGTTTGAGTTGCAGTTTCTAACTATCCGACTCGTCGGTTTCTTCCGCGCCGGTTTAAGCGAGTCGGGTCGTTACATATTGAGCATGTGTTTAATGGATTCATTGCAGTATTAAACAAGTCTTAAAGAGGTTTAAAATCAGAACTTGAAGGTTGCCTAGTGAATGACATCTTCAAGGGTGTTAATTGTACACAATTAATCACCATTATTCTGATTTTATGGTGCTTTAAGGTGGTGTTTGTTCAGCTCTTTTGAGCTGATTCCTCTTGCCTTATATGCCTATAAATAGGCTTGCTTAGTTCATGGTTGAAGTACACAAAAATATTCAGAATTTTTTCTACACTTCATACAACTTGTTTGCACTTGGTATATTCTTGCAATTTATACTAAGTGTGTTCTAAACACATAACAAACACAAAGTCCTTTTAAGGTATACTCTAAGATCATATAGAGTGTACAAGTTACTCCATTGTATCTCACTAAACGTTTCGTGGTAACCCGGTGATCTAAATGGGCGAATAAGTTTAGAAGGAAAGTGTAGATTCCACGCCTTGGAGGGTTACATCAACAATTTTCATACCATATTTCTAACAAGCTTCTAAACTTATTTCTCAAAAGATGTCTACTCTCAAAGACCTAGCCATGAACATTCAAAAGTTGGAAAGGTTCGAAGGTGTGGGGTTCCGCCGTTGACAAAAGAAGGTTCATTTTCTTTTGACAACTCTCAACGTGGTATACGTTCTTACCACCCCGATGACTCCTTACCCAAAGGAGGGTGAAGCAGCGGAACCGGCCGAGACTACAAGGAAAAGGACTAAGTGGGAGAATGATGATTACATATGCCGGGGGCATATACTCAACACTCTTTCCGACTTGTTGTTCGATCTCTACCAAAACGTAGAGAGTGCTAAAGAACTATGGGATGCTTTGGAGGCGAAGTACATCGCCAAGGATTCATCAAGTAAGAAATTTCTTGTTAGCAATTTTAATTCTTTTAAAATTACTAATGACCGTTCAATCATGGAATAATTCCATGAAATTCATCAAATTTTAAATCAAATCCGGGCTCACGGAATGGAGATGCATGAGGCCATTGCGGTCGCATCAAAAATTGATAAATTACCACCGGCATGGAAAGATACTAAAAATCTTTTAAAACATAAAAAAGAAGATATATCCATGGAGCAATTGGGTAGTCACCTCTTAGTTGAGGAGAATATCCGGGCTCAAGAGGACAAGGACAAGGACAAGGACAATAATAATAATAATAATAATAATAATAATAATAATAATAATAATAATAATAATAATAATAATAATAATAATAATAATGGACAAAAATCTACCATAAACATGGTAGGTGTTGGTGTGTCAAATGGGACAAAGAAATCCAACAATATGAATTTTAAAACCAAGAATGCTACAAACAAGAAGCGAAATGCGGTTACTTGTTGGATATGTAGCGGTCCTCACTTCAAGAGGGATTGCCCTTCAAAGAACAAGAAGGGAAAGAAGGATCAACCTAAGGGTGATTCTAGCCAAGGTACGGTTGCACTAGTAGCTTCAAATGAACCTACTCATTTTGTTGCTATGATTTCTGAAATTAATGTCGTGCAGGTTGACAACTCTTGGTGGATTGATTCAGGAGCCTCCAGACATGTATGCAAAGACCGGCATTTGTTCAAAACTTTTCAAGATTTGAATAATGGGCCAATTTTGTATATGGGTAATGATTCTACGGTAAAGGCCAAGGGTATAGGTCAAGTAGAATTATGTTTAACTTCGGGAAAAACACTAACTTTAAAAGATGTTGTTTTTGTACCCGAAGTTAGGAAAAATTTAGTCTCGGGGGGTATCTTGAACAAGTTTGGTTTTAAGGTTGTTTTTGAGTCCGATAAGTTCATTGTTTCTAAAGGTGGTATTTATGTTGGTCAAGGATATTATTGTAATGGAATGTTCAAATTCCACATAAATAATGAAAATGTTGATTCTATTTACTTGCTTGATGTTTCTTCTCTATTTATGTCATGACATGTCTAAATTGGGGTTAATCCCACCTTTCGATTTAAATTTAGAGAAGTGTAAGACGTGCATGTTAAATAAAATCACAAGGACCCCATTCCATAGTGTGACAAGACAATCAAATTTGCTTGATTTGGTGCATAGTGATTTATGTGACTTTCATAGTTCACCTTCTTTGGGTAATAAAAAATATGTAATAACGTTTATTGATGATTCATCGAGGTTTTGTTATACATTTTTATTATCATCCAAAGATGAGGCCATTGAAAAATTTAAAATTTATAAAACCGAAGTGGAATTACAACTTAATTTAAAAATTAAAGTACTTCGGACGGATAGAGGTGGAGAGTATTATGACCCAAATTATTTTAATTCCATTGGCATAATTCACGAAACAACCGTACCATATTCACCACAAAGCAACGGTGGCGGAAAGGAAAAATCGGACATTAAAAGAAATGGTTAATTCCATGCTTTCTAACTCGGGTCTAAGTGACGGTTTTTGGGGCGAGGCAATGCTTACCACATGGTATGTCTTAAATCGGGTTCCTAATAAAAGGAACAAGGATACCTCATATGAACTTTGGTTTAAAAGGAAGCCTAATCTCACATACCTTAAGGTGTGGGGGTGTAGGGCGGTCGTCAAATTGACGGAACCCAAACGTAAAACATTGGGTGAAAAATGGATTGATTGCATATTTATAGGCTATGCGGAAAATAGCAATGCCTATAGGTTTTATGTTCTTGAACATAATGATTTTGTCTCTATACATACCGTGATAGAGTCAAGGGATGCAATTTTTGATGAAACTCGTTTTTCATCGATTCCTAGACCAAAGGACATGGTACCTAGTACTAGTTCCCGGAATGTAGATGATCTTAATAAAGATCATGATACTACAATTCCGGAAATTAGGAAAAGTAAAAGAGCTAGAAAAGTTAAAACTTTTGGACCGGATTTTCAACTATTTTTAGTTGAGGGGTCAAGGGAGTCTATTGAGACTCAATATTCATATGTTTACCATATGGAGGAGGATCCGAAAACCTTTGGTGAGGCTATGAAGTCTCATGATTCTGCTTTTTGGAAGGAGGCCGTGAATGATGAAATGGATTCAATAATGGGTAATAATACTTGGGTTTTATCGGACTTACCTCCGGGTTGTAAACCTCTTGGTTGTAAATGGATCTTCGTTAAGAAGAAAAGGGTCGATGGAACCATATTAAAAAACAAGGCCCGGTTATTGGTCCAAGGTTTTAGGCAAAAATATGGTATCGATTATTTTGACACTTATGCTCCGGTAGCTAGAATAGCTACTATAAGACTTTTGATAGCTATATCAGCGATTCATGGTCTTGAAATTCACCAAATGGATGTGAAAACGGCTTTCCTTTATGGTGAATTGGAGGAGGAAGTGTACATGAATCAACCGGAAGGCTTTGTAGTCAAAGGACAAGAAAACAAAGTTTGTAAATTAGTTAAATCGTTATATGGCCTAAAACAAGCACCTAAGAAATGGCATCAAAAATTTGATGATGTAGTCTTGGCTAATGGATTTAAAATAAATCAATCCGATAAGTGTGTATATAGCAAATTTAACAACGGTAAAGGAGTTATAATTTGTTTATATGTTGACGATATGCTTATTTTTGGGACTGATTTGGATGAAGTGAACAAAACCAAAGCATTTCTCTCAAGGAGCTTCTCAATGAAAGATTTGGGTCAAGCGGATGTGATTCTTGGTATAAGAATTGTTAGAGGTAAAAGCACTATTTCTTTAACACAATCTCATTATATTGAGAAAGTGGTAAAGAGGTTCAATGAGTCGGTTTCAACTCATTTTGCTACTCCGATGGATCCTAATGTCAAATTGGTTCCGAGTAGTGGTACTCCAATATCTCAATTGGAGTATGCAAGCTTGGTCGGAAGCTTGATGTATGCTATGACTAGCATACAACCGGATATAGCTTTTGCTATAGGGAGGTTGAGCCGATTTACTAGTAATCCTAGTATGGTACATTGGCAAGCTTTAAGAAGAGTGTTGAGGTATTTGAAGAAAACCAAGGATTTTGGTTTGACATATACCGGTGAGCCTTCTATTTTAGAAGGGTTTACGGATGCAAGTTGGATCTCCAATAAGGAGGATTTTTCATCCACAAGTGGATGGGTGTTTCTTCTTGGAGGAGGTGCCATTTCATGGGCCTCTAAGAAGCAAACATGTGTCACCGATTCCACAATGGCTTCGGAGTTCATTGCTCTTGCTTCGTGTTGTCAAGAAGCGGAGTGGCTTAGGAATGTATTAAGTGAGGTTGACTTATGGGCAAAACCAATGTCACCTCTAGCTATCCATTGTGATAGTGCGGCAACAATTGCCAAAGCTTATAGTGTGGTCTACAATGGCAAGTCAAGGCACATTGGGGTTAGACATAGTGAGATGATTAAAGATGGTTGTATAACCATTGATTTTGTTCGGTCACAAGGTAATTTGGCGGATGCATTTACAAAACCGTTGCCAAGGGACTTGTTGAACAAAATGAATTTAGGGATGGGTTTAAAGCCTATTGTACGACCTTAATGAAATGAAACTCAATTCGACGTCCAATAAGAGATTGGATCTCAAATTCAATGAGGATAGATTTTCACTTGAGGTTGTGAGCACTTGAAGATATTACATCCCGAGGTAAGTGCTAAGTTTACTGCAATGTAAAGGAGGTTGAATTGGTAAAATTCTTAATAGATCTTTGTAATTGGCTCAATTGCAGGAGCATGTGCGAAAAGATCTACCTATGTGGGCAAGAAGTTTGGCCGCTTCATCAAGTCTAGGCTTTGCTTGAAACGTCCATGAATAGATACGTACACCATGGCGACATAGGTGTAGAGGGTTAAAAGTTGCTTTGTTTGTGTTTATGTGTATTGTATCTTCAATAATTCGTAGTGTTTGTATAATTCAAAGCATAGTCTATTATACGAAATGGAATTATTGTAAAGTGTGCATATACTAAGTAGAAATTCAATCTTTACGACATTTCTATTTATGCATAAACATGTGTTTTGTGTTATGATTATGCATGTTGTGGTTTTAAGCTTGTCAACATTTAAATCATAAATGGGAGGAGGATTGTTGGAACATTTATGATTAAATGGGCTTGGTTACATGAACTAAGGAAAGAGAAGATTAGGCAAATAGAAACTACGAGTCCAACGGGTATCTCGCGACCCGCGAGGACCCGTCGCGACTCGTGAAAAGTTTTTGGAAAGAAACAAATCACGAGCCACGAGACAGAGAAGACTCACGACTCGCGAGCCTAGGTCGCGATTCGCGAGCTCCTCTTCGCGGCTCGCGATTTGCTTCTGGAAAATTCGAACAGTTTTTCGACTTTTCGTATGCTTTTGCCTAGGATGCTTGTACGTATTGAGCATGTGTTTAATGGATTCATTGCAGTATTAAACAAGTCTTAAAGAGGTTTAAAATCAGAACTTGAAGGTTGCCTAGTGAATGGCATCTTCAAGGGTGTTAATTGTACACAATTAATCACCATTATTCTGATTTTATGGTGCTTTAAGGTGGTGTTTGTTCAGCTCTTTTGAGCTGATTCCTCTTGCCTTATATGCCTATAAATAGGCTTGCTTAGTTCATGGTTGAAGTACACAAAAATATTCAAAAATTTTTCTACACTTCATACAACTTGTTTGTACTTGGTATATTCTTGCAATTTATACTAAGTGTGTTCTAAATACATAACAAACACAAAGTCCTTTTAAGGTATACTCTAAGATCATATAGAGTGTACAAGTTACTCCATTGTATCTCACTAAACGTTTCGTGGTAACCCGGTGATCTAAAGGGGTGAATAAGTTTAGAAGAAAAGTGTAGATTCCACGCCTTGAAGGGTTACATCAACAATTTCCATACTATATTTCTAACATTTTTTATAGAAAACTATGAAAAGTAAAGTATACGGTGGTGGTTTCATCTCCACCTTTGATCCTAAATGTCTGAGTTGAGGTTTTGGTTTCTTATACTAGTAAAAAGTTAGCTAATAAATAAAGAATAATTTGCATGTCAGTTGCCAAATAAAACGAAAAGTTTTATCATGTGGTACCATAAGATTTGTCGAAGTTATCATGAGGTATCGACGTATTTTTACTGTTTCAAGAATGCATTAAATAATACTCTTAAAATTTTAAAATTAGATGCATCACTTTTAATTTATAACTAATATCATGTTTTATAAACAAACAATAGATTCCGTCTAATAAAAATATGTTATTTTTGTACTCATTTTTTATCTCTAAAAACAAAAGTCACACGTCACATAAGATATACTAGTCTTGCATGCACGCTTTGCGTGCCATAATTTTTAAATGTATCTATATGCTGTATTTTAGTGGCTATCAAATTTCTACAATAATCGAAATGTAAAATTTTATGTGAAAAACTATATCAATATGGATATCAACTTATAGAGAATTCAAAAATATAAATTTGGGTATTTTTAGTTTATTTTTACGAAATCTATGTTTTGTAATATTTTCATTTTAAAATTTTCAAAAATTAAAATAACTTTCCATAATAGTTAGGAGTAATGCCAATTGATTTTTCTGAAATTTTCCAGGGGTAATAAAGACTTTTTCAGGGAGGACACCATGGCTCCCCTTGACTTATATAATAGAGATGATTTATCTGATAAAATCCTGTGAAATACTATTTAATAATTCTCAAATACTTTTAAATGTCCCCACGCTTTTACAATAGCGGGACACGTGTTCTTGCAACTTGCAAGTGTACCATTTTTTGTTTCTTGGTTACAACTTACAATCTTAATTATTATAATTATTTAAAATAATAATAATATAATAACAATAATCATAATAATAATAATAGGCAAACTAGCAAGTGTATCATTTTATTGGTTCAAAAATCTCCATCCATTATTCTTAAACGTTTGCTTTTTATAACAATTATTCTCAAATGTGAAGACTTATCTTCAAGCAAAGAGAATAATACACCAATAATAGCCTGCATCACTTCCAATAATAATAATAATAATAATAATAATACTCCGTAATAAAGATTTTTTGTCAGATGAAATCTTTTTTAAATTTTTTTTTGCAAGATTAAACATTTAAAAAAAAAACTTTTGTAACTTAAAATCTTAAACCTATTTTTTATAGATGAAACCTTACCTTATTTTCCGGCATTGACTATTCATTTTCGACGTTGACTAGTCTTTTGTAATGTCTAAGAACAACACATCACCTGCTACACTTGATTTGTTTCTTGCTCTTTTTTCACATATTTTTCTCTTTTAATCTTCACTTTGCTCCTCCCCCGGCCTTTTCTTCTTTGAACTTCTTTGAAGACATGTCAGGCATCAATCTATCCGAAAACAAAAGTTTTAATTGTTTTTGTTATATATATCTCAAGATATTAATATTAAAGTTATTTAATCCAATCTCATCGATCCAATCTAATCCTAAAAGAGAACGAAACCTTGAGGACAATAACGTCAATTCAATATTAAAAAATTTATAATGATACGTAGTAAAATAGGGCCGACGTTTAACCACAAGCATTTGAATAAAAGGGAAGTAGGCAACTTGGCAAGTAGGGTTCGTTGTTATTAAAGGACAACATTTCTTAATGTGTAAGATTAACAAAATATCTGTACGTATGCCTTGTAAAAACTCTATGCATGAAACTACGAAAGGGGAGTGCTAGGAACTTTCTTGGTATGCTGCCGAAACTTCGGTTGCCCTAGTCAATTTTGCATTTTGTCCGTCAAGATTTTTCCTTTCAATAATATACTCCCTCCGGCTCCGTCTACATTATGAAAATTGACACTATTTATTTGTAAATTTTGACTGTTTATAGTTTCGTGTACATAAAGAAAAATATAGTCATGATGGATCTAGTTTGATTCGTCTCACTATGTACTTTTCAAACATATAATTTTTATAATTTTTTCTTATGTGTAGTTCAAGATATTTTAATTTAAAGTTGTGTATTGGAAGATGTGAAAAAGAAAATGTAGCAAATAATTTGGGACAGTGAGAATATATTACTGCAATTTAATTAGTGGTTACGTTTGAAAAGTTGTATGTAGCTAGATAAATGACCATTTAAATTAAAGGAGATCCAATGAAGTCTTCTTTTCAATTCTTATTGAGTTGGACTTTGTACGTACATGGTCTACATCACAATTCACAAGTTCACAGCTACATATTTTCATTGGACGTTTTCCTTTATTATTGGAAAGTGATAACGTGCATTTACTTTCTTGACCTAATTTGTTATAATAGTTGTTGTTTCTGTATTAAGTAATGTTGTATGAGATTTTGTGATGAGACTTTTGTATTTCTTGGAAAGACAATGTAGTTGGTTCAATAGTGGATTGAGACTGGATTGTCTGCACAATAACCACATATAGACTGATTCGGTGGTTGTCCAAGATAAATGTCTCTTCAATGCCAGAGTCTTGGTCTTATAATATGAAATGTATTATAAGAGCATTCATTACTTGAGACTTTAGAATTGAATAATACTTGTAAAAAAATGATTGATTTATATCTATAGTAAATTTACTTTAGACAAATGACATCAAGTATTCAAGTGGCCTTGGACCTGATATAAGGCAGCCATGGGTTGTGAACTTGTTACCAAGTGGTTGTCATTAGGTCTTACTTGGTCTTTAATGATTTGTGGATTGTATATTTTCGGCCAGCCTCCCAAATATGTTTTTTTGTGGTTTAGTAACAATGACCCATTTAATATGGACAATTCTTGGTTCGTATTTTAGATCCGGCCCAAAAAATCCGTCAAGCCCACAATAAATTTTCAAATTTTGATTAACACCTTTGAACCTGAAACCAGACCCGTCCCAACTAATAATGGGCCTCATTTTAAGTGTTGGACCAGACCCAACCCAATATCATCTTTAGGGCTCGTTTACATTAGTTGAATATAGCTAAACTGAACTGAATAAAACTAAAAGTAATATTTTATAAGCAAAGGAAATTGAGAGCTGAACTGAACTGAACTTGATAGAGCTAAACTGAGCTGAACTAAACTGAATTTAAGTTTGAAGTAAACAACCCTTAATTTAGTCCATATGCATGTCTGTCAGCATATGGAAATGCTTGCCACTTTCATAGGAAAGTAACGACAATAAGGGGGTGTTTGGTATGAGATTAAGAAAAGAAATGGAATGGAAACAAATTAGAAGGGGAAAGGGTAATAATAAGTGATACTATTATTTGTTGTTTGGTATAATTAAGGAAATGGAATGGAAATGGATTAGAAGGATAAGGATTTTGTTTTCATAGGGTTGTGAAGGGTAACAAAATGGTGGTAATGGTTACCATTGGGAAAGGGTTTTTGTTACCAAATTAGCATATCAAACAAAAGGTAATGTAAAATGGTATTTGAATCCATTTTCAACATCAAAAAATTGCATACCAAACATGCTCTAAGAGTATACGGCATGAAAGGAGTGATATTTTGTTAGGGTCATAATAAGCGGTTGGATCTTTAAATATCTTCGGGTCGTATTTTTACTACTACGACTACGAGTAATATACAAGTCTAATTTAACGAGAATTCAATTTCTGGTTGATATTTTTTATTTAAGGGTTTCTTTATCAAACCTACTTGTCCAACTGTCCAAGTACTAGCCAAGAATTAGACACCAAGTGCTTACGAAAGTTTATAATCTTGCTTTACACGAGAACCTCACATTTCTCAGATTGACTATTCCGTTAATAATAACTAATTAACGGCCCGTTTGGTAGTCGGTTATAAATCATGGTAATGTAAACGAATTTATAACTAAATTTTGAAGTGAAATCAAAATCCATTTTCACGGTGGTGTTACATTAGCTCCAATTTATCTAAGGTAGTGTTTGGATATGTGGAATTCATTTCAAATGGATAAATTCAATTTCTGAAATTGAAATGGTATAATTCAAATGACAATTATTTGAAATGACATGGTTTTGTTAAGTATTTGAAATACACAACATTGGGTTGTTAAGTATTTGGGTTGGGAATTGGGCCAAATCCAATTTCAAATTTTTTTACTTGCCAAACATGTAATTTGGCCCAAATCCATCATTTCAAATGAAATCATTGTATCCAAACATAGCATAATTTTATTTACAAATATCCATTCCCATCAAATACCACCATCCCCAATGGTTATGGATGAGAATGAAAAATGAAAAGAAAATTGAAGCTTGGGAATGAAAATTTATTTTCCATGGAGATTATAAGGTTCCTCCTTAACAAAATCACACTATAAATTCACTACCATTACCACAATTTATTCCCAACAACCAAACGGGCCGTAAGGGAATAAGGGGGGTGTTTGGTATTCCTAAAAATTACGGTATCACAAAATAATACTGTTATTATTTGTTTGCTATGAGTTGTGGGAAATAAAACTAAATTTGTAAGGGAAACAAATCCTCTTATTTTGTCATCCTCCTAAATCTAGAGGAAACAATTACTATTTCTAAATAGTTGTAACCATATACGTTTGTATAGTGATAACAAACAACTTGTAAGGGTAACACTATATATTACTTTCCTCCTATTTGTTTCTAATCCATTACCTCATTACCTCTGTTGATCTCATACCAAACATCCCTAAAATTGTAATAATGAAAGATTTCCGATTAGTTATTATTTTTCAATATAGTTGTTATGGGAATTTTCAAATTTCATTCAACCCCATTGTTAGATTCCCCCCCCCCCCCCAAGATTGGGGTCATTTCAACCCCCAATGTTTGCTCTTTTTAACTTATTTGACCTGACCTGATTAAAACTTATTGAACCTAACTTAATTATAACTTATTAGAGCTGGCATGACCTCATTGGAACTTATTAAATTTGGCATGATTATAACTTATTGGACCTGATCTGACCTGATTAGAACTTATGAAACTTGATTGACCCTGATTAAACTAGTTTTTTGTGCACGAAATGCTTGCGGGGGTGTAAAATATTTGTTAACAATAGTATATTGCACCCTACATAATTTTATAAGTCTGCATGATTTAGGAATTCCAATCCATCAAATTGTTGAGCCAATGGAAGCAAGTGTTAATTTACATTTGACCGACCAACAACGCAAAAAAGGTATGCCAGTTGTTCATGCAAAAATTGCTAATGAAATATGGTCAGATGTTTGTCAAGGAAACTAGTTCTTTGAAGATGATGATATACAAGACGAACAAGAGGAGCCTTGACGTAAAATAGTTTCATGCTAATTATGTTTTCATAATATGTAGAACACCATGTATTAACTTTTGAATATCAGGACTTGACATGAATTCGTTTTATGCTACTTCTACAACATCATGAATTATTTTTTGTGTAATAATATGTGGGGAAACTCATTAGACTTGACTTGATTATAACTCATTATACTCTAACTGATTATAACTTATTAGACCTGATTTGATTATAATTTATTAGGCATGAGCTAACCTGATTATAACTTATTAAGCCTGACCTAATCTGTTCAAACTTGATAAGTTCTGAGACCTAATTAAAAAGTTAAAAGAATGCACCCTCATTAATTAATTAATTATACTTCATACTAGATTAGTCTCGTGCGATGCACGGTCTACACAAAAAAAAATATTGATTTTATATATACAACACGTCACATTAATCATACTCCAATCAAGTTTGTATCAACAAACATTTTCAAGGTAAAATATTAGTTTCTATATGTTGGTGTTGTTATACAATTCAATTTCTTAAACAAATAATTAGTACTCTTGTACTTGAACAAAAATAGTACTTGAACTTGGTTTATTGAACTTGGTAAAATTTCTTATTTACCAAAGAAAAATTGAAAAACAAAATATAAATATTTATAGTTATAATTGAATAATGGATATTGAAAATCTAAATAAGCATTTATAGTTTTTAGGAAATTTAAAGGTAATTAAAGAATCCAAAATAAAATAAATATGACACTATCAATAGTTTTGGAAGAGAAAAATTCTATGAGAATGCGACACTTGTATAGTTTGAGGATAGGATGATGTAAGCACATTTTGTTTGAGTATATAGGTATAGATATGAATAGGTACTCCTGGTGGTGGTGGATACTCTCTCCGTCCTAGTACTTTTATTTGTTATTATTTTGGTGGAATATAAATTAGTAGGGGAACGCTTGGCATGCGCAGGGTGCTCGATCGCTTAGGGTCCCCTAATAACAAGGACCACTGATTTATAATATTACTTATTGTTTCCAATAATTAAAAGCAAATGTTGCATGGATTAGTGATAAGTTTAACTAAACTGGGTTTGAATTAATCTCAAGGCTCAAGTAGTAAGTTCAAATCCCAAAGGATTTTTTTTATCTTTTAATTTGATGTTTTTTAAGAACACTATAATTTGACAAATTGGACTTACCTACAAGAATATGTATAGGGCCTCTGTTAACTCTACACCAACCCTGTAAATTAGATGATTTCACTTGGTAAAATATATAGACCACTTATTTAGGTATTTTACATTAAATATATAAGTTGGCTAGTAAATTATACAGACCACTTATTTAGGTTAGAGTAGATCAAAAGTGACATGTTGATTTTTTGCAGGCTTTGGACATGCAAATTAGGCCCGAATTTGGGTTCGGTTTGATTTTTTCATTTCTTTGTGTGGGCTTTGGACACTTAAAATTAGATTTATTTTTTTTGTTAATTTTTAGGCTGGTCCGAAAAAGCATGAAAACCCCACCAAGCCTGCACTAAATTTTCAGGTTTTTGCAAAAAAAAAATTGAGCTCAAACTAGACCCGGCTTGAAGCCGACCCTCCTAATGGCCTTTATTTTATACATTGGGCTCGGTTCGAACCCGACACAACCAGACCCATGATCACCTCTAAATTAGGTTTTAATGAGCTAAAATGTGAGAAGTTTTTGCGGGCCGTTTGGTAGTCAGTTATAAATAGTGGTAATTGTAATGAATTTATAACTAAATTTGGAAGAAAAATCAAAATTCATTCCCATGGTAGTGCTAGTTTAACTCCAATTTATCTAATTTTTTCACAAATATCCATTCCATCTAATACCACCCTCCCCCATAGTAATGGAAAAATAATAAGAAATTTCAAGTTTGGGAATGAAAAATATGTATTTCATGGGGATTATGAATTTCCTCCTTAACAAATTATACTTAAAATTCATTATCATTACCAAAATTTATTATCAATAATCAAACGAGCCGTTAAAGTCAAAGACTAAGTAGCATAGATACTTCAATTTATTGCAGTAGTAGTATCCGTCAAAATAACATATCAAAAGAAACTAAAAATTAGTGATGTTCTAAAAAAAATAAAAAACACTAAAGAATAGCGATGAAGAAGTACATTGTTCATAATATATAATTCATCTCCATATTTCGAGTTTTAAGTCTCCTATGTCTTTGTGAGTGTTTGGGGTTTGGTATATTTGAACTTTCCACAGATTAGTTCATTGATGAATATCTAGTTAGCTATTTTTCTGTGATCTGTAACATATCTTAATTTCTTGTTAGCAATGTACAAATTCGGACCTACACATATCTGTACCAATAAACTGGTTCACATACTACGTACATTAGTTCATTTGGAATGAATATTAATATTAATTTCAATGAACATTATTCAAATAATAAAATTAGACTAAATGAGCATTTATTGTCAACAATGAAAATTATTTAAATATCAAAATTAGACCAAATAAACATTAATCGTCAATAATGAATACTAATTCATTATAAGTTGCATTTATTTGGGGAGTAACTTGGTCTGAGTATTCATAGTTGCAGACTTGCAGCCTCCCTGAATTGGGTAGTTAGTATAGATTTACTTAAATTAAAGTTGAGCTTACAAAGTTTGGTAAATGTTTTGGTCTTGGCCTCTTGGGCTTGTTGGCCAATAACCAGTTTTATTTTTCACAGATGGGCCGAAAGGCCCAAAATGTAATTTGTCTAAAAAGTAGACGAGTTCGTCAGATAGTTAGATGTAAAGCCCAGAAATTTTACGATTTTATTATATTTTCATTTTTTAAAATAAAAAACCATAAAATTATAATATTTCCTCTGCTCCATAATTCTTACAACGTTTGTAATTTCACGTTTGCTAATGCATAATTTATAGTCTTAATATCTTTATTTATGTTTTATAAAAAATATAAAAAATAGATTTTAATAAATTACACATAGAGACAAATCTAATGAGATTCAACATGACTATATGTTTTTTTTATACGTATAAAACACAAAAACTAGTTAAGTAAATGACATTGAATAGTTACAAATTGCAAACGTTGCAAGAATTATTGAACAGATGAAGTAGCTTACTTTAGTATTTTTTTTGAGAACAAAAGACGAGATTGCATTAATATAAAGCCAAACAACATTTACTTTAGTAATTAGAAGTGATGTAATTTGAATTTTAGAAATATGTAGGGGTAATATTCACGTTTTCTCTTACTTCTTTCGTCTTATAAGTCATAATGTTTGTTACGTTTTTTTTTTTTTTGCATAATTTCCAATAATACACTTATGGCCATTTATATTTTCCACTATACTCTATAAAAACTTATAAAAGTTTATATTTAAAAAAACACTCATCAATACGAATCCAATAAAATTCCATACAAATATATTTTTTCTCATGTATAATAAAGATTTTTATGATTATAATTTCCCTCTCCTCTTACCCAAAATTCTAAATATAGCAAATATTATGAAACGGATGGTGTAATAACCTTCTATAATGGATAAGTGAAAATATGAATAACATTGATAAGTGAGACAAAAGGGGTCGTTAAATTTTTTTTAGTACAATCTTATTAATTTATGCAATTGATTTGGTATAATGAAGGTGAAAAACTGAAAACACTGTCAAAATTTGCTATTGGTTTTTGAGTTCAGTAATATCATGGTGGAATCAGCTTTTGAGTCCGGTACACCCCTTTTTTCCAATTTTGTTTTTAAAATTATAGGCAACAACAGTTGACGACTCGACGATGGCGGCGGTGGTGACAATGTGGTGGTCATGCCCCAAGTGTAAGTAGTTGTCTATGTAATGACCCGACTTTTTTAGGCTGTCGATTTACGGAGGAAATCGACAAATGGATCATTACTAACATAAAACTTAACAATAATATTATAATTAAAGTCTAAAATTCCTTTTATTAATTGAATACTGAAACAATAATCCCAAAAGTCTATAAATAAATACTTAAATACACCATAAAACTGAGTCTTCTCAACAAACTGGGATAAAACTAAACCATTATGAAAAGAAAACATAAACTAGACTCTGATTCACTCTACTGATCACATCAACACTCAACCCGAACCAAACGAGTGCCCACTTATGTGTCTACATCATCACCTGAAATGGGGGGGTCCACCGTCAGTGGCGAGTAACTAGGCTGTCCCGCTTAAATGAGGGACCGCTAACCATATAATAGCATAGAATCAACCAAGAAAATCATGCAAAATCACATGGGAATACGTACAAAAATACATACGAAACACGTACAAAAATACGTTTGAAATATGTAGAAAAATACGTATAAAAATACGAGTACAATACGTATAAAATACCTGCAAAAATACGGTTAGATATACATACATTATACGTATAAAATATGAGTACAATACGTATAAAATACCTGCAAAATACGGTTAGGAATACATACCATATACGTATAAAATACAAATACAAATACGTACAAATGTACATACAAAATACGTATAGAAATACAGACCAAAACACTTATACATAATACATGTAAATACACGTACAACATACACTTAAATACATGTAAATACAGACTTACCAGACGTACGCAACGGAAGACTTAATATTACAAAATTAATACATAAACACACGTAAATACACATATACATACATATAACAGAATCCTCCCGTGAAATGTTTATCTTGTCATATTTTACTCATACCCTTCTTTTAACCATCTTATTGGACCGGTCATTATGCTCGTTGAGGATCCCGTGTGCACCCCAACTTTCCTAAAACATGCCGGGGGAACTCGTGTATTCCACCCGTAGCCCTCCTTTGCAAGAACTAAGCCTAAGCTATGACCATAACCCCTAAATAGCAGCTCGTGTACTACTACTTAGACGACTACATATCTTAAGATCCAGAACTGCCCAGAGACCGCAGTAGGGCAGTGGCTTCGACTTAACCCGATCTGATGACTCGTGTATCATCAAATGGGCGTCCGTATCGTATCTTATCTTTTCTAAAGGCCATCGTGAGACCTCTAATTCATAACATCTTTTCTAAAGGCCATCGTGAGACCACTAATTCACAACATTTTTCTAAAGGCCATCTTGAGACCATTAATTCATATCATCTTTTCTAAAGGTCATATTGAGACCACTAATTCACATTGTTGCTTTCATTCTTATTCATATTGTTACTTTCCTTCTTAATCATATTATTACTTTCCTTCATATTACAACTTATCCCTATTAATTCCTTTTAATTCCTTTAGTCATATTAATTCTTAAAATTACCTTCTAATATTATTATAAGTCAAAAATTAAACTAAAATTGATCATAAACTTAATTGTTCCATTCGACATTTCAAGTAACACAACAATAATTAAATAAATTCATTAAATAATCATATAAACAATTAAATCAGTCATTTAAATTAAGAATTATCATCAAATAATACCTAAACATGATAAAAATCCTATTTTTCATTCTTCATACCACTCGACATTTTTAAATAAAATACCAAAAATTATACTTTCAATTAATTAAATATAATTATCAATAATAAATTCCAAAATCTAATAATAACAATTAAAAATCATGCTTTAATCATCATAACATCAAGATTGAACCAAGAACAAGATAAAAATCATCTTTTTATACATATAAGCCACTCGACATTCATGGGGTTATTTATGCAACAAGATCAATTTCAAGAATTTACCAACAACATGATTTAATTAAAGATTATTTAAAGACTCAACATAAAGATTCAAGATTCATCAAGATTAATCATAAAAATCAGATTTTTAACACCCTAATTTATACTAATCCACTCGACAATCATAGGACATGATTAAGAGAATAGTTTCTTTAATTCAAGAATTTAATACATCAATTTAACAATCAAACTCATCATAAAAATTCAAGAAAACAACTTAAAAATCATCAAGATTAGACAATTTATCATGCAATTATTCGGAATAAATATACAATTAAATAAATTAATTCATGCATAAAGTTTATTAAAACAATTAAAGATTCAACAAGATTGCATATAATATCAAGAAAATATCATAATAAATTATATAATACTACTCAAAAATTTACCCTAAACATGATACTAATTCTACAAGTTGTTCATGATTTAATCCTAATTAACTATATGGAAAACTTGTTCCAAATTTAAAAAGGATAGTCTAGTTACCTTAGCATAGGAAAGAAAACAAGAAAAATCACCCTTTGATATTCGAAAATCACACGGCTAGGGCTTAGAGGAAGTCAGGGTTTTTCTTTTGTGAATTTTGAAAATAGGTAAAAAGGTTAGGAGTGGTGTTCCCTATTTAATTATAAGGAACCAAAAAGAAAAAAAATAAAAAATAAAAAATTAAAAATTAAAAAAATGGTTAAGGGTGCCGTGAGGTTAGAGGGAAATAGGGGGATGGGAGAAAATTAGGGAGACTTAGTATGGGATGGTTAGATTAGATTTAACAATTCAAAACTAATTAAAAGGTCAATTATTAAATAATAAAATTACTTAATAAATTAACAAATTAAAAAGAAAAGAAAATACCCTTGGCATAACATAAGGGGCCGGCCAAGAGGGATTAAATACGGGTCATGGGACCCGGTTCCCGGATAAGATCGACGAAATAAAAATAAACAATCCAAATATTCGGGCCTTTTGGACTTAGAATAATAAAATAATATAAATAAACCGCGAAATTTTCTGACCCTAAATTTCGGGTTATTACAGTCTAAATGTGGACTGATAGAGTATGTTATATACTCTATCATGGACCAAGTCCATAGATAGAGTTTTCTTTTTTTCCACTTGTGTAGGAATATATGTCATTTTAAGTGCTACTAATTGATGTAGTTGATAATTAGTAAAACGCGATCGGTGAATAACAATTAAAGTTGTTAATTATGAAAATTAGTTGATCATGCATGTTGCTTGCTAGATAATATAAGGTGGTACCATACCATCTTTGTTTTTGTTTTTTGTTTTTTTTTTGTTTTAAAATTCATCTTTGTTGGATACTTATTTGGATTGCTTGCATGATTTTTTTAGACAAAACCTCCCTACAAGCTAAGGATAGCTACAATGTCCCTAATTCCAACATAAACCAAATCTCAATTGTCCAACCTATCACCTTAGAACAATGTGCTCTTCAGACAAAAATAGATAGGATGATTCAAGCATTAATAATTTTGTCTTATGCAAAGATATCTAATTTTAATCAATTTTTAATTTATGTAAAATAATACTCCGTAAATCAAACTTTGGCTGACTAGCTCAAAATCAGTCATTTTTTTTACCTTGTTGCCATGATTCAATCATGATCCTTTTCAATTAAATCGATGGTCACTTATATATTCTTGATTAATTAATCAAAAGCGTAACTGAATTACTCCCTCCGTACATGTATTCTTGCAACAAGTGTACTTTTGACACTATTCACAATTTTCACTTTAATCGTAATTTGTCACTTACACATAAAGAAAAGTATAGTTATGCGGGATCTCGTTGGATTCGTCTCGATCAACTTGTAGTTTTTTTTTATTTATTATTTAGCGATTATAATTTTTTAAAATACATAATTAGAGATATTAATCTTCAAAGTTTTATCTCGGCATACGTAAAAAGTCTTTTATTGCAAGAATTCATTTACAGAGGAAGTATTATTTTTGACAAAATTTAGGACTTGTTTGTTTTGATAGAAAACATTTTCCCGGAAAATGATTTTCCTCCCTCTTTCCATTTTTCTTTGTTTGTTTTGGAAAGAGATTGAAAACAATTTTCCTTGAGGTGAAAAATGTCACTTTGGAAAAGGAAAATCATTTTCCTTTGGTGGAGAAGGAATGTCACATTTTCCTTCATACTCTTTACTTATCCCTTATTCACTCCTCCCATTGATCTTTCCTTCATTTCTATTTCATTTTTTTCTTTCTTTCACAAGTTTTTCCTCTAATCAAACGAACAAAGGAAAACTTTGTTTACATCTATGTTTTCCATTGAAAATTATTTTCCTTAGAAAATGATTTTCCATGAAAAATATTTTCCTTTAAAACAGCCTTACTTTCTTATTATTTAAGATTTTGCAACCCTAACAGATATATTTAGCATTTCCCATTATTAGCATAAACATTTTCAAAACCGATGATAATTTTGCATGTCTCTAAGGTACGTTACAAAATGATGCATCTATAGCCTCCTCCAATAAATGTAAAAACTCCAAAACCAAGAAATGACAAAAAAAAAAAAACCATGTATTATTTCTAGACTCTTTTACATTTCATGGAACATTCTAAAACTGTACTCCATATATTCATCACCTCGAGTTTGCAGCCATTTTATCCCATACTATATAAATAAAACATGATCCTTACTTCATTATATTCTTTCACTCTAAATTATTCATCAAAATAACTACCATTATTAACTAACTTAACTAACATGGCCGATAATACTACTTCATCACAATCTCTAGCAACAGAAAGTTTCTCATTCAGTTGGTTAGAATCACAACAACACCACAAAACCATCTCAAACAACAACAACAACAACAACAACAACAACCATTCATTACTTCTTGATGAAAATCAAACCACCATTAATAATAATAATAATAATAATAATAACTTCAATTTCGACATCTCGAACTCGAAATCAAACTCATCTTCACTTGTTCATGCTGATAAGCTCTTCTCTAATGGGCTTATCTTGCCTCAATATCTCAATCAACCTTCAATTACTAATACAATCATTGCTTCTTCTTCTTCGGGTTCTTTATCGCCTTCTCCGCCATTGTTAGTGAATTCTAGGGTTTATCATCATCGTCATCATCAGCATCCATCATCGTCGTTTCGAAGAATGTTCATGGGAAAATGGAGTAAGTTTATTCCTAGGAAGATTTTTAGAAAGTATGTGAAATGTTTGGTTCCTATTAAGGAGTCAATTGGTATGGGTGGTGGAACTAGGGTTGATGATGTGAATAGGTTAACATTATGGGAAGTTGCATCATCTCCTAAGAAAGAAGTTGAAATTGAGGCTTATTCTTCTACTACTACTTGGAGTGATATTGATGAGAGCTCCATTAGTGATGCAATTCTTTATTGTAAAAGATCTAGTGGTTTGTGTTAATTTAATTTGTCAAAGAATGATGTAATATTGTATGTACATATATATATTTGGTTTGAGCATGTAATACAAGTTTTTATTTGTTTGTTGTGTGATTTCTTTAATTAAGATTATAAAAATTACACTTTGCTAAGTTAATTTAACCATATACAAATACGTCAGTTCGCCTTTTTATAAATCACTTTTATAATTCACAATCTGTCTAGAATGGGTTAAAATAGCTTAAACCAACCATAATTTGTTTTTTTTCGATTCGAAGTTAGAAAGAATTTGGCTTATACTTTATGAATATGCTAGCACATGCACATGCACATGTTACATGAAGATAAGGCTTAGCTTCTTTTTAAACGTTTGACAAATAGTTATTAATCGATGACTTTTGATTGTCAACCTTTTCAACTAGTCAAACAAAAATAAACATATTTCGTTAATGATAATAATTAACAATTATAGTTAATACTCATGACAACCATTCAAATCACATTATGTTGGCCTGAGAAGATAAGATATGGAAGATAATGAAAATATATATATCATGTGTGATATGTTTTCCATATTAATATATATATATGAAGGCCAGGTAAACATGCATGGCCATATGATGACCGAGTTGTACTCTATTTTCAACTCTTCAGACGTAGCTCAAAATGTAAATATCTAATTGACTCTTTAAAGAATCCTCGTAGATATGAGTGATGATGCATGTGTTTGATTCATGATCTCACCTTTAATATTCAATAGAGTTATGTCACTGTGGCCCAAGCTTCAGCCTCATATAATACTTTATATGTATACTTGATCAAATATTTTTCTATTAATTATCATTATGTTATAACTTATAAGGGTGGAGTCTTCAACATGCATTACATTTGCAATACTATTTGAAGTTGTTGATATCCAATAAACTTCTTGAATGATATAGAACATCTAGAAGGAACATTTAAGAACTAGTATTGAGCTTAACAACGACGACATCACCTCCTATAAATATATAAAGAAGGTTGGCACTACTATCTACTTTTTTGTTGTTGTTGAAATAATAATAATAATAATATTGGAATATCCCTTCCAACCAGGGTGATATGTAATTTAATTAGCCTCTTCAATGATAACATGAACTTGTGAAGGCGATTGATATTAAAGACAAAGGATGCTTTATTTTTCGACTTATAAAATCTAATTTAATTTATAAGACCAAACTTGATCGAAGCTGACATGTTAAGTACTAATAGGCATTGATCACAGTTAGAATAAGAATTTATTTGAATTTATTAGCCTAATCTGACCTACACTGATAAGCCATAATCACTGATGGCATAAGTCGAAGAGAACACATGCACCTACAAAATATAATCAAAAGATCAATGTTAGCGGCTAAGGCAACCACATGGTGAAAAGACCAATACTTCAACTTGGTGGTGTGGAGTGTGCTTATAAAATGTCATTACTCATTAGTCCTAAACTAAAAACCAAAAAGGCATGAGTACAAGTCAACTATAAATTGTAATTAACGGGTTAAAAGAACAATTTGCTAGACCACTTTCACGGCATCAATTAGACTAAAGTCTTGTTTTTTTGGACTAAAGTGAATGAAATTAAATTTGACTGAATATAACTAATTAAACAAAATTCTAAACAAAGAGCTAAACTAAACTGAAATTTCACAAATTAAGTCTAAAATAGCATCAACTACAACTAGTAGCTAGTAGGAGTTGCATAATGTATTAATGCATACATCAAACTAGATTGTATAGACAAATAATAGACGTGTGTAGATAAACAAATGAGTTGGTTCTCTAACTTATATGCTTATCTTGTTTTTCTTGTGTTCCATAACGTGTCTCTCTCACTCACTCTAAGGTGAGAAAAACGACGAGACAACGTGCCTCCTTGGGTGGGGTGATGACCACCACCTTGTTTGTTTTGTTGCACCCACCATTACTTAGCAATGCAACTTGTTAACCAATAAGGTGTGGAAGATACATGTTGTGCGGGTGTTATAACCAACATCATGTTTTCTGCTTTAACTGTCCCTATTGGTTCTTACTTATTACCAACCTGTGAAGGTAGTACGGATATTTTATTGAGGTAATCGTATCCGTATTGAAGAATATCGATATGATACCGATACTTATAATATACTCAATACTTTAATCAGTTTTAACATTACCTTTTTTTACATGTTTTATGATAATTTTAACCATTTTTTCATGTGTTTCATATGATTTTTAAAGGGTTTTCTTGTCTTAGTGTACAAATTAAACTTAAACATTTCAATTGATATTAAAAATTTAATATAAATTTATTAATTTTTAAATTATTTGATAAAATGTACTTGTCGACTTGTCATACCTGAATGTATTTTGTATTTTTCAAATCAACATATTTCGTACATGTTTTGTGCCCCACCCGTTTTTATGCAAGATAGGAAAATGTTTGGGTGATCCTCCAAGTTAATATATCATTTATTGTTAAAAAAATAGTGGCTGAGTGCATGTATACTAATTTTATTGTGCACTAAGTATAGTTTATGTTGACATTCTAGATCAACATAGTTTTATTTATTGTAGTAAGAGTAACTTGCCTTATCATAGCTGACGCTAATTAATTTCACTTAGAAGGGAGCTAAGAGAGTGGAGAGATTCGAACCTGTGACCTCTAGGTCACGTTGGCTTGCTTTGATACCATATTAAAGGACCATCTCAACCAAAACTTTAAGCCGATCGTTAAGGCCCAGGAATATGTTATATACTCTATTAGATACTTCATACTTAAACACACTACAAAAAACTCACACAACGAGGGCAACTTATCATGATTAAAGAGGGCAATACGAGTATATATTGTTTTACTTAATGATGCCTACAAGGGCAATTATTTTTGCACTCATTGATATTAACAATGAAGACAATATGATTATTTTGCCATCTTAGACTTTTGAAATTTTGCCCTATTTGGCAATAAATAAAGTGTTTAAATCAAGGAAAGCAAAATTTATTGCTTTTGTTGATGATCAATGAAGGCAATTTTGTTAGCCCTTTTTGAATTGAATCAAAGAGGGCAAAACATCTAAAATTGGCTTTAAAACCTAATACAACGGGGTTACAAGGGCAACATGAGGGCAATACTAAAATTATATTATAACATAAGAAGACAAATTTTGTATCAAATAGGACAATTTTAATTGTCCTTCTTGAACACATTTTGTTTTTTTTAAGTGACAAGTCGTTGAACAATTACAATAAAATGATTGCCAGCCTTTGGTGTTACTAACTTACTATCATGATTCACATTGATAATACGATTAAGTACTAGCTTTATTTTAGAGACTAGCAAGCATGCACATGTGTGTTGGTGTCCCCAATTCGCCATGTCTTTTAGGAGTGATATCATGATTCACTAGTTCACTACAAGTATATAACATAATTTTGGGTTTCAACTATCGACTTAAACTTTTAATTAAAATGGTCTTTTGGCAATACATCATGTAATTGTTTGCATTGAGTGCATTATTTTGCAAGTCCTTTTGTAGGTGGTTTCATATATACTAAATTACTAACCCTTCTACATAATTACATAAACCAAATAAAGGAGTGTTCTCATCACCTTAAAAAACAAATAAGTTTAAGCTCAAACACATTCGGATAAGGTCTAATTAAATGTCATAAATTAATAAGGTTTGATCGGGTTTATAATTACTCTCAATTGTTTCTTATTATCAGGGCTACCCATATAGTTTAATAAGTTTCAACTTTCAACCAAAGAAAATACAGGAAAAACATCATGTATTTAGGCAACAAAACACCAACCACCAACTTTCTAAGTTTTTCCTCGTTAAAAATAACTTTCTAAGTTTTCCGAACAACACCCCAATATCCCTAAGAAACAACTAACAACAGACAAGAAATTAAAGGACAACTAATTATTAGGAAGCTTTTCTAGCTAACACCAATTTTCCACTAACTCATTAGAATCACTCCATACTCTCTATATTTTTATACTTTTCAAAATTCTAATCAAAACTCATTTTTTTTAATAACAAAGCATAATCTAAAAAAATAAGAGTACTCAATAAAATTTGGACACATGTCCAAATATAAGTCTTGAGTTTAGTTTTAATTTTCAAAACTCAACTTGAAACCCCCCATAGTCTTACACATAAGTCTTGCTTCAACACTCCCTTTAACACCCCAATAATCTTGCCCTTAGTTAGTAACTAAATGAAAACAAATTTGCAAGTGACACTAGTTCTAATTTGCCCTTATATATATGAAAAAATTATCCAGAACTACCAAATAAATGTTGACTTTTGAAATACTATAAAAATTGTTATAAAACTACCTAATAAATTAATTCTGACCTGGTAGCATTACCACTTGCCTTTTTTTTCCTTATGTTATGACCCACCACTTTTGATTCATCTCTATTTTTTCCCAAAAAATGTTCGATTTTCCTCCATTGCTAAACATACTCAAGCTTCTGAATAGATTGAAAGAATTAAGTGAAAAAGACTCAACGTTGTGGATTCACTCAGGTAGCGTTCCATGTTACCTTTTCCATACCACGTTTCAAATCGAATCTCGTTCCTTGTAACATTGTTATGAGTTAGATGAATGTTAAATTCAATCTCAACTTTCACTCTCGTTTTTAACTCGCAACATAGGATATGGTAAAATTTTGTGAGGATATATAAAATTTACTGAGATATAATAAACAAATATTATATGGGCTCTATATGCCTCTACCTCTTTTTCACTCTAATTTTTAAGCGATTATACATATTTGGGTTCATGTGAAATAAGAGTGAAAGTTGAAAGTGAATTCGTCTATGAATTATGACTTTATGTGTATAATGACTAATGTTTTTTTATCTAATTTTAAAATTTAGATAATGATTCTTCTAAAAAAAAAATTAGATAATGATGATTAATTCTATTAGTCATCACGCGCGAACCTCCAAATTTCTATCTGTTAATTCTGTGAATAATATGCATTCAATTGATTGAGGATTTTCCCGCAAATTTTTTTTTTATCGAGGATTTCATCCGTAGTAAGATTCTCTTCGTTAAATGGAAAGATCGCCAGGTATTTAGATTTTATTCCTCTCAATTTTGATGTTTGCATCTCATTTTCATTAGTTATTGGATCAACTAGGCTTTGTTCCTTTCATGCCTTCAAATTTTCTACTTTTGCTCAGCATTCTATCATAATACTGTATTAAAATTAATTTGTTGTTTTCTGTTCACCTTAATTAATTTGTTGTTTTGTTCTTATCGCTAGATTCTCTTGCAATTTTTATTCCAGAAAACCAGATAAATATTGGTAAAAGGTACGCAGTATAATCTATTTTGTTGTCTATCATAAAATTTTAATTGCTTAACTTTAATTTGGCCTTGATTATTTTCTTCAATTGCCGTTTTTTAGCTTACTAGATTGTGCTATTAGGTAGTCAGAGCATTTTTTTGCTTCCTGATGAGATATCATGGCAATTGCAAGTACATTATTGGTTTGCACTCCAAGTGTTTGTCAAAATGTCTCAAATATACTACGGAGTAAAAATGTTTGTGTGTGATTCTTTTGATTGTCTGAAGCATCAACATTGCTGCTTTAATTTCCAACATACTTCAAGCATTCTAGTGGATATTAATAAATACTGTCACTTTTAATTAATCTAAGCATATGTTTTCATTAGTATATATCAATACACTGCATTAGAAGTGAATCAACATGTCTTCTGAGTAGTAAATTATGTAAAGAAAAACCATAAAATAGGACATATCTTGTGGTTTTTGCATTCTTGCTTTATCCCAAACAGAAGGTAAAGTGCTATAAGCCTATACCATTGTCCAACATTAAGGTTAATTGATTTATTTTCTTTTTTGGAAAATTTATTTCATTGTAGGTAATTGGGTAAATTATAAAGCCTACGAATTTGTTATTAAATTATGTTTGGTAAGAATGATATGATATTGATACATAAGGTATAATTTAATTTGCCATGTTGATACTTGATAGTGTATCTTTGTATAGATCAATTTGACATATCGTTGCCTTTCTTTTGGCATGATGCTGTAATACGAAGTATTTTCTTTGCTTTGAAATGTTGGTATCTTTTTTATTGTTTGTATTACTTTGGCTTCTAATCTAAATTCTACAATATTAGAACTAATGACAGAATATAATTTTTGTAATAATATCCTCCCCTATCTTCTCTTAGGCCTTGTTATTTTGGATTGAATTAATCGGAACTAAACATATCTGAATTTGCCTGTACTGAACTAAAACATAGACTCAGTAGGAGTTGAATTGAATTAAACTGAACTAACTGAACTGAAATTTCAAAAATTAAGTCCAAAAGACCGTGGCAATTATGCCGAATATGAATTAGAATACTTTTTAAACTATATATATTTTTTGGTCTTCTCTCATTTTAGAGTTTGGTTTTGTAATGTAGTCTCCCATTCTCCCTGCTACAATTTGGATTATGTGGTTCACAATGAGAAAAAATGGTGTTGGTTAAGATGGACATTGACATGGTATCTTTTTTCTGCTTTTCTTATCTGGATATTATTTTGGATTGGGGACATATTCTTTTTTGATTGATTTTGAGTAAACCACAACTAATCCTAAGTTTCTAACTATATTTTAGGATGTCTACCTATAATTGTACATGGAGTCCTTGATATGACATTACTTTAAGCGAACAAGAATTCAAGTTGTTTTTTCTTCTGAAAATGAAACAAACTTTATATTATGTAATCTAATACCCTTCTTGGACGTATTGTCAAATGCAATCTTTTATTGAAATAATTTAAAAAAAATTCTCCTGTATATTCAGGCTCAGGGTAAGTTTCGTAATCAGATAATTTGTTTTGATGATGTATTTTTTTGCCTCCTTGAATTAAATTGTGCAACCAAAATGCAACGATAAAAAGAATAACAATAATCATTAAAATAATCTTATCTTGTAGAATAAAAAAAAAAACAAAAAACATGGATACTCTCTTAAGGAGCAAACAAGTGCAAACATTTAAAACACATCAAAGCTTGTGCATCGCACGGGGTAAAAATTAGTTCTTCATTATTTGAATGTTTATGAAGTTTTTTAAAGAAAAATAGACGATTTTGGTATTGACTGTCGAATTTTAGGTTTATGTTCAAATAAATTGAATCAAATGCTGGTGTTTCCCCCTCTTCTTTTTTCCTTTCCCTTGTGTACTATGGTTGAAATTGAAGGGTTGCTATTTTCATGTGCCATATGATTCATGTTTTTGGTGTAAGTGTATAATATTTCTATCTGCTTGATTTAAGTATTTGATAATCTGATTCTAGGGCTCGCTTAGTTCAAAAGGTTGGAATGGAAGCGTATGAGAAAAATAACCCCAAGGGTTTGAATTCACCATACATTACTTTTTAAAAGTTGTTTGATTCATCCAAAGGTATGGATCTAGATACCATTAGTAAGAGGGGGAGGTATTGAATCTCAATCTTTGGTGATGGTGGATATGAGATTGGGGGGTTTATAAGAAAATGAGAAACTCTTGGATTTACATTCCATACCCAAATGGTCCCAACCAAACATCTTTTTATCACATCCACTCCATTCTAATGTAAAAGCTTGAACGAAACACCCCTTTAGCTTTCTTGTGATTTTTCTGAAATGAATGCAACTTTCTTATATATTAGATCCGAAATATATGCTTCTATCTTCCTGTGTTATAAAATCCTGCTTCTCATCTCTTATAATGTTGTTATGGACTTGAGAATTTGAGATGTCAAAGAGTTTCTGTCATGACTTAGTAAGGCCTTGTTCTTTTTTATTAATTTTGGGAAAGAATTTAATTTTTCAACTAAATTCACTTTTAATTTAATAAATTCAGTCTAAAAGAAAGATGTTAGTGAGAGGATTTACTGTATTTTTTAAAAGTAATGCCAAGAGTTTATGTTAGTCTTTTCAGCTTTTTTTTCCCAGTAATCTCTTCTCAATTTGTTTGTGTGTGTAAAATGGATAGAGAAAGATGAAAAGCGTGTGATAAGGAGAGAGATAGAGAGAAATGGTTGCCTTTTTTTAAAGAAAACATCTGTTGGAACTTGCAACTAATGTATAGTTTTCTTTATGTAAATGTTGTAACTGGATTAGGGCTATTGTAGTAGTTTTTTCCTGCAAAAATTGATAATCTCATCTTTATGTGTTCTGCGTAAAATAAACCCACCTTTTAATCAGCTACCGATTCATCAAGTAACAACTAAAAAGGTCCAAAATGAGCAGATTAGGGTGAAAGTTGGGTTTATTTTGAAATATTTAGAAGTGGGGTTATTTTGGGCAGAACATATAAAGGTGGGATTATTATAATCAAATTTTCCTTTTTCATTTTATGTTCTCATAGTGGAGTGGTATTTTTGCAGGTGCTATAGATGCTCTACCAGCTGAGACAATATTGCAATATCTTTTGAACTCTTTAGTGCAGTGCACTTGCCTTTTCCAACTCCTAAATTATTCCAGAATTTGGTTGATCAGTCATTAGTGTGTTTGTCCTTCCAGTTGTTTCTTTAGGAATGAACCCAGTTCAGTATCAAGCAATGCCACCTCCCCAACAATGGGGCCCATCGATTCCTGCACAGCCACCTCCTCAACAATGGGGCCCATCGATTCCTGCACAGCCACCTCCCCAACAATGGGGCCAATCGCTACATGCAAAGCCACCTCCTACCTCTTTCTGGAATCACTTGAATGTCCAACACCATCTTAGAGACTTACAAGAAACCCTCTGTCTCGCTAATTCACTGTAAGTTTTTCTTTTATGTCTTTGGTTTCTTCTGTTGCAAATACAAAATGTTGATTTTTTCCTTAGTTGAATTGTACTTGGGTTTATCCGTGTCTTTATTTTGTTGGGTTATGTTTCGTAGGCAAAAAGAGTTGGAGATGTTGATGAAGGTTAAGGAAGCAAAAGGGTATATGGGAAAAGGAGATGATGTTGTTAATGGGTCATCTGGTAGCTTAAAATTTGATGAATTTTCCAATCATTTTGAGGATAATAAAATTGATTTGGGTGCCCAAGAGTTGATTGCAGTGGAGGCTGTAAACGGCTTGATGTCAAAAATAAGGCTTTTGATGGAGCCATTTAGGATTGTTACTGATGATGGGAGCCCTTGGGAGGAGAAGTCTGCTGTTGTTAGATTGAGAGACAAGATTAACAAGACAAAACGCAATAAGCTGTGGAGGAAGAGGAAGAGGCGGCGTGTTGCAGAATTGCTTTCTCAGGTTGTTTTATATAGCTGATGTTTGTGGTCATTTCACTGTAAGTTTGATTTTGTTTACGTTATCCAGGATGGCGAGAAATATGAGAAACTTAATCGAGTAGCTGATGAATGGAGGGCTAGAGAAACTGCCAAGGATATGGCCCAACAAAAGGTACTGGTTTTTGTTTGATGATTTTGATCTATAGGAATTCAGCTGTTGGTTCATGATTCCCTTATTATGACTTAAAAGGGCCAAGTGATATGGCAATAGATGCTTTGAAAGGATACCATAAGATAATAGGCTGAAGTGATATAGTGCATGTTACGTAATGAAACTCTTTATGAGTTATGAGGATGAGGTTGGTACTCCATAGATGTTTTTCAATGGTGGATATAAACCTGATTTATCCTAGTTTCCTTTTATTTTCATTTTCTATCGCTTTATGGGTTCATGGCTATGTAGCGCAAGTAATTCATTGGAGCTGTTCCCGCACCTGATTTTTCATTGTATTGGAGGCGATACCAATGCTTCGCTTAATATATGTGCCGTACCCATTGTCATCTAATTTTCAGATTATTTTCTGACCCTTCCCTGACTCAGTGTTACCTAGGTTGATAGGTTGACAATAAATTTTTACAGGATGTACTAGTGCTACAAATATTTGTCATTTGGAGATCATGTATGTTTTTGAAGTAACTTGTGTTGTAGCATGGAATTCTCAGCCTAGTTGATTGAGATAATTTGAGGTGAAATGGTAATGTTTTTTTAGCTGTTGGTTATAGTTTTAGTTGCCTGGTACAGGCCTTCTCCTTCTTTGGCACTTTATTGGGCTCTTCTGTTGCAGTTTCTGATTTCCAGTCTCCATTGTCTATAATATGCATGCATCGTTTCTGCCACAGTATTGCATCCAATCTGTAGTTGCAGTAGGGATGATCTGCTTAGATGAATGAAAATAAGATTTCTGATGTCATAGTCGTCTAAGAAGTGCTACTTGCTACAGTACTTAATAACTGTAATACATACAGTATCCAGATGTTTCTTACTTTCGTATTAGTTCATTGTTTTGTCATATGCACATTTTTGTTCTGATTGTCCCATTCGTTTTAGCATAGTATGCTTTTTAGTGGGCAGAGAACCATGTATTGAAGATTCTTGATCCCTATTTTTTTTTGTTTTTTTTTTGGGTGTGTGCTTGACGAATATCAACCTGCTAGATCTCATGTGATTTGATTTTGGTACTCCGGAACAGAACTAGTTTTCCTGTTTTCAACGTTAATCCAATTAATATTTGCAGGTAGAAAAGATGAAGGAAATTGCAAAACAGAAGGCTAAGGAAGAGAGGAAGAAATTGGAAGCCGAGGTGAGAATATGCAAGTTTAAAAGCTTGAAAAATACAATTGATATCTGTCTTATCATAGAAATGATGCAATATTGCCTTTTGTTTACACATAATCTCCTTATAATATACTTTTTGTTGATTGGCCTGATTTCCATTTCAAATTATCCTCAATTAAGGTCCTATTGACCAATTGTGTTGAATAGTGATTGTTAATGTTAATGTAAATGATCTGTTGATCCATCTTAATATTCTATACTTAATCTGGCTATCCCTATTGGCTATTCCATTATGCATTCATTGCTTGGTTTAGCATTGTACCACATAGATCAACTCTTGTTAGTTTTTGTCTGTCTAGATTCTAGCTATCAAGCAGCTTATAATCAGTCTTATCTCAATTACTCGGGTTCTTATTGTTAAAGTGTTTTTTTGGAACTTTAAGTCACAGGCCATACATAGGTTAAGGCTTTGCTAGGCGATTGGAATAGTTGCAACTTGCAAACATCCTTAATAGTGGAACCTTCCTCAGAGAAATATCTTTTTTCAATTTTTTTTTTCTAAAATTTTTACTCATTACTTTAGGACCCAATAGGCAATAGGGAATCCATATGTTATGTGTAATTAGCATTCATCTGTGAGCTCAATAGCTCATTGTGTGTTAATGGACCATGTTTCTATTCCTTGCATTTATATTAAAAAACCTGTTTCAGCGTGAGCTGGCATTGATGGTTGAGAAGTTGCAAGAGTTGCGGTCTATCAGGATACAGAAGTTGAAAAAACAAGGTACGCAGGTGATTGATTTTTTCCAATTCCAAACACAAAACTCAAAAAAAATTTGTTCTTAGGAATAATTAAATTAATAAGTACCAACTATTGCACTTTTTATTTTATAGTTACCAACTTTTGATTATCCACCAGCAGCACGAACTATTACATAAAGTTGCAATGATAGGTATATGACCTAAATATTGTTGCAACTTATAGGTCATCCATACCTATAAAATGAAAAGTGCAATAGTTGCTACCTATTAATTTAATTATTCCTTGTTCTTATTATTCATCTAATTAGATAACATGCTTGACAACTTTTTGCACTATTGCTGTTGTTTAAAATGTATTGCAACTAGTAATCTGATTCATAATCAAGACATTTTACGTCTCTTTTCACTTTTGGTAGTGTTGTCAGAGCCTTATGGAGCTACTTAATGAAAAAGGGGAAGTGGGTAATCATAAAGTCATATTTTTCTCACTATGACTTTGCTCAAGATGTTGTCTTGACTCTTGACCTATATGCTATTAATTAAGATAATGGATTGATTTTCAAGTGAAGAAGATGATGATTAATATTGATAGAATGACAATGAAAGTGTAAATGATATCCAAGCTTTCAAGAGGTGTAATTCTCTGCCAAATACAATCTTTCTCCCAGGAACTAACCAGAGCACTTAACAATACTTTTCCTCCCCCTTTCTCTGTCACTGACTTCTCATACCTAATAAAGAGAGACAGAGAGGTCCACAAGACACATCTTGAAGGGAAAAGTAGGGAACAAGCCTGAAAAAACTGATCGCCTCCATCAATATCCAAAACCCTACATGCACCACCTTGCCACAGTTACACCCTGTCAGAAAGATGTCATCATCATCAACAAACATCATTGATCAGTGGTACTGACCACACAAAGACTATTAATAGTCACTGAAATTGCCATTCAACATGCTTGTAACAGCACTGTGGCTCTAATCGGGTTGGGTTTTTTTTTTTTTTTTTTTTTTTTTGGGGGGGTGGGGGTGTGTGTGTGTGTGGTGGGGGGTAGATGTGACAAATTATTCACGCCCACAATTCTTTGCCTAGCTTAAATTTTTTACTACTATATATGCCTCGTAGATTAAGGGAAACAGGATTAAAAGATGCCAAAGGGAGATCCCTGAAAGAGGGTGAATGAGATTGCTGCGGCTTTGCCTGTAGAAATTTGTGGGGTTGATGGTCAAGTACTAGTAAATGAGAAGGGAATGAAGGTTGAATTATTGAGGACATTATGAATTTAGAATTTAATATTCTAATTGAATCCCTTCTTGTTCAACTAAACGAAATGAGATTAGGGGGTTTGATTTCTTTCTGGAGCTTTTCTTTCGTGAATCTTGATTCCTTCCCTCCTTTGAATGAAAGGTTTTTAACAGTTAATAATGTGAGCTGACATTTATGATATGACAATCTTGCAGGGCATTTTCTTCCAGAAGAAGATGATAAGTTTCTTGAGAGAGTTCGAGCAGCAGCTGAAGAGGAAGAGCGTCAAGCAAAGGCTGCTGCAGACACTGATGCTGCGAAGGATGCTATTGCAGCTGCTGAAGAATCTAGAATAGTTACCCAGGGTTCCAAGTTAGATTTGAAGGATGAAAACCGCAAAGAGGATGGTGAAGAGAGTCAGACCAGAAATAACTTTGCGTCTCTTGCATCCACTAGCAAAGAATTTGTAAAACAAGGCTGTGATGGACAAAGTTATGGCACATATGACTATGTGGCTAATTTACCCCCGGAGTTCTATCATTATTATCATGGAAGTAATGCTGATATGGGTACTTTGATTGAGGTAATCTGAAATTGATTTCCAGGTTCATTTGGATTTTAACTTTCTATGGCAATGTTCTCTTGCATTCTGTCAACTTGTTTTATTTGTAAAAAAGGCCCTGTGAAAGGATGGACATGTTGAATCCTTCGTTGTGGGAATCCCCATGATCCGTACTCCTAAATGTGGCTTTTTAGAAAAAAATGGATAATTGTAAAAAGTAATCCGAAATTTAGGATGTCTTCCATCAATCCATCATTAATCCTATGTTTTGTTTTTTGGTTTTTTCACGGGGTACCCTTGAGGTCTTTTGAAATTCACGAGGTATCCCTATTGTTTCAAGAATGCACCAAATATCCTTAAAGTTTTAAACAAATGTATTAGATGCCTTTTAATGACAAATAAAATGTTGGTTTTTCGATGTTAATATCAATTGTTTATAATCAAGTCATATTTTTTCTCTTTTATACCCTCATATCACGATGCCTAATATTATTTGAAAACATTGTGGGTGGGGGTTGGGGGGGGCTGGGGGGCTGTAGGTGTAGGTGTAGGTGTAGGATAGAGAGACAGATTTGTGGTTGTTGTTTTCACACCTTCCCCTTAGTTTATACTTTTTAATGTCATGGACATGCCTTAGCTTTCAATTGAAACATGCTACTATGCTAGTGTGGTGATTTTGTTGACTTGGATGATTGGATCTCTTGGTGATGCCTTAGCTCCCTGATAGGATGGTAGTGACTCTGTTCTGAGACAAAGTCCAAAAATTGTACACCTATTCTTGAGATACCACTAGACCATGTTTGGTGGATGTTGTATCTTATATTCGTCACATATTGAGGGTATTCTGCCAGTTTTACCTAATTCCCTAAACTCCCTGTTAATTGCAAACTGAAACAAGTAGATCATGGTCGGTTTTGGGCTATTTTCGCCCATTTTGGGCGAATTGCAAATCATAGAAGCGAATTAAATAGTGAAGTAGGTAACATTGATTCCGCTTCCTTACTAACAAGTTGTTACTCAGTTTTCAGAATCTAGGGCTTTGCCCTTGTCCAACTATTGAACTGGGCAACTCTTATGAGGCTGTGCATGATCCCATTGGGTCCCTTGGATTGTTGTGAGGTGCTGTATTGTTATAAACTCTTTACTAACCCGTAGATTGTTGTGGGGTGCTGTATTGTTAACCCATGTTTTGACGAGACTTTGGGACGTATTGTAATGCTTACAGTTATGGTCAACCTAAAGCTTATACCATGATTATGAACTTGTCTCATATATGCTGATGGGATCAAAAATTCCGAAGGACTCACATAGGTTAATTTTAGGCTTTTGAAGCAGTAACAGAGGCAACACCTATTGGTTTGCCATAAGTCCAATCTTGCAACTTTTTTGAATTGAAAGTTACAAACTCTTGATTCAAATCTTACAATACGATGCTGAAACCTTAGAGGTCGTTTGAGAGTTAGGAAATTGTAATACAAGTGCTTCAATATAGATGTCAAAACATTGTGGTTTTTAGAGCCCTTTATTCTAGACCTAAAAAGTAATGGCTTCTGGTCTCCTCCACTGTACCTGTTTGCCCGCTTTGCATCATTTAAGGTGTCCATTTTCTGATAGGTCAGTTATAGGTTATACGATATTATCAGAAATTTGCCAATGTGGCATTGCTAGAACAGATATATGAACATGGCCCATAACTCCATTTGCACTCTGATTGATTCATAATAGCATAAAGCTCTGTCAAATGACTCAAATCCTTTACTTTTAAACTTGAAAGAGATTGGATTTCTTTATTTTTATTCCCTTTATCCCCTAGTTGCTCTGTCCATTTAAGCAAGTATGGTGTTGTTGTTTGACATTATGCAGCACTGAATCTCTTTTTGCAGGTTCGCAGAGCATGGGATGCATATATATGGCCTGGTGGGAGGTGAGAAATGCCCTGCTTCTCTGCTTTGTAATTGAAAGTTGTCTTTTAGGTTTATTATGAGGTAAAGATAACTTGATATGTGACAAGAACTCATGCAAAACCAGAAAATCTGAAAGCTCTGCTGATACATTTGAAATTGTTCAAAACCAATAGAGAATATTAATGTTAACACAATTTGGGATTACCTAACTCCAATTTTTTTTTATTGCACAGTTGCTTTTTTTTTCCAGTCTTTTATATACAATTTTGACCATTTATATTTTAAACTTCGTGTTAACAAGATATTTTAAAAATATTATTGTCCAAATAAAACAATACCTGGCAATTATTTTTTACTTTACATATGAAAAAAAAAATTATGCTTGAAGTTTGTACTTATTGTAATTGTTGCAATTTATAATAAAAAGCAGTATCATTTTGCGGTGCTGCTGATACTAGAAACAAATATCCATCTTCTTCAGTGCATAATACAGCAAAGTTTCTCTTTTACTGATTGCCCTTATTGCATTGTGTTTTCCATTAACTATCTTCAAAATGATTTTTTTATTAATTATTATGCTTTTCAGTCGGATTCCGAGTCACTGGGTTCAACCACCTCCCCCAGCAGATGAGGTATGGGCATCATATCTTGTGCAGCGTTGATGAGACATTGATAAAAGATGGACTTCCAAAATTTATGTTGAAATTCCATCATGCACATTCTTCATGAACAGAAAGGTGCGTCCTCTTGTTGTGACTGTCAATTGACATATGTTTTGATTATTCAGAAAATCAACCTGTGAGACAGATGTAAACTTTAGATACATTTATGGTAGTTAAATGGTTTGAATACACCAGCCAAAAAAAAATTATTGATAATCATAAAGAAAGTATGAAACCAGCGTATGGCTTATCAGGGAACTAGCCTCTTGAAATCTTGAATAAAATCAAAAGAGAGAGATATGGAGAGAGAAGGCAAAAGGGAGCTTGTTAAAGTCTTAAAGAATGATAATTTAGAAATTAATTGTGCTGATTTTTGTCACAAGAATACTTAATTTACTCCCTCCGTAACATATTAATGGCAACGATTTGACATTTTTTTTCTCTACTTTATGTCAAATCGTTGCCATTAATAAGTTACGGAGGAAGTACTTCAACTGATTTTTTTTACTAAAGTGAAATTCTTTTTAGTGGCTACTAATGATTTATAATGTTTGAAATTGGAATTTGTTGATAATAAATATTTCTGCTGGTTTATTGGAGTTTTTATTACTTCCCCAGGGTATTTTTTTTAGAATTAGATATAGTTTTTGAAATTTTTCTCAATAATGAATTATTAAAAATGTAGTTATATGATACATATTTGTTTGATTCGTTTTAATGAGTAAATATCAAATTTTTTGACCCCTCCTCCGTTCCTTCAGGTTTTTAATCTTCCAGTTTTGTGTTGTTTTCTTCCTTATTTGTCAACATTTCTCCTTTCTACTCTCCCGATTACCACATTTGTTGCGTCCACAAATTTCTCCCTCTCTCATAATTACATTCTCTTTCCTATCTTAAATTTTAAAGAGGACCACTTTATATATTTACTCTGCTCTCTTCCTTAATTCATGTGTAAGAGTAACATTAATAATTAATAGCGAACAAAGGGAGTAATTTTTACTAATACGTAATTGAAGACGTTAATGGTGAAACGTGTGCATTGGTTCCATGCAAAAAAAGGTAGAAAAGAAAGAAAATAAGAGAAATGAAAATAGAAGGGAAAGAATAGAAGGGAGATAAGGATAGAGTTGAAGAGATACACTGGAAATTATGGCATACCTTTCTCTCGGAAGGAAAATGTTTTTCAGCGTTGATGGAATTATTTTGCTTCCATTATCTTTTCCCAACTAAACAAATGAAAATGTGAAAATCTTTTTTCAAAAATTTGTTCTCCTTCAAGATAACAAAGCCTTAGTTTCCCACACATCTCTATTGTTTTTAGCGTTTTTTTCGGTAAGCAGTGTGTTTAATTCCTTGGACACAAGAAGCCTGCTTCATTGGATTTCCTTCTCTTTTCCCACTGGTTTTAGTACTTTCTTTATCAGATTTGTGGTTGTACCTATAAATCACCTTTCTAGCTTTGCGAGTCTCTTAAGCAAGAGAGGTGAGATTTAGAGGTTAGTAAGATATTCTGGTCACAGTTTTATACAAGGATCTATTGTTCTATTAAGCTATGGTTACTTGTATGTGTCATGCCATTGTCATGTGTGCGGTGTGCCTTCCATGGTGTGTACTCTGTTGTGTGTACAATTTATTTTTAAGTAGTAATTATAATTAATAATTATGTGTTATATGGGCTAAAGCAAAAATTAATTTGAGCCGAGTAGCTTAGGATACAGAAAGATGATCAACAAGATATTGATAATGATTGTATGGAGAGCTCACTGGAGATTTAACAAAATACAGAAAGATGACCAACAAGATATTGACAGAGTTGCTCACTTGCTCATCACTCATCAGCATTGCCCTCAAGGTGGTTGGCTGTTCTTGGTAGGGGTGTGTAAAAGTCAGACCGATCCTGAAACCGGATTGGTGGATTGAAGTCCGATCCCGGTCCATAAAAAATCAGGGTTCTGGGTTCAGGTCCAGTTCGGGTTAAAAAAAAACGGAATTTTCCAGTCCAGTCCGGAAGCCCGGTCAAACTGAGTTTTTCTTTTTTGATATTTCTGAAACACGCATTACTGCATTAGTGGTTTTAGTGCATTACATTGGGGTAAGCTTTGTGTGTGTGTCCAGGGGCAGATGGACTGGTCTACAGCCTCACAGTCCATATTCCTCCAGGAGATCTGAGGCGTATTTTTTCTTGGATAGGACAATTTCCTCAGCTGACTTGTCGACTCCTGTCCTTATAAATACCTTTTTACCCCCATATCCTTTTCATACAGAATTCACTGGACAATAGTGATTTTAGGTCCTTGATGCCTTCCATCTTATTGCTTGCAATTATCAGGTTGTCCACATACACCAAAATTGTTGACGTACACCAAAATTGCTGTAAATCTTTTGCCTTCTTGCCTTGTGAACAATGAGTAATCAGATTTTGGTTGGGAAAAATCATTCAACTTAAGTGCTTGACTTAGCTTGGCAAACCATTGCCTTGGGGGGTTGTTTGAGCCCATATAGGGATTTCATTTGTTTGCACACTTTGGACCCCTCCTTTTCTTGGACTCTAGTTTAATGCTCGTTCATCACAGAAATTATGTCTCCCTTCTTTGTATATCCTGGTGCAGTTAATGTACACACATTCCTGCAAATCACCATATAAGGAGGCGTCCTTGACATCCATTTGATGTATGTGAGTAATGTGACACCCTTTAAGAGAGGCAATAGCAAGCAAAGACCTCATAGTGATCATTTTGGCCACTGGAGCAAAGGCTTAGTAAAAGTCAATCCCAAATTTTTGTCGATTTCCTTAAACAACTAGCCTTGATTTATATGTCTATTGGATCCATCAAGGTTGATCTTTGTCCTAAAGAGCCACTTACATCTAATTCCCCTTTTTCCTTGAGGCAAGTCCACTATCTCTTGTGTGTTATTCTTCTCCAAAGCATTCAATTCCTTATTAATGGCATTCACCAATGGTTGTGTTTCGCCACTTCTTTGAAGTTGGTAGGGTCAAGATTTTTGGCTAATTTGGTTAGAGCCGGCAAAAAGTGACCCAATCCACTAACCCGACCTGAACTCGACCTGAACCCATTTAATTAAATGGGTCAACCTGAACCTAGCCCATTATTATATGGTTCGGGTTCGGGTTGAAAATTGTAACCTAATTATAACCCGCTTAACTTGATTAATTATTGTTTTTGAATTTTAAGAGGTTTTAATTTGCTTGTTGCTTTGAATACTCAATTTTACAGAACTTTAACCTACTGAGATTTTAATATTCTACTTTGTTGAAAATGTAAATTCTTGATTGTTAGGAATTAAGCTAAATACTTTAGATTATAGAAGAAATTTTTGGCTAAAAAAAGTAATGGGTCAACCCGAACCCAACGTTTATTATCAAGTCGGGTTCGGTTATAAAAACTCAACCCGTTTAATAAATGGGTCAGGTTCGGGTTGAGGGTATATGACCTGATAACCTATCAACCCGAACTCGATCTGTAAATTTGGTCATAAAACAACCGAATTATGGTGATGCTGAAGGGTTTGCCATGGTTGCAATTATGTTTGGTTTGTTGGTTTTCGCATTTTAGGTTGTCTAGCCATGACGAAGGTTTTTTTTTGTCTAGTGTTTTCACAAGATTAGGTTGAGGTTCAATTTGAGGTATTTGTGTGTGATTTGTTAGCATTAGTTCTCCTGACTCTTCTGAATCTGACTATTATCATTGTTTTTAGTGTGGTTCTCACAATTTTCACACTCAAAAGCTATCACAAGGCTTGCTATAATCAGGCTTAGAGGGGTGTAACAGTGGCATAGCCCGTTGGGGGAATGAAAAACTTGAGAAAACAATCAAACAGAAAAAGGATAAATAGATTTCTATGTACATACAAACAACATCCATAAATATAGCCTAGTGATTTCCGTGTCAAGTAAAAGCTTTGGGTGTAAGGTGATAAGTTCAAATCCCACTAGTTTACTTTTTTTAAATGTTTCTTTGGTTTAAAAAAGTTCCTTTCATTAAATGTTTTTCTATCCTATTATTTTGTTTTAAATAAGGACTCTTTATTTTATGTTTAGTCATGTTTCTAATATTTCCCATATAGTGTTATTTTTATTCTTTTTTCTTTACCTTTTTCCTTCAATTTTTTCCACCCTTCCTTATATATAATTATATTTTGTTTCCAATTGCCTCTTTTTAATAATAAAATTCAAATATACTAATCAAAAGCATAACTACAACTTTTAAATAAATAAAAAACAAAAATATTAGTTGTTTATTTTAAAAATATAGATATTCTTTAAAATAATCTAAAGACACTATTATTTCAGGATCTTGGATCTAATAGTAAATTTTGAACAAAAGTATGTGCTCTATTTTACAATTATTTTTTTTTTTTTGTATTTAAAATGTTAAACCTTAAAATATCAAATTCATGAACACAACATCAAATAGTACTATTTGAGCTATCTTGAGTTTCCTCATAGATTTTTTTTATAATAACCCTCATATAAATTTTTTTTCTTATTATTGACGGTAGAAGTTTTGATAATGGCAAAAGGAACGTTATACCTAGCTGTTTAGTTTGTACTTCATGATATAGCCATGAAATTCAGTTTGAATTTGTCATTGTATTTTTTCATTGTTAAGATTGTTGTAAATTTGCCCCCCTCCCCCCCCCCCCCCCCAAGTTAAAATTCTTGGCTATGCCAATGTGGTGTAATACCTTATATGTCGACTTATCACCCAACACAATTGAGGGAATTCTGTTGATAAAGTGAGTTGATGCTTGCACACAATCTTCTCACAGTTGTTTAGGCAGATTTGCTTAAATCTTTAAGGCCCTTGCCATCTCCATTATGTTTATATGCTTCCTTTATGTTCTCCCATTTTGTTGTGGGTGTAAGGTACTTGCACCTCACAGCCAAATAGCAACACAACCACAACAATTGAGACTAGGCAAAGTAATAGTATTAAGATATTTGATAGATAAATAGACGGAATACAAAGGAATGAGTTTAGCTCATAACTCTCAAAAGACCACTTCTTGGTAAATATTTCTGAATGCCCTCTCTCTTACTTCCTTTGCTTATTTATACTCCTAGCTTTCATCCTCCCCCACTACATAGTACCCAAAAGACTGACTCCACTACATAACAGCTAGTACATTCAAAAGAGAAAGAAACAAAATAAAAGCCACTAGAGACAAAAGACAAATCTGGAAATATTAATTGTTATTGCTATTGTCCCGGGTTCTTCTTGCTGCAGTGTAGTGCTCCTTTGCCCTGCGTTTGTATGTGTGCACAACAATGGGATGTTTGGGTGGGAGCATCACATCACCCCCCTCTAAAAGAGACACCTTGTCCTCAAGGTGGAACAAGGGAAAACGGTCTATGACGAGCTGAGAGTCCTCCCATGTTGCTTCAAAGGATGGCAGTCCCAACCACTTCACCAACACTTCTTGTTCTCTTGCTGCTCCTGTCCTCACAGCTAATATCCCCTCAGGTTCAACTTCGAACTCCAACTCAGCATTGACCTGAGGAGGGATCTCAACCTCTTCCAAATACACACCATAGGCCTTCTTCAACTGGGATGCATGGAACACCGAATGAACCTTCGAATAATCAGGTAGCTTCAGCTTATATGCCACCTTGTCCACTCGCTCCACCACTTCATATGGCCTATAAAACCGAGCTGCTAGCTTCTCATGCGGCCTCTTAGCCAAAGACTTCTGACGGTAGGGCTGAAGCTTAAGAAAGACCCTCTCCCCAACCTCAAAGTCCACCTCCCTTCTCCTTTTGTCCGCGTCCCTCTTCATGATTTGTTGGGCCCTCATGAGATTTAGTTTAAGCTCATCTAGGACATAATCTCTCTCCTTAAGCAAGCTCTCCACACTATCCACCGGAGTTTGCCCCTTCCCAATTCTTACCAACCTCGGTGGTTCTCTCCCATACACTACTTGGAACGGTGTCATGAGGGTGGAAGCATGGGTGGCCGTATTGTAGGAGTATTCTGCCCACGGTAACCATTGTGCCCATCCTTTAGGTCGATCCCCGGCAAAGCAACGCAAATAAGTCTCCAACCCCTTGTTCACAATCTTGGTTTGACCATCGGTTTGAGGATGGTAGGAGGTGCTCCTTTTGAGGTCGGTGCCGTGTAAACGAAAGAGTTCCTTCCAGAACACACTAAGAAACACTCGGTCACGATCAGAAACTATGCTTTTGGGCATCCCATGGAGTCTCACCACCTCCTTCATGAAGGTCTCCGCCACTACCTTGGCCGTGAATGGGTGTTTAAGGCCCAAGAAGTGTGCATATTTAGAAAGGCGATCCACCACCACAAGGATTGAATCAACCCCTTTGGATTTGGGAAGGCCTTCCACAAAGTCCATCGATAGGTCCTCCCAAACGGCTTTCGGAATGGGTAAGGGTTGCAAAAGACCGGCCGGACTCTGTTGTGAATGCTTGTTGCATTGGCAAGTGATGCATGATTTAACATATTCCGCCACATCCCGTCTCATCCCTTGCCAAAACCACTCCGATGCCATTCTCAAATATGTCTTCGTTCCCCCGGTATGACCCCCTACTGGTGAATCGTGATAGGACTTGAGTAATACCCCCTTAAGTTTGGAGGACTTTGGAATCACCACCCTCCCCTTGAAGCATAGTCTCCTATCCACCAATGTGTAACCGGTGGGCCCTTCCCCTTTTTCCACATCTCCTTTCAACTTCGATATAAGCTCATCCTTGTTGATCTCCTCCTCTAACTCTGCCCAATCCACCTCGTTGACAGTTACCAAGGCCCCTAGTTCTCCCTTTTCCAGCCCCCTTCTTGAAAGGGCGTCCGCCACTCGATTGGAAGTGTCGGGCTTATATTGAACCTTGAAATCAAACCCAACCAGCTTCCGCATCCACCGTTGATACTCCATTCCCACTTCCCTTTGTTGCATGAGATATCTCAAACTTTGTTGGTCGCTTCGTACTACAAACCATCGCCCAAGGAGGTAGTGCTTCCATTTTTGGATTGCCAAGCACACCGCCATGAGCTCCTTCTCATAAGTAGACTTAATCCTTCCACCCGGCCCTAGGGTCTTGCTAAAGAAGGCTATAGGTCTTCCTCCTTGCATCAACACCGCCCCTAGACCAAACCCCAACGCATTGGCTTCCACAATTAATTCCTTCTTGAAATCGGGCATAGCAAGTACCGGTGCTTCTGTCATTGCCTTCTTAAGATGATGAGAGGCCTTGGTGGCCTCCTCATTCCAACCGAAGTTATCTTTCTTTAATTGCTCCGTTAGTGGGTGGGTAATCCTTGCATAGTTGGCAACAAATTTACGGTAGTACCCGGTCAACCCCAAAAATCCCCTCAATTCTTAGATGTTCTTTGGTGTAGGCCACTTGAGCATGGTTTCTATTTTCTCTTGATCCACGGACACACCCTCTTGGGAGATAACATGACCCAAATAGGCCACCCTCTCTTTGCCAAATTCACATTTTTTTAAACTAGCATACAAATTGTTCTCTTGTAATTTGGACAAAACTAAGCTCAAATGATTAGTATGCTCTCTCTCACTCTTACTATACACAAGAATGTCATCAAAAAATACAAGAACAAATTTGCGTAAATAAGAACGGAATACCTCGTTCATGAGTGATTGAAAGGTAGCCAAAGCATTGGTGAAACCGAAGGGCATCACTAGGAACTCGTAATGACCCTCATGCGTACGGAAGGCGGTCTTGGGTACATCTTCTGTCCTCACTCTTATTTGGTGATACCCGGACCGGAGGTCCAATTTGGAGAAAACACACGAGCCCTCTAACTCATCCAACAGCTCGTCTATCACCAGAATGGGGTACTTATCCGGAACCGTCTCCTTGTTCAAGGCTCGGTAATCCACACAAAATCGCCATGACCCATCCTTCTTTTTCACCAAGAGTACCGGACTCGAGAACGGGCTCGAGGATGGTTGGATTATGCCGGCACTCAACATCTCCCTAATGAGCCTCTCTATCTCATCTTTTTGAAACTGAGGGTACCGATAGGGTCTAATGCTCACGGGGTTGCTGCCATCTTTGAGAATTATGCTGTGCTCATGTCCCCTTGTCGGTGGCAAATCGGTCGGGGCTTCGAATACCTGCCCGAACTGATGTAATATGGGCTGCAGAAATTTTGGAGCCTCCTCCAAGCCTACTGTCCCTCCGCCTTTGCCCCCTTCCAGTTGACAAATCTCAGCTAGAAAACCCCCACTTTCCTTCCGGAGTGTCCGCAACATTGCCTTCAAAGTCACCCCTGTTTTTGTCAAGGAAGGGTCCCCGTGGAGCGTCACGGTTTCCCCATTATAGTCAAAGGTCATGGTTTGGAGTTTCCAGTTAGTCATCACTGCCCCTAATTTTTCCAGCCATTGAACTCCCAAAATAACATCCGAATTCCCCAATTGTAGTGGCAAAAAATCCTCTTCAATCAAGACCTCCTTCCCCAACCAAAGATTGACTCCTTTGCAAGAACCCCGACCCCATACTGTCTCTCCGTTACCCAGGGATACACCAAACGCCCCTCCTCCTGTCACGGTTAACCCAATCGACTCCACACATTGCAAGGATATAAAATTATGGGTAGCTCCCGGGTCAATCATCACTATCATTGTCACTTCCCCAATTCTCCCCTTGAGTTTCATGGTTCTTGGATTGGTGAGACCCACCAACGAATTCATGGACATGGCCGGAGTTTCCTCCTCCGCCACTTCCTCTGCGGCGTCCTCCTCCGCGTGCTCCCCTTCCTCCTCCTCTACCAACAGGACACTCAACTCTCGTCCTTTACATTTGTGGCCTACGCCCCACCTCTCGTCACACTTGAAGCATAACCCCTTCGCCTTTCTCTCTTGTAATTCTCTCTCCGTTAGCCGCCGTACCTGACCCGTGAACTGGTTCGAAGCAGCCGAGCTTCTCTGGGTGGAGTTCGTGTTTTGTGAAGAAGAAGAAAAGTTCCGGATAGGTTTTCTATTTGGCACGTGAGATTGGGTTTGGGAATTATTTAGTGAGTGGTGTGGGTAATTTGAGGAGCTGGGTTGTTTGAAAGTGGCTGGTGAATGATTAAGTGGGCCAAAGGTTGGATGGGCTGGGCTTTTAAGGGAGTTAGGGATAGGGCTTTTGTTGAAATAAGAGAAAGAAGAACTTTTAGGGTTACCTGTTTCTTTTGAGTGGACCCGGTGCTTTTCTTCAATTCTGATAGCCAAGTCCATAGCCTGCTCCAAAGTGGGCGGGTGCATCATCCTGACCTCGGCCCGTATCCTCTCCTTCAACCCTTTTATAAATTGTCCTTTCATAACTGTCTCTGCCACATCTTCCAAAGGGGAGGCTTTGTCTATGAAGGCCCGACGGTACTCAATGACGGTGGTGGTCTGTTCGACGGCGAGCCATTGTTGGTGAAGATCTCCGACGTTAGATGGTCGGAACTGCCCCAGTATTCTCTCCTTCAGATCCCCCCACGAAATCATCGGTCGTCTCCTATTCTCCCACCGATACCACCGGAGGGCTTCTCCTTCTAAGGTGACCACCGCCGCTTGCAACTTCTCATACTTTCTTAACTCCAAAAACTCGAAATATTGTTCTCCCCTCACAATCCACTCGTCAGGCTCCGTCCCATTAAAGGTAGGCATCTCCATCTTCCGATAACGGTGGTTCCCTCGAGGACCGAAGGCACCGCCTCCTCCCGGGTGGCGATGTTGAAACGCCGTGTTGTCGTCAGAGGCTTCTCCGAACCCCTTGCTATTTTCCCCCCAAAAAATCTTCCTGGGTTATTTTGAGCTCTTCAATCTGCCGGTCATGGTGTTGTTGATGGTGGTTAAACTTCTCATCTAGGTGCTGCTGGGATTTTGCTAACCCCTCTATATGCGAACTGATTTCCCCGACTTTCTCCTCTAGGGCGTTTAACCTCTGCGTGGTGCTGCCCGGAGCCATGCCTACTCTGATACCAAGTGTAAGGTACCTGCACCTCACAGCCAAATAGCAACACAACCACAACAATGGAGACTAGGCAAAGTAACAGTAGTAAGATATTTAATAGATAAATAGACGGAATACAAAGGAATGAGTTTAGCTCATAACTCTCAAAAGACCACTTCTTGGTAAATATTTCTGAATGCCCTCTCTCTTACTTCCCTTTGCTTATTTATACTCCTAGTTGTCATCCTCCCCCACTATATAGTACCCAAAAGACTGACTCCACTACATAACAGCTAGTACATTCAAAAGACAAAGAAACAAGATAAAAGTCATTAGAGACAAAAGACAAATCTGGAAATATTAATTGTTATTGCTGTTGTCCCGGGTTCTTGCTGCAATGTAGTGCTCCTTTGCCCTGCGTTTGTATGTGTGCACAACAGTGGGATGGTTGGGTGGGAGCATTACAGTGAGGTCTCCACACATGTTTGCTGCAATATCTCCAATTTTTTAAAGTATACTCTGCACTTATCAAGTTATCATCATCATACTCATATATGCATTGTCAAATCTCATCTTCTTCACCCCAATTTTCCATACCATTTTTTCACCATCTTTACAATATTTTCAATTGCATCATAGGCTTCATTTTTTGTGTTTCATGAAGTGCACCCATGTCATTCTTGTGTTATCATCCACCAAGGTGAGAAAATATTTGTGCTGTTGCCTGGTTTGGACTTTGTAAAGTCCCCAAGTATCAAAATTCAAAATGAAAAAGTTCAAGTGGTTCTTCTGCTCTTGAGTGACTAATTTTGAAGGGTGTATGTGAGTTTGGACATGTCAAACAAACTTCACTATTGTCTTCTTTCACTCATTTCAGCTCTTCTATTTTCTTCATCTTCGTATATGACCCAATCATTGATGGCATTTGCTTGCCGCTTTCAAAGGTTTTACTTCCCTCACTTCCTCTGAAATTATCATCTCCTTGGCTACTTACATGATTGCTTTCTTCCCCTCAGTTTTGTTTCACTTTTGCATCTTCCAATGCCATTTTCATTCCACTGGTTCATTTATGAGCTAGTAGAGCCTATTCAAAGCCATTCATGATAGAATTTTTGGTGGTGCGCATTACAAGTTTGGTGAACCAAAAATCTATGAAATGTGAAAGTTAATTGATTGAAAATTTTGTTACAAACTTGGGGAGTTACATATGATATTGCAAGGTCCCATAATGATGGAACCCTTGATATTGTAAGGTTCCATGATGATGTACATATGACTCCACACACTACAGCCTACAACATTATCACATATTTATAGGGTTACATGACATGATCTAAAATTTTCTATAGAAGACTTGAGAATATTTATTTCTAAATAGTTCTAGATAATTCCATTTCTAAGATTTATTTAAATCTTTATATCACAAGATTATTCTAGAATATTTTTATAGATTTTTCTAGATTAAAATTTTCAACACACGTTTTTAATCTTGAAAAATCTGAATTCCATGTTTGAAATGATCTTGTTCAACTCCCCTATTCTTGTATCGTTATTGTACTCTTAATGCTTTAATAATGTGCCCTTAACTTGTGTTCTTGAAGTCTTTGGAATGCTCTTTGGCCTTTATCTTCTTATTTACTCCTCTACTTTCGTTTCCCCTGTGTTGAACCCTTGTGTTTGTTTGAATTACGCTTGATATACTCCATGTTCGTTGTTTCCTTGAATTTGTCGTTATCTTAAATTTGTCACCCATATGCTTGAAATGTTGCGGTTTGGCCATCAATATGATTTGGTTGGCATCTTATTCACCTTGTGTATGTTTATGTACATGTGAAATGTGCAATTATATGATGGATAACATATTGAAAGATGAAACAAGAAGTAATTTTGAAATAGACATAATTTGGGAAGCTTGTAATGACTTACCATGTTTTTTGGTAAACACTTGGAGGAAACAGAATCTTCTGGCTCTGATATAATGATAGAATTTTTGTTGGTTCACATTAGAAGTTTGGTGAGCCAAAAATCTATGAAATATGAAAGTTAATTGATTGAAAATTTTATTACAAATTTGGGGGAGTTGCATTGAAATATGTGATAGTGGAAGTTTTTATGATGATGGAACCCTTGGTGGTGAGATGTACATATGATTCCACACATTGTAACCTACAACACCATCACATATGTATAGGGTTACATGACATAATTTAAATTTTCTACAAAGTACATAAGACTTGTAGAATATTTATTCCTAAATAATTTTAGATAGTTTCATTTCTAAGATTTATCTAAACCTTTATGTCACGAGATTTTTCTAGATTAATATTTCCAATAATTCTTATTCTCTTCACGTTCTCATCTTTCTTGTCTTTGAGTTGCATCTTTCATCCTTCATCAATTTTTGTAGAGAGAAAATTATGTTGGAAACTGGCACATCACATTCTAATTATCAAACTAGAATTTGACCATTTCCCTTTTTCAAGACACCGTGTATTTGGAAATATGTCATCCTTTACCTATATCATGCTGAACATTGGAGCCTTTTTTTATTTGGAAAGAAAATTTGGCAACCTCTTTCATAGGGCCAATTATCAGCATTCTTATGGATGAGTAATGAAAAATTTAAAAAACAAGGCTAGAATCAACAAGTCATTGTATGGTGATGTTGACCTTTATGAGCATCAGAGCCTTTTGAAAATAGGGTAGAATGCAATATTTGCTTTGTATAATTTGATTCACAAGATTATTAGACCCTTAGAGGCATCAAACTTCCAGCCTACGAATTACTTCATTAATAGAGTACTACATGTGATTCCTTGGGTTTTACATCACATCCCTTTTGTATGGGGTTACATATTTTCTTAGTTGACCCAATATACTTTCTTGTGCCGGTGAGAATTTGAGATTACCAAAAATAGTCCGTTAAGATGGACTCAACTTTTCTTATGCTTTTGTTTTTTGTGTGGAAAAAGCTATATATTGCATAGTTATAGGTAGGGAATAGGGATGAAGGCAAGGGTGAAAATAATAAGAATTGTTGTACCAATTTTGAATGGGTTGTTGATTTTCCACAAGCCTAGTTTTCTTAGATGTTCCTAATATTTGGCTCAAATTGCCTCTAGGAAGGTCTTTTGTTTATTCGGTAAAAGCATAAATAGATCCTATATTTTTGCTTTCACCGATATAATCTCTCATATTTATGAGGGTATTATACTATTATATGAGAAGTAGTTTTTCCTCTTCTCATGATTAAAACTCTAAGTTGCTAAACAAAAGGCAATGAAGAATATTGAAAATTGAGAAATGGTCTGGATAGAAGTTTTTCCAAAGGATGAAAAATATAGGGCCAAGGAGCCCCATTGTCTAACTTTCTTAGAAAGCTTGAATTCTTCAAAAGGTGTCTCAATGGCTATAACTACGGGTGCTTATCAATAGAGCCGAGACTGAACCCTCATGGGCTCAGCTCGGCTCAATTGCAATTCGAGTCTGAACTTCCCGAGCTCAGCTCAAGATCGATAAGCAAAAATAAGGCTTAAGCTCATTTCAAGGCTTGAATCCATTCCTCAACTCGTTAGCACATGTTGGGCCAACTCTAGCCCAATAGCAAGCCTAATTCCAGATTTTTTATGGGCATGAAAGCAAGCAATTAATATGCTAAATCCTCCTTGTTTGTTTATATAGAAGTGCAATCATTTTAGCTCTCTATCAAACTTCGATGTGGGATAGACAACAATAAAGTGCAATAAGTTGAACATCTGCATTCTACCTTCCTTTGTAATTAATCATTACTCAATCCCTCTCACCTCTAAGTTTCTTTTTCCAACAACTCACTGACGAATAATGCAATTTCCAACAACTTTTTTCATTTTTTTATAGTAAATAGTCAACTTAAAATTCAACATTAAATGATATCAGTACAAAGTATATAGTGTTTTAAAACATGATTGATGGTTCAATAATGGATGATGGAGATAGAGGAAATAATATTTTTGACGATCTGATGAAAAATGGATGGTATACAGATGATGATAAAGAATGGATATGATCAATTGTTGTTTACAGCTTTGAGGAGGATGTTAGCTTGCTAATGGATAGTATAAGAAGTAGTAGAAGATTGAGCGATAATTTTGATGGCTTCAAAGTCCAACTTCATATATTATTATTATTATAAAATATGAGTCTTAGATCATTGGTTGTTATTAGTTATGTTTAAGTCATTATATTTATATATTTTTAAAAATATATTAATGTTATTATTTTTTATCAAAGTTTTCGAGCTGAGCCTAATTTTTCTCATGCTCATACCTAAGGTTTCAAATCAAGCTCGAACTCGAGCTGAGCCGTAACAAATCAAGCTTTGACCAAAATTTCACCGAGCCGACCTCAAACTGTTCGCGATCAGGTTCGCTCAATAAGCACCTCTAGGCTCTAGCTATAACACAGGTTGATGTAAAAATGTTACAGACTTACAGCTGCTAATAGGCTAGCAAAAAGTAACATATGTTATTATCAATGGTTGATTTTGTCACTAATCATAAATATATTTTGTGATTTATACACAAGATAAATAAAAAAAACAGTCATGTGACACAATTGTCTTAAAAATAGAGTAAATTAAAAAAATGGAGTATTTTTTCAGTTGAAAACTTGGTTGCTTATTTGTTAACAATTTCAAGGTTTCTTAGTGACCAGATCAGTTGATGCTTTGAAAGTGAAAATTTAGTGTAGACTACAGTGTATAGTTTAAACCAGTTGAGGCTATTGTAATAATTAGTGAAAATAATGCGAACAATTGTTTTAGACTCTTTTCTAAATCAAACTTGTAATTTGATTCTTAATCAATTTTTAGCCTTTTACATACTCCTATAGTCCTATGCCCCATTTTTTTTATAAAAAAAAATTGTTATAATACCATTTAACTTAAAATTAATTAGATAGTATGGCATTTCTTTGACAATTGTGACGACCTTGTATGAAGCCAATAGCCATCATATCATTTTCCATAAATTTCACACACAATCCGTCCTTTTTGCTATATAGTCCGTAGTCCGTATCAAAATCGACCCATAAATTATTAGATCCAAATTATGTTCTGGGCAGTTCTGGCCATTCCATGCGTTGGTGCCGTTCACGGACACGCTCAATATATGACTTACGAATGCAATCAATGAAGATGAAAAACTTTCATGGCCGATGCTGAACGAAGTATTTATCATTGCTATTGCGAAGGAGAAGATGTCAACATAATCACTAAATCTAAACATTCACATGTTAATAAAACATGAGTTAACATAATCACTAAATTTAGCCAAGGGTTCGAAGATGATCCAAATATTTATTATTTAATATTCAGGCATCCGATAGTTTGGCTATTCATATGCGAAGGTTATGAATGTGTTAGAGAGGTCTCAATTACTAGAGTTTATCACCTCCCTGCTGGGACCTTCGCCAAACACTAGGTTATGAATGTGTTAGAAAATTTAATAAATAAATTGGTTTGAGCAAGTGACCTCAGAGATCTTGGTGGAAAATAAATCATCAAATGAAATTTCCGAAGAAATTCCATCAAGAGTAGCAAATATTTTCATACATCACCGGTCACTTTAAAAAAAGTTTTTCCATTTACGATTTTCAATGGATGTATCTAGTTTTAATTTAAAAAATAAAAGAGAATTTCTATTTTATGACCTGCATAATGTATCAGGAAAGATTGAATAATCAGTTTTTTTCACATAGAAATGTGAAAAAAATATCAGTGGGAATCCGTCTTTAATCTTCATCATTTAACATCATGCAATGAAATAGGCTATACAAAGAAACTAATAATAAGATTATTAGGCACATATAAAAATAAAATAACGATCGATTCATCGAACTATGTTTAATAGAATCGATAAACTGCAATATTAGGCACATATAAAAATGAGGATAAAATATTTGAGTAAAATTTTATGAAAATAATGAGACGGATCCGAAACAGGATAAAATCGGAGCCGGCAATCTGTTTTCAAGAAAAAGTTGAATGTACGAAGGCAAACTTGGATGAAAGAATGCAATTAATTTAGCAAACACTCCATAGGTACCTTCGATCATATATCAAAGAAAATCAAAACTATAGATTAAAACAAATTTAATAAAACCATAATCAAAACTACAAAAGATGAATTAGACCAATAAAAAGAGAAAATTAAGAGAGAGATGCTCGGGGAATACGAACCATAGAGTTAGATGAGTAATCATTTAAAAACAGAGATTATCAAATGAACATTTTCTACTCTTCTCGTCACTGCATCTTCTCATATGATTGATGCTTAAATATGAGAGGAAGGAGGTGGAGCTTATGAAAACCCTAGCAAGCGATATTTCGCGGCGGTTGAAGGAAATGCTGATGATTGGAATCGAAGGTTGGATTTGTTTATATAGGGGTGAAGGAGATTATTAGATTAGTCCTTGGGCCTTTTGCATGGCCCATTTGTTTTTAATCCAGTTTAATAAAGCACTAGATTGAATTATTATTATAACTACATTAGTATCGCACGGTTGTAAAAGTTTTACTTATTTAGTAAGATTAAAAAAATATTTACTTATTATAAAAAAATACATTTAAAAAATAAACAACAACAAAAAATCTAATTTTAATTTATATTGTTGTATAATTTTTAAAATTCATGTAGTAAAATTTAAAAGAATATATTTTTTTGGTAATGACTTTTCATGAAGTGGGAAAAATGAAATTACATATATAGTTTAATTTTGTTAGTTGTAAATTGCAATAATAGGTCTCCCAAGTTATTTTAAGCAATTGGAAAGTTTTTCTTTATTTATAAATGCATTTAAATAATGTAGAATGAATGTGGTATTTTTTTTGAAATATGGTAAAAGCAAAGTAGTAAATTGTCGGTTTACTATTAATATATATTATTTAATTTTATTTATTATTATGAAAATAATGGGAAGATGTGCATGGAAAAAGGGAGTGATATTTAATAGAATGACATAAGTATGACATCAACAGTGTTTTAGGCGGAATTTTTTTTACGAGAGCATGACATTTGGAAGGGATGATGTCAGCAATATTTTGTCTTAGTATAAGTTATAGATTATAAATTGTAAATTATAATGTAGTTTGACTTTTTAATTGAATATGTACCATGAAATATTCAAAGAAATTTGAAGAGGCAATTGCAATAATAAATTATTTTTTGGGTAATGGGTAATAAATGAAGTTGAAATGAGTTGTTTTACTTTTATCTGGAGAGAATTTTGTAACAATATTTATTGCTTCACATTGGGTTTAGTAGTAGTAGCAGTATAGTACAACTTATTTATTTATTATAGTATATATAATATAATAATATAATAACTTAGTATGACATAAGCAATGTTTTTGGAGGGAAAATTTTTAACCACATCATGACATGTGGACAAAATGGATGGTGGATGATGTAAGCATTGTTTTACTTTAATACTCCCTCTGTAACAAAAAAAAAATCAACAATTCTACTTTTCACGCATGTCGAGATAACTCTTTAAAGATTAATATCTCTAATTATGTATTTGTAAAATTTATAAACACTAGATCATAAAAAATGAGACGAATCCAACGAGACCTCACGTGACTATATTTTTCCTTATATATACATCACAAATTACGATCAAAGTGAAAACTATGAATAGTATCAAAAGTACAATTGTTGAAATTTTTCCGTTAGTATAAGTTATAGATTGGGCTTAGTAGTAGTAACAGTAGCAGTATAGTACAACTTGTTTATTATAGTATATATACATAAACAATTTTTTTAGGGAAATTTTTTAACCACATCATGACATGTAGATAAAATGGATGGTGGATGATATAAGTATTGTTTTACTTTAGTATAAGTTATAGATAGATTATAAATTCAGTCAAGAATCAAGATTGAATTGGACCTAAAAATTTCAAATCGAATTCAAAGTCAAATTTTTTAAGCCGGGTTTTTTTTACTGGCCTAAATTGAAGTTCAAAGTTCAAATTAGATTCCAAATTTTACACACATATATCATATATGGATGTTTGTATGGATGGATAGATGGAATTTAGTTTTATTAGTTCGAATTTAGTTTAATAAAAAAATCATGTTTTATTATTTATTGTTTAGTATCATTCTAGAATTTTAAATATTTTCTTATTTTTTTAATATTTTGTTTGCCTATTTGCATAGTCACTTTTTATTATTATTAAACAAGACGTGAATTTTGATTCTCACATTAAAATCAGATAATTTTGGATAACTAGACTTAGGGACCTTTAATTAATATTAATCAAAGTGTTCACTAAAAATATTATATTTATTTGTGCATTATTAGTACACCCGCATATTAGTTATTTAGGGTGTGTTATCTTCAACTTATTTCATCAGGTCTCAGAACTTATCAGGTTTGAACATGTCATGTCAAGTTTGATAAGTTATAATCAGATCAGGTCAGGTTTAATAAGTTATAATCAGGTCAGGTCTAATAATAAGTTCCACCACAATTATTACACAAAAATTAATTTATGATGTGAATAATACGAAGTCCTAATATTAAAAAGTTAATACATAATGTTTACATATTATTAAAAGGAAATTTTGTTATTAACTACCTAATAAAATGCGAAAGTTGTGAACAACTACCTATTAAAAACTTTGTTGTGAACAACTACCAATTAAAACCAAAAACTTTGCCAAATCATTGCCTGGTTGACGTGTAACGACCCGACTTTTTGAGACATGTCGATTGACAAAGGGAAATCGACAATCGGATCATTACCAACTTAAATAACAATAAATCAGATTAATTGAGTAGATGAATTAACTTTTATTAAATAACCTACCAACTATCCATAACAATCCAATAGCCATAATTACATATAAGGTCTTAAAATACTGTCCCAACATGCTGGGACCATAAAATAAACTAAATAAATGTCATAAATCATAAATCATCTAATTAAACCGTTTAACTAAGTTTCTCAGCTACTCAAACCCATCCACGATAGCCCGTTATTCAGCAGCGTCTTCACCTGAAACTGAGGGGGGGGTCCACCGTCAGTGGCGAGTAACTAGGCTGTCCCATTTAATCGAGGGAACACCAAACACATAATAGCATAGAAAAATATCATAAAAACTGTAAAGAATTCAATACATGCTTTACATATAAATACACAAGTTCCGTATAAACGTACGTATATGAATACGTATAGAAGTACGTATAAAATACGTATACAGATACGTATAAAAATGCGTATAAATACCCCTGTAGAAATACGGTTAGAATACGTATAATTACGTATAAAATACGTATAATCAACCCTGCAAATACGGTTAGAATACATACCAAATACATACACCATCCGTATAATATACACACACGTTACATATTCGTATAAATTCAGGAAATACACAGCGGAAGACTTACAATACACTAACTTATACTTTATACTATACATCTTCAATCCTTAACTTATACTTAACCCTTCTTAAGTTATATCATTAATAAATCTTAATCATATCTTATCATAATCTTATCTTAATCATATCATATCATAGTCTTATCTTGATCATATCATATCATAATCTTATCTTAATCGTATCATATCATGTCTTTCTTATCATATTAGATCATAACATATCTTATCATCACATCTTAGAAATCATCTTAAACTTCATCTTATGATTTCATCTTATCAAATCGTATGATCGTAATATAATATCTTTGTTGGACCGGTCACTAATAACTCGTTATGGATCTCGTGTTTCACCATAACTCCCTAGAACATGTCGGGAGGAGCTCGTGTACCCAATCCCATAGCGGATCCCGTGTTTCACCGCTAAGTCTAAGCTATGGCCATAACTTCCTGGTAGCGACTCGCAGATACGGTTACCAGACGACTACATGTTCTAAGGTCAAACTACTCGGGGGAACTCATGTGTTCGTCCCATAGGGTAGTGGTTCTGACTTAACCCACTAATGACTCGTGTATCATACAGGTGGGTGTCCATATTGTATCTTATATCTTCAATTAATTCAATCATCTCATATATTAGGATAATACTAGGTGACCGTAATAGGAAATGAAATGTTCGGAGTCCCAGGAAAGAGAGGTGCGGCACGTATATTGGCCACCTTAAATGCCAAGTCTTTCCTAGCCAGAGACCGAAACATAACATGTATAGCTATTACTCTGTTTCCTTTCTTATCCCTAGTAGTATCTTATGCAACTTCAAATCTTATAATATACTATCATATACTTATAATCCTATCCTTTCGGATACTAACCTTAATATCATATACTAACTTGTAGATATTATTATTAATAATTGTAATAGCCGAATACTAATAGTAATAATAATAGTCATATTATCTATCCCTTCACTTTACAACTTATCCCTGATAATTATTTAATCTGTAACTTTTATTATTAACTATTCCCTAAATTAATAATAATCCAAAATTAACTAAAATTTGACTATTTCATATATCCCACACGGCAACATTAAAATAACAACAATAATTAACTATTTTCTTGAATTAATTTAATTAATCAATATAATTACAAAAAATTACCAAAATAAGATAAAAATCATATTTTTCAACAACGTTCATCAAGATTAACATAAAAATAATATTTTTAACTCTTCTTTTAATTTCTATACACTCGACAATTAGAAGATAATAACAAGATTTAATTTTTAATTCAAGATTAATCAATATAATTCAATACTATCAAGATTCATCATAAAAATCATATTTTTAGTTCCCTTTTAATACTTAGGTCACTCGAAAATTCAATAATTAATAATAGCATATTTTAATAATTCAATTGCCCTATTTTATACAATCTGATTTTTAAAGAATTAAATTAAAAACGACCATCTAAAGATCTCTAAAAATCTGGAAATTTTTATGGGAGATAAATATGGGTTCAAGGATTTACGTGCATAAATTTCGTCTAAAAATAACATCTTTTACTATTTTTAAGTGATTTTATAACTAACCAGTCAGATTAGGCTGAATTCGGTTTCAGAATTTTATGCCATATCAAACGATCTTTAAAAATTACGAAAATTTAACACAAGCTGTAAAACATTATCACTGACTTCCATATAAAATTTCGTAGCATTCCGAATTGATTAAGTACACTAATAAATTCGTAAACCTATTCTGGACAGTTTTACCGGTTTGAAAGATTAAATTTTTATAAATAATAAAAGGACGAATTTTGCCACGAAATAAATCATGGTTAATAATCAAACAGTAAACCAGATACCATGAAAAATTCATCAAGAAATAACAAGATTTGATTGGTAAATAAATTATACAAGATCATACATAAAATCAAGAAAATACATAAAAATCAATCAAGAAATTCATGCTTCATGCTCGACATGTTCATATGAAAACAATATTAAACTTCCTACAATTTTCATGCTTCAATTCCTAATTAACTATGTGAATAGCTACCCGTAGATTAAATAGAAAAGCAAAGTTACCTGGATTCGCTTAATAATTCCAAGGCACGAAAAATTCACTCTTGGTGAATTTTTCTCAAGGGTTTGGCTTTTGAGAGAAAGGAAGAGGAGAGGAGAAAATATGTATTTTAGGGTTTTTGATAACTTAACAATTAGGACCCAAAAGAGGTGATTAGGTCCTATTTATAAGAAAACAAGCAACAAAGAGGGCAAACCCTATTATGTACTTAGGGTTAGCCGTGTACATGGGAGGAGCAAAAAGGGGAGGACTTAGCTCGTTTGTATAGGTTAGAATATTTAAATTAATTAAATTAATTTTATTATCCACAAAATAATAATTAATTAAATAAAAAAAAAAACAAGGTTGGCCCATAAACAAAGCAAGAACCGGCCAAGATTACTAAAAGGAGAGAATTGGGTCTTTGGCCCAATTTGGAAGAAAGGATTGGGTTATAAATAAAAACAGTCCAATTAATATGGCCTTTCGGACTTAGAATTAAAATAAAACATTTAGGAGAAAAGAAAATAAATAAAAGGACGGACTGCGTAACAAATGGATCAAAGGAAACAATTGGGCTCGGGTTTTGGTTAACAAAATAAAAAGAGGCTCAAAAAGTATTAAATTGTTACACAAATAATAATTAATTAAATAATAATCAATTAAATAGTCAATTGATCATATATTTAATCAATAAATAAAAAATTTAAAATATCCCAAATTTTCGGGGTATTACATGACGGAATTTGCTAACTCCGTTAAGTTGTCGTTAGTTTATGACACATGTCTCAATCTGATTGGCTCTCGATTTTTAAAAAATAAAAAAAATACAAAAAAAATACAAAAAAACCAGCATTATTTTTAAACGGTGGTGGGAGGTTGGAGGCTCGGTGGGGTGGGGTTGCAGGCGGTTAGGGTGGGGGAGGGGGGGGTTCGTCGGCATTGGGGTAGGGGGTGGGGGGATTGGACAGTGGCTGAGAGGGGTGGGGGTTACGGTGGTTAGGGTTTTGAAGGAGGGGGTTTCGGGGGTGTGGGGTTAAGGGGTAGGGGGTTTCGGCGGCAGGGGGTTGCGGGGAAGGGGTGTTCCGGCGGCAGGGGTTTGCGGGGAAGGGGTGTTTCGGCGGTGGGGAGGGGCGGTAAGAGGGTTCGGTGGTGGGGGAGGGTGGTGGAGGGGGGTGTTTCAATTCGAGGTTGTCTTGTTCGTCACTTTGTCACAGCATAACTGTGACTTTTGATCTCTTTTCATCACTCACTCAAATCTCAATCAAAAACAAAGGTTGAGCAAAATTTGAGAATTAGAGTTTCTATTTGATCTAGATTCCAGAAAACCAAAATGAAACTAGAATCGAACATGGAATTGGCAAGTCCGAGGATTGGAATCGATTCCACTTCAACTAGGGTTGGTGGCGGGGAGGGGGGGTGGGGTTCGCCGGCGTTGAGGGTTGCCTATGGTGGGGATTTTGGGGGCTGGTGGGTGGCTGGGTAGGGGAGGGGGTGGTGGGCAAGGGTGGTGTTGGGCCGTTTTTTTTTCTTGTTTTTCTTTTTTTATTTATTTGTTGATTAAGGTTTAATGGTTTAATTAAGTTTAAATTGAGATTTAAGTTGCTTAATCAAGGTTTAATTAGGATTAGAGTTAACAGTGTTAGAACTAGTTAGTGGTTTGCAAAGTTTTATGTGTTAATTGGTAGTTGTTCATAACAAAAATTTTAATAGGTAGTTGTTCACAACTTTCGCATTTTATTAGGTAGTTAATAACAAAATTTCCTTATTAAAATTAGCTTTATGTGCACGTTATGCGTGCTTTAATGTATGAGTATCTTATATAATGTTTGTATACATTATTTATGAGCTTGTTGAAAATAAAATTATAATTGTTTAATTGAATAAAATTTAATTTCATCTACTACACTATCTCTGATCAAATTTTCACTGTAATTAAAAGATTTTTTTTTATTATAGTATATATATATTATGTTTTTTATGCACGTTATATGTGTCGCAACATTTTTTACAAAGAAATAAGGTTTGAAAAAGTTTATCTAGTGTACTACAATGTTTTACCCTCGCCCCCTTACCCTTTAATCTAGTGAACGACCTAACTTTGGAGTTATATCTTGGCCTATAGGCTAGACGAATGCATGAGTTTTGTCCCCCATTTAGAGCATGGTAACGACTCCTTTATTTTGAGTTTTACTCTCACCAAAAGCCAAACATACTCGCAATTAGTATTGTGCACCGGTCCAGGACCGGACCGGAACTGGTTGGACTGGCGGACCGGAATCCACAATTTTTGTGGACCTGGACCTGGACCGGACCGGTTTGGACTGGTTTCTAACTTTTTTTTAAAAAAAAATTCCTCTAGCCAGACTGGATCAGAATTTAAATACACTTTTTTATATAAAAAGAAAATAAATATTAATTTTTTTAAATTCCGGTCCAAATCGATTCGGACCAGAACTTACCGGGTTTGGACCGGAATCACAAATTTCATGGACCGGGGACCGGACCGGTTTATGAACACCCCTACTCGCAATATGCAATATTTTAAAAAATATGAACCGACAGTACATGGGCCCAAAATGGATCCCACACTTGGTGAATGGGTCTTTTTTATCAAAAGTGGAAAAGGGCACCATTCATTATTATCATCATAAATTTTGATATTCTAATCAGATTGATATGATTTTTATTGCGTTGGAAAGTAGACTTTAAGAGCTTTCCAATGATAGGTCATGTGCTTGATTCTGGTAACAAGCGAGAAAGTTATTACATTTTGGAAATGGGCGTTTTTGCCTCTGAACTTCGCCCTAGAACTCGGGCAAGATGCTTTTTACATGTTTTTTCATCCAAAAGTTTCCGATTGTATGTTCGCCTAATTGGGTCACTTTTTGTCGGGGCGCCTTGGTAGGCATATCTGCAACAACTTTTTTCTAAACTATGCCTATGAGTTTTTTGCCTTTCTAAGTTGTGCCCATGTTTTTTCAAACTTCTAAGCTATTCCCCTCAACTTAGGTTGCTTAATTAACAGTGCACACTCCATTAACTCAACATTAATAAATTTGTTAAAAGGAGTTGCATTTCGTGGGAGGATAATTTCCCCTCTAAAATTCTGGGGTTTTTAACTGATTTTCACCCTTTATTTTAGAGAAATGTATCATTTACAAACCAATGCATCATTTATTTAAGGGAAATACATCAATTATAAAGGGTGAAAATTAGTTAAAATCCCTTAAACTTAGAAGGAAAATTTTCCCCCTACGAAATGCAACTCCTTTAAACAGATCCATTAACGATGGGATAATAGAGCGGACACTGTTAAATGAAAAACCTAAGTTGGGGGCATAGCTTAGAAGTTTGAAAAAACATTGGCACAACTTAGAAAAACGAAAAACTCAAGGGCATAGCTTAGAAAACCTTTTTTTTTTTTGCAGTTATTAAGTTATGTTGTTTCATGCATATCCTTTCATGAGTTAATATATAATAAGGTATTCGTTGAATTTATATTGTTTCATGCATATCGTTTCATGAATTAATACATAATAAGGTATTGATTGATAAAATTGGGGTAGTTTAATGCGTTATATCACATGCCTTGTCTATGTTGAACGAAGGATGATCTTTTTTCTCTCCTAGCATTTTTCAGAATGTTTTTTCTTAAATTTTTCCTTGTTGATGCTTTGCAGCCATTTTTCTTTGAGTTGGTTTTAGGTTGTTTTGATTGGTGCTTGTAATGGTTCTGTTTTGGTAATAATTTTTTTTTCTCTTTCATCTCTTCTCTCATAAAGAGAAATTTTATCATCAAACGTTACTTTCATGTTGACAAATCATTCATCAACTCAGTGCCAATTCATTTTATTTCTCTTTCATCTCTTCTCTCATAAACCCTAAATTTCTTTGTTAGATCTAGGTGTTAAGCCACTTTTTTCCTTTCATCATTTGATTTAGTTTATTCATATAATAAAATTTCATTATTTCTCTATGTTGGAAAAAGTACGATTTAGAGCATAAGGTTTATATGGCGCGTTTATGTGGGAACGGTGCTATAAACGGTCATATAATGATTACATGAATAATATACAATAATGAAATAGTTGGGACTCGAGTGCAGACGAAAGTCGAAAAAGTCAGTGTGTGCATTAGGTTTCGTAAACAAGGATTCTGACTCGGTCGTGCCAAGTTAGACCCTGCCCGCAACACGAGGAACGAGCAAGCTAGCATAAAACAATAAGGTCGTGCCTAGGGGCTGTGCGCCCGCGGCAGAAGGGCCCTCGCGCTCGCGGTTCCTCTGCTCGACGGTTGTTTTGTTTCTGATTTGTATCTTTTAACATACACTTTGGGATGTTAATGGGCAGTTATGCTCAAGTGTTAGGTGTCCCTTGGCCAATGTTTTAATTAAGATAATAAGAGAGAGAAGATCACAACCAACATATCTCTTTCTCTTGTTCACAAAGTTTCATCATTTTCTCTCTAACTTCTCATACATTGTGACATTGTTGTATGAGCAACAACATTGTTGTTTTCCATCTTCTTCATTGTATCTTAAAGACAAATCTGATTCACCCTTGCTCCATTGAATAAGGTCGGATTATAGTCTTTAGGAAATCATTAATTTGTGCCTTGACGGCCCGTTTGGTAGACGGTCATAAATGATGATGATGGGAATGAATTTATAACTAAATTTGGAAGGGAAATCAAAATCCATTCCTATGGTAGTGCTAGCTTAGCTCCAATTTATCTAATTTTCTTCACAAATATTCATTCCCATCAAATACCACCATCCTTAATGGTAATGGATGAGAATGAAAAATGAGAAGAAAATTGAAGCTTGGGAATGAAAATTTGTTTTCCATGGGGATTATAAGGTCCCCCTTAACAAAATTATACTATAAATTCATTACCATTACCGCAATTTATTACCAACAACCAAACGGCCCGTGAAGGTTTTCTAAATTTTCAGATTTTGTTATTGCACACACCCTAGTTCTAACAATCTATTTGCGAGTTTTGCTACCCAAATATTGGATTGTATTTACCTACATGTTGGATTTTATCTATCTCATTGTGAGAGTTTTGGGGTCATGCTTTAATTCTACATCTACAATAAATTGGGTTAAATTTTGTTGATGTCAAAAGTGCAATAGATTGAAATACCCTTTGTAGAAAGCTGCATAGAATTGCGGTGTAAAAAAAGGCATCTATTATCGTCAAGGTTGAACGGAGTGCGGTCTAAACTGCACCAAACCTCAAACCAAGCCGCAAATGTGCGGTTTGGTTCGGTTTGCGGTTTGGTTTGCAATTTTACCAACATGTAATTATGCGATGCGGTTTATGAAATTTTCGAAATCGCAATATTTTTAAATGTTCAAAATATTTAATTTCATACTTTTTATTTGGGCTACTACCTTACTCAAGTTATGTCTTTTGTTTGTCTTAGCCTTATCTAATTGTTTAAACCCGCAACTCTCTGCTTCTCTAACTCTTTGAGGTTCTAACAAAAAATAGGGAAATTCCCAATGATACCATCGAGGTTTTGCGAATTCTCAATAGTACCATTGAATTTTTTTTAATCCCATTGGTACCACTCCATGTCTCCATCCCAACAAATTCACAAATGTAACATTATTCTTTAAAAAACAGTTAAACTTAACTTTAAAAAAAAAATCTTCACCCACCCAGCCTAACCCCTTGACGCAGCACCAACCCACCGCCCCTAGCCCCCAGCCCTAGCCTACCGACCCTAACCCCCAGCCCCAGCCACCGCCAGCCTAACCCCTGACGCAGCCACCGCCCCTAACCCCAGCAAGCTGCCCTAGCTCCCACCGCCTACCCAATTCAAACTACCCAATTCGAACCCCACCCCCACCTAGTTCGAACCCCCACCGCCGTCTCCCACCTAATTCGAATCCCAACCCCACCTCCCCTTCCTCCCTTGCCACCAGCCAAGCTAACCACACCCACTACCGCACCTTTCTTCAATCGAATTATAGGTTGTTTTGAGGTTCAATTAGAGGTCCAATTAGAGGACCCCCGACTCTAATTCGAACGAAAACCCATTAGACAGTGGTCGATTGGGGGTTCATGGGTGGTTGATTGGGGGTTCGAGGGTGGTGGCGATGGTTTGGGGGTTCGAATCGGGTTTGGTGGTGGTTAAGATGGGTGGGGTTGTTTTGATTGGGTTTGGTGGACGAATTGGGCGGGGTGGAGAGGCGGGGTCGCGGGGAGGTGGGTCGCCGTTGGAGTTGGAGTCGGCTGGCGGGGGAGGTGGGGGTGGAGGGTTCGGGGTGATGGTCGAATTGACGGTGAATTGGGGGTCAATGGTGGTCAAATTGGGTGAGTTGAGGGTGAATTGGTGGTCAAATTGGCGGCTGGGTGGGCGCGGTGGTGCTGGGTTGGGCTGCGGTGGTGCTCGGTTGGGCGGTGGTGCTGGGTTATTTTTGATTTTTTTTTTTAAAATATAAGGCTAAATATGTTAAATTAATTTTTTATAATGATTTAATTAATTAATCTTAAATATGTTAGTTAACGGAATATTCCGATAATTAACGGATTTTTTTTTAATAATGTTTCATTTGGGAATTCGTTGGGATGGAGTGGTACCAATGGGATGAAAAAAAAAACTCAATGGTACCATTGAGAATTCACAAAATCTCGATGGTACCATTGGAATTTCCCCCAAAAAAAAATCTATTTTTAGCCTTTCTAATCAGGGTGATACCTAATTCATGTCCTTATCAATTACTAATGATAAAATAAAAAATTTAAAAGTGGGTTAAACGGCAAAACCGCATTGCACCAAACTGTATTTTGCGGTGCGGTTTGGTTCGGTTTGATATAACTTGCGATGCAATGCGGTTTCAAAAAATGGCAAACCGTAATTTACGGTTTGGTACGGTTTGACGTCCAAATCGCACCGCGCTCACCGCAAATTATTATCAGATCTCATGTAAAACAATCATAGTTTTGTCAAATTAGAATGTGATTTGATTCAAATAGTTTTATATTTGATATTTTTATTTTTTATTGTATATGTCATATGACTTTTTATTATTAAATTGATTTTATTTAATAAAAAATGGACGAATGCATCAATTTCAGGAAGACGGATAAACGTGAATCGAATCCTGAGTTCATCCCTGAAATTCTGAAGTCTAAACCACTAAGCTAAGACATTAGACTCGAAAACAGTTAAACTTATAGTGTTCATGCCTGAAATTTTGAAGACTAAACCACTAAGCTAAGACATCAGACTCGAAAACAGTTAAACTTATAGTCATCACTAGAGATGGCAGTCGGACCCAAATCTGGTCTAGATCAAACAAATCTGGACCCTTAAAATTTGGACCCATGCGAATCCATATCGGGTTCGGGTCCATCCTGGAAAACAGGTTCGGGTCCGGGTCTGGAGAGACCCGTAGACCCATTTTATATATATATATATATAGGGTTGGGTTCCGGTGAGAAATTTCTTATCGTGAGAAATGTGAGAAGAGATAAATACATTAACTAATACCTAGAGGTACATTGACCACCAACTATAGGTACATTCAACATATACTAAAAATACATTGACTTTATGCTATAGATACATTAACTCTAAACTATAGAAGGAGTAAGGAGGGAAATTCAAATTTAATCTTAGCCATTAATTTGTTGATCAAAGGATTGAGATTGCTTCTCACCCTTCTCACTAAAACTACATTTCTCACATGAGCATACTTCTACATATATATAATATTTGAGGAGTAATTCATAATTCATAAGTTGTTGTCTAACATTTTTTTGTCACAAGCCCAATTTCTTTAAAAAAATTTAAAATTAATTTTATATTGCTATTGTAACATTAAATTTATAAGACATGTAATTTATGAATTAATTCTTTTAAGACATGTAATTTATAAATTAATGGTTTTAAGACATGTAAGACATTTAGTTAATGTTATTTATATACTTTAATTTTAGAAATTTTGTATTTATTAAAAGGAAATACGGTGGACCCATTTCGGACCCGTTTTGGACCCAAACCCGTTGGATCTAATGGACCTGGATCCGTGTATTTTAGACCCGACAGATCTGGGTCGGATCTGGGTCCAACCTTTGAAAACGGATCCAGATCCGGGTCCACATAGACCCGCTCCAGATCCGACACATTGCGATCACTAGTCATCACTCATCAAGGTGTCGGTGTATAAGTATATTTTGCAATGTAAAGGTTCCTTTGCCAAAATAAAAAATGTTTATTTGCTCATTTTTCAGGCAATGAAACCCTAAATTAATTTCATCGTGATTCCCATCAAATTCACAAAGTGCTGTTATCTTTTATCTACAGCAACAAATAAAAAACAAGGCTGTGCCATAAAAAAAAAAAAAAAACAAGGCCGTGCCATAAAAAAAAAAAAAACAAGGCCGTAATTTGACACGAGACTGAAACGTGCTATCTTACATTCTTACTGCCCCCATTAGAATTAGAACAACAACAACTATATTACAGTATTACTCTACCCAATTTTCTTTTACAATTCAGATCTATCATTCTCTCTTCAAAAATTGTCAAACAAAATTCAAACTTTCTCAAATTTCTTCAAAATTCACAACGCGTTCTTGGTCTCATGTTATTTAATCACTTCTTCAATTGAATTGAACTGTAAAGATGTGGAGTTCAATTGCTAATTTGAAAGAAAACTTGAACAAAATTGCTCTTGATGTTCATGACGTTGACGATGATGATGATGAAGAGCTTTCGATCCATGGCGGCGGTTCTCCTTACACTGATCGCAGGCGTTCTCACAGCCTCGCTCGTTCAAACCCGACTTCAAATTCTCCGATAATGTCTAATGGAATTGATTCTCCTTATCTTTCCGAGGTATTGAAGTTATGTTCATCAATTTTATCGTCAATTGGATGAATTCACTATTGCACTTGATCAATTTCTTTTATTTTGAACGTTATACTGAAATTTAATTAGTTGGTGTTTCTTTTTTTTTTTTTGCCCCTTTTTTGTTGTTGAAATTTAGTGCTGAAATCTTTTTTTTTTGGTAATCTATTTATCATTGATAATGTGTAATTTTTGTTTTTCTGCATGTAGATTGAGAGATATAAGACGGAAATCAAGAAGCTTAGGGAGTCTGAAGCAGAAATCAAGGCACTCTCAATTAATTACGCAGCTTTGCTGAAAGAAAAAGAGGTACGTGCGTGGCTTGCTGAAGTTCTGTAGGATCTTTTAACTAATTGAGATGCATTCTGTTTTACCTCCTGAAAATGCTGGCTAACCAAAATACTGACGTTTAAAATCGAGAGAACTGATTTGAGATTGAAGATGGTATGCTATTCAGTGCTGTTTGAAGTTTGTGAACACTTGTATTTGCAGCAAGCATTCAAATCATATGCCATTTAGCTCTGGCTTCTAGGAAAAATTTAGAGATTGTAGGTTTTGAACTGTAGTTGATGTCTCATTGTCTTTCATACCGTGCAAGTTATGAAGGTGTATTTTACCTTTTTAGCAATTGGCTACAGCAGAAAGTTATGAAGGTGTATTTTACCTTTTTAGCAATTGGCTACAGCAGAAGGGAAGATAGCTTCTGATATATATTTTGTTCACTTTTCTCGATCGTACTTGTATTGGTGAAATGAAAAAATTCTCCAAAGGAATGTGTATAAACTAGATTATCATTTTATGTTCAGTCTTTATTTTATCATTTTGGTAAGTCTTGCCTACAAGCACAGCCCTTGAGGCTTGAATCTTGACAGTAGCTTATTGTTTTTCCCTCCTGGCACTACATTAACATTATTACAAAATGACTAAAATTCGTGCTTTTCACTTGAACCCCATTACCCAAACTAATTTTGACTCATGTCTTGGTGTGAACTTAATTCTAGCTGTAAAATGAAATCGGCAGCCTTAATTGAAGTTATCTACACCTTTGTTACCTGCTTCCATACTTTTTTTTAAAGATGAAAGGAACAAACCCTGCGCATTCCATTAGCTTGATTGTTTTTACAATTTTGACATACCCTTAATTAAATATCTACTTGGACGATGGCTATGTATTTGGCTGCAAATTTGGGTTGTGCGAGATGCTTTTTGGGGGGTCTTAAAAATTTCAGCGTGTGTGTATAGCTAGGACTTTAGATAAAGGAAGTTTATGCTCTACTTATAATTTGTAATCGCCGATAGCAATACATGGTTTTCTAGTTTGGATTTCTTTTCCTTCTAGGCTTCTAATAGCCCTTATCTTTCTGCATAGAGATGTGCGTATCCATGGTAATCTTGTAGTTGGGTTGTTCTGAAAATCCGATCCAGTTGACTAGATTGGCTTAACCCAAAAATTCGGATATCTATTCTGATTTTTAAGTTATATCGGATATATGAAGAATTTTGAATCGTAAATGGATTGTAGTTTTTGAGATAATTTGAAAAACAAGAATTTCATATTAAAAAAATGCAAAAAAAGGTAAAAAACTGAGCTGAATGCCTAAATGCTTCATTTTGTGGTTTTCATTTTTTAATTTATTGCTTTCTCTCTCCTCCTAGGCTCTTTCCTCATATTCTGCAGAGTTGTTTTTTTTTATTTTTTTATTATTATATTATATATATATAAATAAAAGACAGATTGTTATGGATATATAATGGAGTATATACCAAGCCTTAAGTACGACTTGTATTTAACTTTTTTTTTTCTTTTCAAGTGAATGAATAAAGGAGTAAGTCTTCCAATCATGTAATTCACAACAAGATGGCTTCTAAGTTTGGAGGAAAGGAGTTATGCCCGTCAACTAGTTCGAGTCTCTATTAACTTTTTTATACCCCAAAGTCGTCGGGTTTAGTTGACTCACAATACCCTCAAAATTTTACATTTTTTAATGCAATATTTGTACCAAAACATGCTTTAAACATTCTAAAAATTACAATTATAAGAAATATTACTTAGTATTATTAGCCAATTTAAGGCAAATAAATGATGTTTTGTTCTAATAAACAGGTTTGAGTCGTATTTTTTTTTTGTCAAAACCCACTATCTACGGGTCGAGTTGGCATTAGGTTTTGGGTCGTTGCGGTTTTTGACAAGTATATAATAAAATCTTAATTTAAGAAAAAGATACTTCGTATTATATATGTGCACGAGAATGAAAAGTAAAAATATACTCCCTTTGTAACATATTAATGGCAACAAGTCATTTTGCACGCACTTTAAGGTAATGATTTAAGGGTTTAGATGAAAAAAATAATCAAAATGGTTTTAATACAAGTAAGATTGAGATCATAAGTTACTAATCTTAAAGTTAATTTTGATCAATTTGTTGGTTTGCACCCTTAAATCGCTTTCTTAAAGTGCGTGCAAAATGACTTGTTGCCATTAATATGTTACAGAGGGAGTACTACTTATTTTCAAAGACCTATACCTTAAATTTAAGTAGTTGGGAAGATAATGAAGAGGAGTTTCATTCTTCATCCAATGAGCCACTAAGACCTTATAAACAACATTATAGAACAAATTAATTCGAGCATTGGACGAACAAACCTTTTCTCTTGTAGATCTTAAACTTCACCTTCTCAATCATCGAATTCCATATCTCATATACCAAGTGAAGACATAGCTTGTTGGTGTAACATAATCTAACTATGTCAATATGTCATAGAGTGGTCTTGTGAAATCCACCATCAATCATCATTCACCATCTTTTCTTTATCAAAATTTGACCTTTTCTTGCCATCCTCTTTATTAGAAGACTAGTCATTATTATTATTATTGTTATTTTTTTGGCAATAGACCAGTCCTCATTATTACGATTGCATGAGGACCACTTTTAGAGAAACTTCAATATTTTAGGCATCATGATGACTGGCAAAGTGAGTGTCGACAACTGGAAAAAAAAATTGAGTAGGAAACCTATAAAAATGTAATGCTCTAATATTGCGATTTTTGATGAATTATTTATTTGCAAGGCATCCACACGAATTTCAGTATTATAAGCTTCATTTGGTTCCTCATTCCTAACCTCATTATTTGCTGCACAATGTTCTTCAATTCAAGATTAACAGTATAAACAACACACAATATCTAATAATTTGAAGAAACATACTTTCAACTAGTTTCCCCCTCCCTTTTTCAATTTGCTGCATTACTAGTCACTATTTACACCATATTTTGGTGACCCACCTCATTGTCAACTTCTTTCATACAACCAACAAGGGAAAAAACTTACCGTTCATTTGAATTTCGAACAAAATAATTTACACCCTTAAGAAATATAGGACCATTTCCAAAATTAGCCATTTAATTTATTAGAGGTTTTCTTGTTGGATCACTCATTCACTCCAAGTTCCAATCACCTGTCACATCTGTTACTTTTTTTTTTTTCACATGTTAATTTAACTGGTTTTACCACCTTTCAACATTGTTTCCTTTTCCCCGTTGTTTTAGTAAGGTTGTTTTCACTTTGTTATGATTAGGAGCGGCATAACTATTAATATTGTGACTAGCATTGATAGAGTTTCGTGAGTTTTTAGTCACTTGCCTTTTGGAGGCTTCCATGTGAGATGTTATGACCTTTCTGATGTACCTGCCAAGTAGTTTATCCTCGTGATTGGAATATCTCTCCTCCAATGCTTAAGTCCTTAATATGTTTGAATAATCTTAGAGAGGAAGTCTAGAGAGAAAGGACAATAATGAATAATGTGTAGTTTTAGTCAACCAGAGAATTCCCCAATAAATACTCTTCGGAGGTATTTATAAGGCATGGGAAATGCTAACTGTATCTGAGGTCTAATAGGTCCAAACCACGGTATCCCAATCGGAGTTCTTTCTGTTTTAAGTTATATTGGCTTAGGTCCAAGACCTGCCTATACATTGTTGAGCCTTTTGCTCAGTATTGTTTCCCTAGGACACGTGTCAGCTGGGGATAGGTCTATAATTGTGGTCATTTTGGCTAATATCAGATAGTAATTTGGATTCATAGCTAGATTTTGGCAAACTAACTTATATAGGTCTAGTCTCACGGTCTCACCCCTTTTCTTCTCAAACTCCTCTCCTAAGCTTTGCATTTCTAGTTTCTCATTCCGACCAGCTTTCTTACATTCTGCATTTCCATCATTTCTAATTACAAGTAAATGTGCTCTTACTTTATAACAAGACCATTTTTGAATCTGTTATGAATCAGTATTAGTAGTGAGGGTATTTTAGGAGATACATAAATAAGTTGTAATTAGTAGCTTGTAGAAGAATCTAGTAAGGTTTGTGAGTTATTAGCTTTCTATAAATAGGGGGAGATTAGGAAGAGGGAAGTTATGGAAAATATTAAGTGTTTACTTTGGTTTTTGGGAGTGAACAAGCCACTCAAAAGCTTAATTAGGGAGAGCATCCACCTCTTGAATGTGGAATTATCTTGTTGTTTTCCAGTAAATCTTAGCTATTAATTCATAGCTACATCTTCATTCTTCATTTTCTCTGTACTTTCACATTATCAGATAAATAATCTGTCCAACATAATCAGTTCATTATAGAATCATTGCAAAAATTACGTTGAAATCTCCAACTCTCACCTAATACTAATAAACCTTGTTTTTTGACTTAGTAACATAACTCTATAATGGAGCTTTCCCACTTTGATTTAATAAATCAACAGAGTTCACTTCCATTCCTACTGCCAACATTATTATTACTTTGTTTTTGGATACCGTAACAACTGGAATATGCCATAACGATTGGAAGAGATAGGATACTAGATTACATAACAGCTATCAAGAACAAAAAATATGAGCTAGTGAACAACAACATAGCACTATAAGAAAAAGATGAACAACAATCTGAAGTCATTTTTTCTAAAATAAAAAACAGAACTAAAGACATGAGCAGGAAAATAGGGAAAAAGCATTAAAAATAAAATAAAAGGCAAAACATGACAAATTTTTATATCATAAAAATAAAATACTATGAAGAGTGAACAAGTGAATAAAAAAGGACCTCAAGTTTGATTACGATCAGAGAGAGTAAGATCGAACAAAGGGTGTTTTTTTGATATTTCAAACCCCCCTCCCCCCCCCCCCCCCCACCTGACGTTTTTTTGTTTTTAAATGTTTTAGTGGTTTTATTTTCAATGCTTCTACAACTTCTGGTAGCAGGCAACTTCGATGAGGATCAATAACCCTACCACTTGTGCTGAATGCTGATTTGATGGAACAATGGAAATAGGAATGCTCAAAATATCTTGTGCTATTTGTTGATGGGATATGTGGCTCCATTTGTCTTCCACCAATTAAGATATCAAAATCTTTTACAAGTGGTACAATGGCAGCTTCCAAATACTTGTTCAAATCAGATTGTTCGTAACTTTGGTCTTTATCTTGCTCAAAAAACTGTGCAAATTCTTGCATGAAGAGATCCCCACTAGGTTGGCCACCACTATCTAAGTCAAAAGGTTGTTGGCTACTACTAGCTTTATTTTTTCCAATTCTAGGCCCATAGGCCATATTCATTAACCAATTTCTGTAAAATATTGCTAGTTCTACTAACCTCCTTGTCATAATCATAGTCATAATTTTTTTTGGAAAATAAAAATAAATAAGAGCCATTTTATATATAGGATCAATTATTCTCGCCATTCCCATAAGACCATTCACATGAGCCTAGTACTTGCTGTATTTTTCTAGCATGACTTCAGCCATTTTCCATATATAGTCATAGGGAGATAATAGCCAGTTAGATATAGCAATTCTAAGAGAATAATAGCCATTTTGATGTAGAGAAGTCGATGGTAAGATTACTAAACACTTCTAGGTGTTCACAAATTTTCTCTGCCTTTTCCCAATCTTCTGGAGTTGCTGGATTCTTGTAGATTATCTTGCCGACTTAATAGTTAATGCAATAAACACTTCCCTATAATTAATAGCAATTCTAAGCATTTCACAAGTAGAAATTTTCCTGAGTCTTGTAATCAAGTGCCAAGTTTCTTTTAGCACCCGGAGCTAATAGCAATTCTAAGCATTTCACAAGTAGAAATTTTCCTGAGTCTTGTAATCAAGTGCCAACTTTCTTTTAGCACCTGGAGCTATTTGATTAGCTACTTGTTCAAAGTTTCAAACTTTTGTACCCTTTTATCGGAAGCAATCCAAAACACAACACTCCCGAATTCTCTGAACACCATCAGATACCACATCATTTAAGCCATCTTGAACAATCAAATTAAATATATGAGCTGAACATCGCATGTGAAAAAACTCACCATTCAAAAGAAGAGAACCATCACTGCATCATTAGTAGTACATTTATTCACAGTTATAGAAGACAACGCGAGCTCAAGATTCCATGACTGAATGCATCAACATGAACATCAGCAGTTTGAGGAGCAGGGACATAAAAGAAACCTTCCATTATAATGAAAATCGATAAAGTAAAGAGCCATTAATAAACAAAGCAATTAGCCAATTACTAATTATTACTAATTATCCATTCAAAAAAAAATAATTATTACTAATTATAATGCAATACGTGTAAAGGCACCGAGAAAGCTTTTGAGTTAGTGGCTTGAATGCTTGGAGTTCTTTGTATCTGATTAAACTATTAAAGTCCTTTTGAGCTTATGTTCATCATTATTATGTATTTATGTGTATATAGTAATGGAACTACGTAGTAGCTGAAATACAATGCACTAATGCAGGCTGTTTTTATGAACTATGAGCAGTTAATTTGCAGATTTCTATTCCTGTAACTAATTGCCCGACTTGTGTTTGTTTAGCTTGTCATAATACAGGTTGTTCTTGTAAGTTTGATATTCTCCAAGGCTGCTGAATGTACAGCTTTATAGAGTGAAAGGCATTGATAAATATCCCGAATGTATTTAAACTTTTATTTAGATAATTTTTTTTCATTTGAGGATCTTGCTATATCCTGAATGTATTTAAAGACACTGATAAGTTTGATATGCTCTTTTCGTTCTGATTATTAGGCCTGGATTTGTTTCTATGTACCCCTTTGAGTTCTGCCTTTCGTGATTTTCTCTTGTGCAAGAAGTTTTTATGTTGCTGGTGTTTCATCGACTTTGAATAATATTTAGTGATTGCCATAGCATGCCTCTGTTGTTCTAATTGATAAAAGGTCTCATGTTTTTGAATTGACAGGATCATATAGCCAGTCTTAATAATGAAAACGGCTCATTGAAACAAAATCTGGAAATAACAAATACTGCTCTAAGTGCAGCAAGAAATGAAGCTTCTAGATCATCAACAAGTAGTTTGAACGGACCAAAGGTAATATACTAATGTCTGATTCATTAATTGTCATTTAAGGGCTGATATATTATGAATGCGTTCTTTTTTGTGATATACACCATTTTCAGAATTCTTAGTATCTTAAATTGGTTGCTCAAGGTTTTTTTTTTTATTAATGTTTGTGCTCTTTTATGGAGCACATGACTATCTGTCAAATGAACACCGAACTAACTTGTCAAGCTTATGAAATGTGCCACACTCATCACCCTCTTTTTCTAAAGTAATTACTTTCCGAATTCAGTTCCTCAATACTTGGTTTTAGTGTGAACATGTGTCAAATAAACACGTACAGAATAACTGCTGCTTCAAACTTAGAAAGAGGGAAGATGTTACATGGAGGAAAGTAGAGAAGTTTATGACAATAAAACCTGAAATTAATGGAGCATGAGTGTGAATTAGTAATATATACTTCCTATTTTTTCATGCTATCTTACAAAAGTTGGGGCTTGTTGTCTTAGAAAAGGTTGGTTTAGTCATGTGAGTCTGATGGAATAATGCTCTGTTAAGGAGGCTTGAAGGTTGGTAATGGGAGGAGATGGTGAAAGATAGGGATGACCAAAGTAGACTTGGATTAGGGTGGTTGAAGTGATATAAGGCTATTGGGACAAGGAAATTTAGCAGTAAAGACGGAAGAATGAAAAGAGGGGACATCTGCAGATAACTTTTTTGATTCCTCATATTTATTCATGTTTAGCCGACACCATTTTTTTTTCTTCCATTAAATAAGGCTTTGTTATTGTTGTTGTTTAAGCTCTACATCATAGTGTAATCTAATAATGCTTTTTAGTGTCATTTTTCTTGGTTAGAGTTGCTTCTCTTCTGCCTTTCTGCTTTACCAGTCTTTTTGTATTCCTCTTTGTCCTTGTTCTTTCTTTGTAATAACTGTACCAGCTGATCTTCTTTGATGTAGGGAAGTGCTGAGCAATCTTCTAGCTGGAAGAACAAGCATGGAACCTTGTCTAGAAATCGCTCAAATGGAAATCAGTGGCAAAATGGTGATGTCACCAAACAGGATGGGAACTCCAATGGTATTTTGCATACAAATCAAGATGAATCAACATATTCAGGCCGTGAAAAGGTAATGCACAGTCTGTTCTACACTATTCATATGGATTTCAGTTATGCATTTGCTTACTTGCAACTTGCACAAGATCTTTGAATAATTTGGGCATTGAAAGACTCCAAGATCCAATCCAGTTTGATTGGTACAGACCCAATCGTTACAACTAATCAACTCAATAAAGTGACTAGCTTTCGTAATTTTTGCCAAGATTGTCAGTCGTAATCTATGAATATCTTGTACTGTTTTTTTTATTAATTTAAAAACACCTAAAACAACAGTCTTCAAGATTTGAAAGAAAAAACTGTGCCATGCTACCAGTGTTTGAAAAGAGGTGCGCCTAGGCGCTAAGGCTCAAGGCGCAAGGGGGTAAGCGTTTAAATTGTTGAAGGTGAGGCGCACTAAGGGCCTAAGGTGCGCCTAGGCGCTTTCAGGTGCACCATAAGGCACAGTTCTGTTTTTTTTTTTCCCTGATTTTTTTTCAGCCGTTTCCCCTTACTTTTTACATGCGCCTCACTTCCATGAGGCGCGCCTTAGGCTCTAGGAAATCCGATCGCCTTGGTGCGCCTTACGCCTTATCATATATTGGCCATGACAACCACAATCTGGTACATGATTAACATTTCAGTTCTTTTTAGATGAAATAGCGACCAGAGCGACAATATTTGCAATCATGTATTTGACCTTGTTTAGGATGTTGTGTTAAGCTGGATTGAAATTGAGGAAATTATGCGAAGCCGGATTGAAATTGAGATTTGACTTGATCAATTACACATATTCTTAAAGTAAATTTGCTGAGTCTCTTCTGGCCTATATCTCAGCTTTTATGTTACATCTAGTATTGGCTAGATGGTTTGATGTCTTCAATTGTTATGCTGTTTCTTTTTTCTATTTTTTCTTTTTACTGATAGTACTGTAACAATGTGATTATTCTTTTGGTGGTTTTGCCGCATTATTCTTTGTCCACATGTATAGTAACTTTGATAAAAATGAATGACCTGTAGGATAACATGGTAACGATGTGATTTTAATTATTCTTAGGTAATTTTGGCTTATTATTCTTTTTACATGTATAGTAACCTTGATAAAGAATGAATGACTTCTAGGAGCTTGCAGATATGTTAGATGAGAAAAACAGGCTCCTAGCTGCTGTGCAGAATGATCACGAATTGCAGATGAAAAAATTGAGGGAGCTATTGGATAAAGAACGTGAAGCATTGGCAAATACGAAACTCAAGTTGCAAGGTTTGTCCTGAACATACAATCTTCTTTTTCCTCTGCTTATATTTACCTTAGTAAAAATTTCACTTTTATTTCTATTTCCAGATGAGCAAAAGATGGGTGGTTCTTTAACAGAGGAGCTCAAGACATTAAAATCAGGCCACAATGAAGTACGCTATGACTTCTTTTTTTCAGTTATCATAATTATTGTTTCTGTTTCACTAGAAATTTACGTTAAGGGGACTAGTGCTGAATTTGACTAATTCATTACTGCATGAGCGTAGCTATAGGATCGAGCATGCTTGTGCAATGATTTCCGATGTGAAACTATCTATAAATATATACTAAAACATAATATGCTTATGTCATCATTGGCCACGTGTCAATTTCTCATTAAAAAATTCTCTCTAAAACTGATGATGACATCACTTTCCTTCAATCCTTATTCTCCCAAGTTTCAAGAGTAATTAATTAATGCTTCCTTACAAGTTAAATGAAAATATGTCTATACTTTTTCCATAGAAGTATTGAATAACATTTTCTTATAAGAACAAAATAAATAAATCGTGCATCGCAGTATCGCATGGGACTATCCTAGTGTTGTCTGTTATAGGACTAATCCCGTTGCAAGGTATAGGACTTGAATCCCACATCGATCTTACGGGGGTTTATGTGAGATTTATATTGGACAACAGGTTCTCCCCCTCTTAGGATAGCTTTTGGTGTGGTTCTCCTGTTGTCCCATGTCGTGTTAAAACTTGAATCCCATTGTCATTCTCATGTCGTGTCACTATTTATTCATTGTTCTTGTTTGGATAGTGTTCTTTTTATTACATGTAGGAGGGAGCCTGACATTGCTTGTTTAATGAGCAAGCAGGTATTATGCTTAACAAGAAGTTTTAAGTCTAATTTGTAAATAGTATGTCTAAACTTAGATATAAGAAATTATGTTGGAGAAACAATTTTTTTTGGTTTTTCATCTCAGTCCAAGTCTCCTACCTTTAATTCGTGATATCCAGCTCCGCAGTTCAGGCTTCAGTTGCTAAATGATTAACGTTCTCACTAGTCAGCACTCAACAACAGCCAATTGACATGACAAAGTTGGTTATCTTTTTTTAACATTTATCTCCAAATACTGGCTCAAAAATTATGCTGATTATCATGAATGTTGTGAAATAATAAATTGCGTAGCTTAGGTTGGTTGATTTCCGAATGGGTCTACTATGCATTTGGGTGCACCTAGAGATATGCGTACCCAAAGGCCAAAGGTGTTTTATTGCTCATTAAATATAATTTTGCACATTTTAAATTTTAAAATGAGCAAAAAAAATCATAAAATGAGCAAAATTACTCTTGGGTGCACCTTGCACCCGGGTGTATATAAGTATTTCTATGGATTTCCTTATAGACTTCATAGACCTGGTTTGTATTTCAAAATAATAATACATTATATGGCTGATGAGTTTTGGGTATCATCAACTGGATGCATTAATGAGGCTTGCTGCATTTTTTTTTTCCGATTTGATTTATCTTTCTATATCCAATGATTATGGTGTATCAATATCTACTGAATTGGCAGGCAGCTTCTGAGGTGAATAAGCTACGCAAAGTTATGGATGACAAAGAATCAGAAATTAAACAATTACAAATGAAGCTCAGTAGAAAGGAGACTGAAGGTGTAAATGGTACAGACAATTTAAAGAGAGTAATTGCAAATTTGGAGAAGGAAAATGTAGAGCTAAAGGTTTCCTATCTTTTCCGCCTTGTTTTTTGCATGATGTGCAAATATGATATAGTTTTACTGTTTTAGTATAATTTGGGAGCTAATATCTCTATTTTATTCTAGGCGGAAAAGGAAAAGCTTGAATCAGTGCTCAGAGATACTCCTGAAGCTGGGAAGAAGCAGTCTGGTAGTTTGAGCGAGGTTGTATCTATGTTTTAATATTGTTATTGTTCTGAAAAACCATGTATGTTTTCATTGTGGATGTTTTCTTACAATAATTAATTAAATATTATACAGGGTGAACATGCATCAGCAAGCTTCCCTGGTAAATTTGAAATGGAACAGTCCCTAAAACACATTGAGAGGGATCTTAAAGAAACTTGTCGAGAAAGGGATAAAACCAAGCAGGAGCTAGCTCGTCTCAAGCAACACTTATTGGATAAGGTTGCGCTCTTCTCAAGCCTTACCTCTTAATACGCAATTGCCAACACTTTGGATTTTTTTGGTAGTAGAAAACTTTATTGCTGCATTTTTCAGTAATTGATGGGGGTTTGCTGCTTAGATTAAATACTGTGGCGTATAACCTTTGTGTATCAAACTAATGCATTTCATTGTGTATTAAATGTAATGCATGCTATTCATGTTTGGTGGATGTTCAAATCTTGATTATTCATATGCCATATTCAGGATCCTGTGTTACACCGTTCTAAGTGAGGCCTTAAAATTTGTTCAGTATGTTTTTCTCAGTTCTGATCTTTTGAGATTTTTAGTTCTTATATCATGTTTTCTCATTATTGTAATTAATGAGATTACATGGCCATCCCATAAGGTCTCCTGTGAGTGACACCTTTCTGAAGAAATAAGGGGCTGCCAACTCCTTGAGATTGTATTATATATTTGTGTATGTGATGGCATACCTTTTGATGGACTGAGTAGCTTCAGTGTCTCGGTGAAAATTGTCATAATTTAGTCCATGTCGTTTGAAAGGTCTATAGCATTATGTAATACGGAGTATTATGGTGCATTATCAATCTTTGCAAAAGAAACCTTGTAAAACCTTTTAATGTGATCTTATTTTGCATACAAAATATTTCCAAGACCACTCATAAATACAAGCTAATGGTCGAAAATTGTATTGCCCTCCCAAGTAAATTATCCCCAAATAAACTGCAATGCCTTTCTCCTTTCCTTGAGTTTGCAGAGAGATAGCAGCTCCTTGCAGACCTCCACCAATGGGTAATAAATTTAAACTGCAATGCCTTACTTTAACAACCCATTTGGTAGGTAATGATAAATGTTGGCAATGGAATGAATTTACCATCAACGTCCATGGTAATGCAATCCTATCTCTAAACATTTGCTTTTCTTATCTATTTTCTTTGGCAGTACCACACTTCCACCCTTTAAAATAGTAAGGATGGTGATGAAAAAATTATAAAGGATAAGAAATACTTGGGGTGAACTAGCATTATTGTGGCAAGGGACCTTTTCTTCACAAATTACCAATGCAAATTCATTTTTATTTACCATTTATTATCACCTAGCAAACATAATGTTATGTCTATGCTTTGGCAGTTTTCATGCTAGTCACATTATTATCACCAACTATGACCAGTCACGGTGGCCAGCCAAGTTGATTTGGGGTGTTTGGCCATTCCAATGTGGATAAAAATGCTATAATGATAAGCCATTTTTACATGTTGCTATTAGTGTCCCCTTGTCCTCAAAAAAATACACCAAAAGTGAACAATAATCCCCCCTTTCTAACAATGAATGATAATTCCTCTTAATGCTTTTTGACCTGGCAAATGAATCAAGTACAACATTTTTTGTTGAGACCTCTGTGATAATAGGTCCAGGAAGAGACATGTCATCATACAAATAATATGTTTTAGTACTATGAAAGCATTGCAACCACAAAATCTTAAAGAATTTTGGTTGTATTCTGTTCAAAGGCATGAGGTCTTACTTTCATGATTTTGGGACTCCTGAATGCTAAATGAATGGCGATTCAAACATAGTCAAACTTTAACATTCATAGACATGCGTTTTAAATCCCTTGCAAGTAGTTTTGTAAATTTATGATCTTCCCTTCATTTTTTTACTAGACCAATCTAATTGAAATTAATAATTGGATGTTATTATTTTTCCCTGTATATGTATGGCAATATATAGCTATTGATGAAGCTATATGTTTGCTCGCTACGTTTCAGGAATTGGAAGAATCAGAGAAGATGGACGAGGATAGTAAAACTATCGAGGAATTACGACAGCATGTTGAATATCAGAAAGCAACTATATTTAGTTTGGAAAGAGCTCTGGAGCAAGCACGGACAAGTCAGGAGGAGATCAAGACGATGAATGATCATGAGCTACAGAAGTCAAAGGAAGTAATTGAGGACCTGAAGAAGAAGCTTTCGAGTTTTATGAATGCCATTGATGCCAAAAATACAGAACTTCAGAACTTGCAAACTGCTCTTGGACAATACTATGCTGAAATAGAGGCCAAGGTCTTTTTTTACTTGTCTTCGTATTATATCTTTTTGAAGTTTTGATCATGTGCTTAGAATGCATTGTTTGAAGACCTTGTTCTTTTGTGAAACTTGTATTTGCAGGAGCGCTTGGAAGGTGAATTATCAGTTTCCAAGGAGGAATGTTCAAAGCTTTCACTACTGCTGCAGGTATGTTGTACACTTCTGCCATATTGACAAACTTAGATCTAGTTTCTTCACGTCTTCCATGGGCAGTGTTACCTAATTCTCTCCCCTCCTCACCAAACTGCAAACCAAAAAAAGGCAAATTATACTAGCTAATTGTTTTTTTTTTTTTGTGTGGCCAAACTCAACAAATTACATAGCTAGCAATTACAATACCAAATCTCATACTAGCTATAGTGCCCCGTTAATATTGCATACAGCCTGACAGGCGTAATAACCTTTCAGAACCTGATCTATGTCAAGTTTCACAGGACTTTTGTTTAACCCTGATAAGTCTTTGCGATGTAGTTGTTTATAGAAACCTAGAGTTGGTTGATATGGATTCTGCATTGAATATAAACAATTTAAATATTGTATACAATTTACCAGTTAAAAATTTTTCAAACTAATAAAACAATGTACTAGTGAAGTTTTTTAAAGGGAGAGTTTCAGTCTGAATGGTCATTTTCAGATGTAAATTTGTTGAAACTTCTCTTTGTATAGTTTTTTTTTTAAAAAGAAAACCATTTATTAATAGTGAATCCTGCTTTGTTACTTAATGTTTCTCGGAGAAGAAAGTAGAGAGAGATTTCTGTGACTTGTTTTCTCACAGAATCATACTGTGCACTACAGGACTCAAAGCAGCAAATGGAAGCATCAAACAAAGAGAAAGAAGAAATCTCAGCTAAGCTTGATCAAGCAGACAAGATGGTAATAGACTGGAAGAATCGGGTTAATAAGCTTGAGGAAGACAATGCAAAAATACGGCGTGCATTAGAACAAAGCATGACAAGTCTCAATAGGATGTCAGTGGATTCTGATTTTCTAGTTGACAGGTAAATTTTGGACTTTACCTTGTATGCAGAATCTTTTGTTGTGATGTAGGATGGGACCTCAAAAACAAGCAAAAATTAGACAAATTTCAGAAATTCGTAGGTCTATAATAAGCTCCAAATATGAACATCAAAACAATCATAAAAAAGGGATATGAACTTGAAAATTAGCCCACTAAGTACTAATAATCAAGAGCTAAACATAATCTAATCAAAATCACAAAGGTAATGACTAGAAGATGACTTACCAATGACAAAGTTTAGCAAGATTTGCAACCACAAAGGAAGTTGAGCTCACAAAGAACATCATAAGAGAGAATCTCAGATTTTAATTCCAACAAAAGATTCTTACAAATGGGGCAAAGCATGCTATTTAAAGGCTAAGCAACCCCTAATGAAGCTTCTAATCTAGACCATTAATCTCTAAGCAATCAAGGGCCAAGATTAGAAAGTCACTAAACAAAACAAGAGAAAAGAGCAAAAATATAAACACTACGTGCAGGGCCGTGCAGTACAACCATGCACGGTCGTGCAGGCCAAAATTCCCCTTTCTGGAACGTGCACGGTCGTGTAAGATTAGCCTGCACGATCGTGCAACATGGGTTGCACAGTCGTGCAGCTTAACTTGCACGATCGTGGCGAAAATTTACGTGCTTGCACGGTCGTGCAGCATTAGCCTGCACGGTCGTGCAAGTCTGAAACTGACTTTTGACCTCTGCACGATCGTGTAGTTGATCTGTACGGTCGTGCAGTGCTTTGCACCTGCTACTGGATGCTGCACGACCATATGCACGGTCGTGCAAGGGTCGTGCATGGTCGTGCATGCTCCGTTTGCTCGTGTTTCTAGCTCCGTTACACATGCTAACTTAACTAAGACAATAAAATGAGAGTTTAGGCTACTTATTACAACCCGAAAAACACGAAAATAAGCTAAAAACAAGAGTTCAAAACTATCCAAGTAAAAGTGAACAAAATTGAAGTCGTTGACCGTTGAAGTCGCTTGTGGGACCACCCCGTTCTGTATCATGTTGATGTACATATATTTCTTGAAGACCAACAATGCACTCAGACATGACAATTTCTTAAGTGAGATAAATGTATCATGCAAGTTGCAGTAACTTAAGGCCATTCACATTGCAAACTTGACGTTCATTTTTTGCAGTAAGATTGGTCCTCAACTGGGTTAGGTCAAGGTGACTGTCTTAAAATGAAAGTGAAGGAATGGAAGAGCATGAGGAAATAAATTAAGAGAAGGTATTGTGTCATACTTGTCTGACGAGTCCAACTGACCTGAAAAAAATTAAAACCCACTTGGACAAAATTTAAACTTACCTGGAAAAAATTAAGACTCACCACCTAGACAAAAATATGACTTGCCTACAAAAATATATGACCACTCACCTTGATAAAATTAACACTCACCTAACTGACCTGATAAAAATATAACTAATATGGAAAAAATTCAAACTTATCTGAATAAAATTAAACCTTACCTGGAAAAAATTTCAAACTGACATTGGAGATACTCCGTATCAAAAATTAATTGGAATAGAGGAAAATCAGCAAACTCATCACCTGGAACAACACATAATTACCTGGAAAAATTACCAATTACCATCCGTCTCAGCAAACTCGTCACCTGTAACAACACATAATTACCTGGAACAATTACCAATTATCATCCGTCTCCACAACTACCAATTACCTGGAACTATCAAGGTAATTGTTTTCAGGTCAGTTACATAGGACAACACACAATTACCATCCGCCGCCACCAGCACTTATTGTTCGCCACCATCAGCAAACTCAATACCACCAATCTCCACATCTCCATAATTGAGCATAGTCTTATTCATGAAGAGAAGCAACCCAAAGTCTTCATACAGTATAGTTAACGAGACTTTTCTGGATTCTCATTCCAACACTGATCAATTAACAACTCAAAACCTTTATTCTTCAATGCAATGCTCCTCATTTTCTTTTACTGATTTTCTAAGATTTTCATTTTCATTCCCAAAAAAAATTAGCGAAAAAGAAGGATGGAGGTGAGAGGAAGGAGGGGAGAGAAAGAGGAAGACGGGTACAAACTACAAAGGATGGAGTAAAAGTATGATGTTAATAGTTGATTCTTTGGTCAGACGGTCTGATCCAATACTTTCACATAAATTAATTACCTGTTTTATGTTCATTTTTGCAATAAGGTCAATCCTCAACTAGGTTAGGTCGAGTCCAATGTCTTAAAATGGAAGTGAAGGAATGGAAGAGCGTGAGGAAATAAATTAAATTAGGACATTCGCATTATATACTTGACACTCATTTTTTGGAATAAGGTCAGTCCTCAACTGGGTTAGGTCGAGTCCATTGTGTTAAAATGAAAGTGAAGGAGGTCTAATCAACCTTTAGACAAGCTCAGGAATCATTGATTTCTGTTTGCCCATATTCCTTTAAATGAGGTCACAATCAAGGATGACATCTTTTTGTTATCTGAACTACCATAAGACTAAGGTACTTATGCCTAGTGAGATGAACACATCTCCTATGATCTTGATTAATGTTCAGCTTCTCCTTTTATTCTTAAGCCTAATTAATTAGTTAATTTTCGTGTATGCCCTGTATGGTATTGGACATACAAATGCTGTACTCTGGCCTCCACGATGATCCCTTTTTCTATTTTTCATTTTCATTTTTTTTTTCCCGGATTAAGATTTGGTGTGAAGAATTAACATAAATGATTATTTTTCTCTTCAGGCGCATTGTCATCAAGTTATTAGTGACATATTTTCAGAGAAACCATAGTAAAGAGGTACACTTTTTTCCACTATGCTCATCTTCATTGTGGCGCGACCTCATTTTTATTAGCAGTCTTAGTTTGATTGCTAAGGTGGTAAACCATCAAAATCAACAGGTCCTCGATCTCATGGCTCGAATGCTGGGATTTTCAGACGAGGATAAGCAAAAAATAGGCGTTGCTCAGCATGGTGCTGGAAAAGGTGTAGTACGTGGTGTTTTGGGTTTACCAGGCCGCCTTGTTGGAGGCATCATGAGTGGAGGTTCTGCAGGCACAGCAGCAAGTGTCACTTCAGAAAATCAGGTAATTAACTAATTCAGATTTTCTGACTTATCTTCCTTGGACCAGGAGTTTTCTCCTGATATAATTCCATGATTTGCATGTGTGTTTTTTCCCTTTCAGTCCTTCGCAGATCTATGGGTTGATTACTTACTTAAAGAATCTGAGGAGAGAGAAAAGAAAGAGTCCATGGAAACACCAGACGGATCTAAGGGAGACAATAATGGTGGCAATCCAAGTGCCACAGCTCCTCATTCAGCTTTGCCTGATCGACGAACAGGTTCTAGCGGACGCCCACCTATTTTTACCTCCACAAATCCATCTATTGATACATCAAGGTCAATGTATTCCCATCAGATCTCTAGACCGTATGACAATTCTGCCTCTGAGTTTTCCACAGTTCCCCTTACACCCTCTGGCAAGCAGTTCTAATTTGACGGCTATTGCCTGGTTAGTGGTTACAAATGTCGTGTGTAATTAACCAAAAGGTATTTTTTTAATGTTTTTTTTTTAATATTTTTGTTTGAGTTTTGACTGTATAATGTTGATTCATTTATATATTGATTCAATTGCAAATATATATATCATTGAAATTTTCCTTTTGTAGATCATAGGACCAGACTTCAAACTGATCTATATCAGATATTTTTATCAGCTACCAATAAGCTAAGTATTTTGGAAGGCTATTTATTGCAAATTTGCATTAGTTGATTCATGGACATGGTAATATAATTTTTTATTTTTTTTAACGGTAAGGTTCACAAGTGGGCCTTGTATTGGTCCTATCTCAGGATGCCAATACAAGGGGGGAAGGGAAACCCAGCAAGCTGGGGTGAGGATTCGATCCCGGGGCAATGCCCGGGAAAGGAGGCGTGCGCTCCACTGAGCCACGACCTCTACCTCATAGTAATATAATATGCTTTGCAGTTTCATTATTACCATTCGAGTTCAAATGAATCCAAGCCAAACGAGATTCTTCTATCCATGAACCAATGCAAATTGAAGTTAGTAATGAACAAAAAAATAGCGTTTGAGTTGTTTAAAAACCTGATCCCTGTGCCTCAATCTTGATTAGGGAAAATTGATCATACATGCTTGGACAATGAACGCTGTAGATTATAGTCCCAAATGATCCATTTTAGCGTAATTGATAGACTGTTAGATGATAAGTTACTCCAACGGATTTGAAGTGTAATCCTAGTTTTCAAATTGAGTAAAATTGCCTATATAGATAATAAAACAACAAATTTTGCCCATGAAATTTTTTTGCCTTGAATTGGGGCTTATTGTAGATCACTCGACTAAGTTCAAAATGTCTGCAAGGGGAGAGATAAGGAATTCTCATTCCTCACAAATGTGTGCAGTAAGGTTCAAAATCAAGACCTTAGACTTAACGTTCACAAGATTTAACAACTAAGTTGAATTTGACGTTGTACATTGTATAATTGATTCATGTACAATGTGATCAACGTCAAGTCTAACAACTAAGTTGAACTTGACGTTGTACATGATTAACGTCAAAATCAAGACCTTAGACTTAACATTTACAAGATTTAACAACTAAGTTGAATTTCACAAGTTTGGTTGCTCGCACATTGTACATGAACAATTGGACATTGTATATGATCAACTTGATATCATATATAAAGAATTTGACGCCATTTAATATGCACTAGATATTACAGTTTGTTACGGTATTTTCATTTTTTCGTGATGTCTAGTGTATAATTGATGGTATTTTCATTTTTTCGTGATGTCTAGTGTATAATTGATGGTATTTTCATTTTTTCGTGATGTCTAGTGTATAATTGATTCTATATGTTGTCTAGATGCTTATATATGGTGTCATATTGATCATATATAATGTCCAATTTGCGTAGTAGGCACACTTCGCCCAACAATGCAAGTGTGCTATACTTCTTCCGTTAGTTACGGATTACACAATATAGTTCACTAGTTTTGTGTAGATACATGCAGGTGCTATGAGCCAATTAGAGCCTTACAAGGCAGATGGTGATGAAATGGGTTGGACGTTTGTGATGGAATGGTGACAAATGACAAGACACAGTAATATTTATGAATATACTTCAGTTAAAATAAGCTTTCCCAATTCACAAGTTGCTTTGAACTTCAATGATGGAAAGCCTTTGTCTTGGGTCCCAAACAAATTTTTATTTATTTTTCTCGAGATTCATACTAGCAAACGTACTTTCCAGACAGTAAACGCAGGGATCCATACGTAAACATAATGTTTGTTCGGATGTGGGATCCGCAACAGCTGTGGGCTTGAATTAAAATCAGTCCCTACTTTTTTCAGGAGTTGAAAAAAAATACACTATGTACGTCATTCTGTCAAGTATCAGAGCAGTGAATATTCAAAGCGCATACGATAATAAAGGAATAACGGAGATAGAGCAACTACTTCAACTGCAATTGAAAACTCGCAACAAATTTCATTTATATCATACCACATAATACTGTAATTCTTTGTTGAAAATTCACCCCAAAAAAATAATATCAATAAATCCGAAGGAGCAAATCATTTTTTTTTTTAATCTAGAAAAAGGAGCAAATCATTTTTTTTAATCTAGAAAAAGGAGCAAATCATTTCAATCTCTCTTTTCCACCTCATATCCAAAGGAAAATTACCTTCAGTCTGCCAATAAATTTTTAATCAGCTACCATGAATATGTCGATCCATCTGCTTCATTTTGTTAGCCCACCCCAAATAAGTATTGATCTTTAAATAATCCCAATATAGGTATATTTCAAAACAATGATCACATTATTGGATTAGTAACAACAAGACTTACATAATAATGGTTAAAGATGTACATTAACAAGATAAATATCATTTTGCAAAGCAAATTCAACAACAGATCATTGCTGTGACTAATACATAGTACATCACGATTAGACTAAGATAGCCTAGTAACTAACATAGCAAAATAACAAGGTTCACAAACTATCAAGATTAAAGTAGATGATCTACCATGTTTCAATTTTCTCCAAAGGGTCTAACAACCAAGAACAAAAGCAATGCCCACAAAGCTTACAAAAACTGGCAACACCAAAATAAACCCAGCAAATACCACTTCTAAGGCATCATAAATCAACATAAAAATAGCCAAAGGGGAATACCACAACAGCTGCCCTTTGTGTAATTCTAAAGTTAGGAACTTGTCCTAACAAGTGTGGAAGAAGGCTTTTGTTCAACATCACTAATCTGCTTTCTTGGTCTTCAATGGTCCTCTAGGAATCTTACTTATGTACTTCTCATTCACCACCCCATAATGCTTCTTTGCCTCGGCCATTGCCTTCTCTGCAAATGCATCAACCTGGTCCTCGTATTTCTCGTACAGAACAGGGACTGTATGCAGCAGTACAAAATCTGTGGCAAAAACACAATTTGGGCACCTTAATATCACAGCTTGGATCATAAAGCATAGCCTTGATCAAATTAGCATCAATAATATATATCCTTACTTATATAAAAGAGGGTTAAGAAGTCACAGCTTTTGCCTAAAATTGACAAGAACCACAAAAATGCAATTACCTGCAAACAACAAAGCAGATATTAATCAATTCAATCAATAGCCAATATTTCTTAACCTCTAAGAATTAGCAAATAAACACGCCAAGGTGTTTCATACAGCAAGGAACTTCTTCAAGTCTTTTCCGGTAGCAATGTCATGCATTACTGCAAGTCCTCGATTTAACTCGAACCTCAGAGCACCTACAGCCTCGATGATTGGCTTCTCTGGCAGGGTAACCTCTGGAATGTGAGGTGGTGACCTACCATAACAATCAAACCGTTCGAACATAAATCTCACATTTGAATGAAAATAAATCTAATTAATAATAGCACAGTAAAGAGATGCCTTTGAAGATTACTTGTTAATAAAGGTGGAGGCATTAGACCACAAAAACAAGACTGCAAGGGCGAAAATCAAGATATGGCAAACGAGAGTGAGCAGGTGATACTCAAGCAACTCAAATAGAATCCAGATCGCAGTTGCTGTTCCCAAAACACTAGCTGAGATCTTCTTGTTCCTCCATAGAAACACATCAGCAGCTGCACCACGATTGATATGTATTATTTCCAACCTTTAATTCATCAGAAGGTTCGTAGATTCATATTAAATCTTACAGTAAGTATATGTCAGCATAATCAGATACAAATCAAGTTCAGAAAATCGATTGATTATATCATAATATATCACTATTTGCAGATCAAAACTAGAGCTGATCGAGAAAGGAGGAAAAAAAAAAAACAGCGCAAATTCAAAATATGTACTCCTGCTAAATCGGATCAATATAAACATGTTAAGCAAGCCCACACAGTGTAATAAACCAAAAATCGAATGTTATTGTTAAAATATAAGCGAAACAAGATCAAAACTGCAGCAAATCAAAAAAAAAAAAAAAGAGGTGCATACGTTTTCCACCACCAAAAACTTGGTGAACAGGTTTCTCACGGCCAAAAAGTCGGTAGATCTTAGCTTGAACAGAAGAAACAGCAGAAGCGGTAGGAGATGACGCTGTCTTAGGTTTCTCATTGTCAGAATCAGATGAAGAAGAAGAAGATGATGATGAAGAATCTTCATGTTTCTTCTCTTTATCATGAGTTTCACCGAGGTGAAGTTTCTCAGTGATCCTATCCATCAATGACTCTCCCTCTCCCTCAGTATGAGGAGCTCCATTTTCGGTGGTTTCCGCCATAGTAGAAGCTTGAAAATCGAAGATTTCTAGAGAGATAGGAGGAAAAAGATTGATTGGTGCTGTGGGAAAGTGAGGAAATAAGGGTTTTAGAGAGAGAAAAAGGAGGGTTTTATACAAGGTTCGAATCACGAGGATGGTGACGAGAGGAGAAATTGTGGCCGTTGATTGAAGTTTGAGTCAAGTAGAAAGGTTGTGAGGGAAAAACATTATTCAAATTTCATAGGGAAAAAAGGAGATTTAACAGAGATTTTTTTCCTCCTCTGTAAACGGCGTTATGAAAAGGGTTTTCTGGAAAAAAGAAAAAGGAGAACATGTCTTGTTTTTTTTTTGTTGGTGGAAAGGATGGTGGTGGAGATTGACGGTGATGGAGGTGCCGACCGTGGGATGGTTGACGGCCCCGATGGCCTTATTTTTAATATTTTATTTATTAGGTTATTTACATACGTGGCACGATTTAAATTATATTTATTTTGTAATTTTTCAAGAGGGTACTTATTATTTGTTAATATGTAAAATATGGATTTATAAGCTTATTAAAATCAAAGAAATATTTTATTTTAAAAAAATATTTTGTCAACGTTGATAACCCATGCAAGGATTAAAAAAAATGTGTACAATTAGATTGCTTAATTTTATCCTTTGAAAAAAATCGAATATTATCTATTATTATTCATTCAATTCATTCTAATCCTATCAATTAGAATTCAACTCAACCAAATCTTATTCCATAAATGGAACACACTTATGTGGACCGACAATCGGCCCATTTTGATCGAATTTTGGGTCAGACCATTTCGGATCGGACTAGACTGTTTCTAAAACGGATCATGTTCAGACCGACATACTATTCAGACCGGATTAGGTTTTGGGTTGAAGTTTCTGAGTAAGATCGGATTGGGGCCATTTCGGATCGGATCACTTCGGAGTGAATCATTTCAATGGTGCGCGTTTGATTCTTCAAAAAGATTATTTTTTAAATTTTAGGATAAAAAAGACCATATATTAATTAACTTTTAGAGACGAATAAAAAAGTCATTATAAGTCTAAAAATTATAAAATGCATAAATTAAAGTAAAGAAAAAACATTATATCAAAGCAACAACATAAGCTAAGTATAACAAATAGCATTTTGGATCGGGTTTTTTTCGGATTGGCCGCATTCGGATTGGATTGTTTTTGGATCTGACGTGTTCGGATTCAGATGCGTTTTAGATCTCATCAGATGGGTTTCGGACCGGATGGAGTTCAAATCTGATATAGCTTCGGATCGGGTATTTCAGACCGGGTTTCAGATTTCGGATTGGGTATCATACATACAAGAGAAAAGTCATGCAGGATCTCGTTTGATTCCTCTTGATACTTACTTTTTAAATATATAATTTTTATTATATATAATTAAAGATATTAATATTTAAAGATATGTCTCGTATGATGTGAAAAACGGAATGAAGCATTTTTGTTTGGAACGGAGGGAGTAAAATTAAAAATAGTTAAAATTAGTATCAAACCCAAAAATTTGTGCCTAAAATTCTAAAACCTTTACCATCAAACCAATATGTTAGTAAATTCTTATGGAGAAAAATTAATTATCCTAGTGGTAGTGGGTACTGGGCAAATTACCCATTATAAAAAGAGGAATAAAATATAATTAAATTTGCAACATAAATGGACAACTACAGTCTACAACTAGGTTGAATGGATACGGGTACGAGATCGAGAATGGATATGGAATACATCACTTTTAAAATTAAGGATACAGATACGAATAAAAAAATAATATATAAAATATATAAAAATATGAAATTTTATCATCTTCAATGTAACCTGGAAATTATGTTTGTAAAAACAAAAATAATTAAGTAAAATAATAAAGCCTTATTAAAAGAATAACAAATGATGGAAAAAATGGCCAAAAAAGGTTAAATATTTTTTTGTTTTTAAAAAAAAGTGAAGTATCGGGTATCAGTATCCGTAAAATATCAGTATCGTATCAGTATCTGACACGGATACGATTACTTAAATGAAGTAGACATGCATCTTGGTCTACAAGTCTTGGAGAAGGGGTCATGAGAAAGAAAACGGTAAATTGTGCAACTACGATCAACACATTCAAAGCTAATTTCCAGTTGCTTGGGCGAGAGGCAAAGGCAATCCGTTTGATTGCGTTTAAAAAACCCCTCTTACCCCTCTTCAACTACATCAAACCAACTAAACTACATCAAACCAACTAAACAATCTACAATCATCTTAAATTTCCAAAACCCTAATTTTTTTCCTTCCAAATTGAGATTGTTCATAACTAAAAATGGCGGGTATAATAAGATCAAGCTTCTCCTTCATAGTGGGGACTGTATTTGGTGTGTACGTAGCCCAAAATTACAACGTTCCCAACATCAAGAAGCTCGGTGACACTGGTATGGCCATGTTCAAGCACCTCGAAGAGACTTATCGCAAGCCCAAGAAGCCTGGTGATGATCAATAATTAGTCGCTTCGTCTTCTTTATGGGTTTTCTTTTCATTTTTCTTTTTATGATTGTAAGTTTTGTAACTTTTAACGATTAACGATTTTGGATTTTCACTGTTTTGCTAAAATAGGGTTTTGTTATTACATCATTTTTTCCCCAAATTAAAGATCAAGAGTTCTTAATTATGCACTGCTTCTTTGTCAACTGTTATAATCTAAGGTGGAATTACATTGCTTCTCGAATAGAATGCTCAATTTGGCTCATTTACAATTGGTAATTTTGTGTTCTGTTTTTATGTTCTAATTTGTCAGTCTAATTTGCTTACTGCTGCAAAGCGAAACAATTGCGACCATGCTCAGTCACTGGTAATATATGATTGAGATGATTTGTGAAGACATGTATTGCTGATTTGCTATTGAGTATTGCCCTTGAAATGTTTTGGAAGGGATGCCCTATGTGTAAAAACACAGCACAATACATGCTTAGGTCCTGCTTTTAAGACTGAATTAATCTAAACTGAATTGAATTTATTTTGAACTGAATTGAATTAAACTGAAATTTCCGAAATTAATTCCAAAGAATAGGGCCTTATAAACATTATGAAGGGAGCATGCTATAAAATCATGAATGATGGTGTGCCATTGTGCAATGTTTAAAAAACAAAGCATGTTTGGAATATTGATTATGGCACAGAATTTTTAGTGAGAGCCAAGTCTTTCTTGATCCCTTAGACTGCTGGCTTTGTCATAGCCTCATCTTGACTTGAAGTTCATGTGGGATTTGTTTTATAGAATTTCCAGATATTATGATGCAACCCAAATCATAATTCATGGTAAATTTGTAAGTTATCATCCTTATTTGTTGGTCAATTACCATGGTTGTAACCAAAACTGCATGAAATCTCTTATCTTATTATAGCAAATCTTAAGTATTTTCTTTTCCTTTGCTGTACCTTAACAATCAATGAAGGAATGAAAGAGCCACATTATGTTATTGATTATGATTTAGGCAGAATAACAATATAACATCAGGTTCTGCGTTTGGTTTGTTATAGTGCTTCTGCATCAGACAATAGGATTTGTGGTCATTTTATAGATGCAATTGCCATGACTTTCTTGGGGGGTTGGGGTAGCTGCAAGAGTACGTTCCGATTGATATAAGTGGCAAGATCATGATCACGAGTCACAACTCTGATGATCGCAATTATATTTCTTGCTACGATGACTTACTATGGAATTTGTCAAAGAATAGCTTTTTAGGGAAGCTGGCTGGTATATGTGGATGTAACTATTGCAGTTTTAATGGTGTTTAACTATGTCCTGTCTTCTTCTATTCATCTGGGTTAATGATGGCTAGAAGCTCATCATGTTGCGTGATGGGGGCCGGGACAGACTTCTTTGGCACATAATTTACAGTACATTTTTTAAAAGCAAAGAAAGTGTATCATTAGCACCACCCTGATCCTCGAAGGCCAAGGCCAATGTTATTGTGTGGCTGGTCTGTTCAAATCTAGCTTTGGTGTTGTCCCCACCAGTTTGTACCTGAAAATTCCGCCATAGGATGTTAAGTGTGTGTCAGTGTTTGAATATGTCAAAACAACTGTTGTTGACATCGTGTATTAGCTCACTGTTATGCGGGATAAACTGTAGTGTTGGACTGTTAGCTGTTTGATGCCTCAACAGCAACAGATTTGCAGAGTATAAGCATCGACGAGTTAGGACGAGGGACGTTTTTGGTTCTAGGAGTGGACTACTTAACCCTCGAATGTCAGCAGTATGAGTGTATGACAGTTATAGTATGTGGTTACGACTTACGAGTTGTATGAAGATGGCTCAAATGAGGAGAGAGCAGCATTCGCTCATTGTTGTCATTCCCAAAAAGCTTCCTGTATAAGATGCTTTATTTTGCATTCTTAAGTTTGGTATCTTCAACTGTATACATAACAATGTTGTGTATGCTCTGCTGCTAGTACCATACAACTTGCTGCCGAAGTGTTGCCTCAATGGTAAAGCCGCAGAGGCATGCTTCATGGGGTGATGACTTGGGTTTAATCCTCATCACCATCATGCCCCCACCCCACCTGCCATGGTTATTTACCAACTTAAAAAGCCTTGTATAGATTCTATATACTATTCTTGCCGAAAAAATGACAAAAAAGACTGTATGGGTTATTGGGCGGGGTAATCCGGGTACAGAAATGGAACTCATTTGTAAATTTGTTATCTCTTTTAATAATGTGCTTGCCACTACATTTATCCTTTTTCTTAAGTCTAAGTATTTGTTGTGAAATGGCTTGAAATTTCTATTTGATGATGTCTACTCCGGTGTTTTCTTTACTTGTTATATTTTTTAGGAGAAACATCTAAAATAATAGGAATCATTAAAAAATAGAGGTAGTCATTAAGAATATGACAAAAATAAGTTGAATAAAGTGGGTAAATGATAAAAAATAAGTAAAGGTAGACTACGTAGAATTTATGTGAGCCCAACATATCAAAAAAGAAAATATAGCAAGTAAATTGAGTTATCCAAATAAAAGCAAAGGTAGCAAGTGAAAAAAGGTGGAGGGAGTATTAATATTGGTTATCTATGTTGATTTATCTTTCTTATACTCGTTTTAGACAATCTTACATTCTCCTTCACACTAGTGTTTAGTGATTTTGTATGAGTTCTCTCACTCCTTGTTTAATGTAGAATGAGTGTGTCCTAGTTTCATTCCTTTATTAGATAGTAGATATATATACTCCCTTTGCTCCAAATTATTTTTTGACATTGATTTATACTTTTTGAAATAATGTCAATAGTTTTATTCAATTTGAGCATGAGTTTGTGGAGCTCTAATCCCTGCACGCACTTTAAGTGTATAGTATATACCATGGTTAGGCTGAAACTAGTTCCAAAATAATTTTTGTAAAATTAAATGTCTTTTGTTTTCTTTTGGGAGTTTTCAAATGTTCTTCTTAATTAGATTATATTCAGCATATGTTTGGCTTCAATAGCTAATTTTATGCATAATAATGCTTAATCAATGTACTGTGTTTACAAACATATGGGCTTTGAAAGTACTTGTAAGATGTAACTTTATGTTTACTATAGAACCGGGTTGATATTTACAGATGGGCTGAAATAGTGGAGCCCAACTTCATATGTCGAGATTAATTAATACAATTGTAACAACGGTATCGGCTCCAAAGGTCAACTTCAATCAATTTGTTCATGTAGTCTAGACTCTAGAATATAAGTGTAACAATGGTGTAAGCTCTGATTTTTTTAGACTTAATTTTTGAATTTTTTTTAAGGCAAATTTAGAATTTTAGATCAGTTAGGTTCATGTTCTGCTGAATCTAAGGTTTATTTTAGGATCCGTTTATAGGGCGTAAAATGTTTTTCCTGAAAACTATTTTTTCTATTTTACACTGTTTGGTTGACTGAAAATCAAAATGAAAAAGTTAGAGTTTAAAATGGTTTTACACCATAGTTGAAAATGTTTTTCTCCCAAAAATCAAAGGAAAATTGTTTTTCATTCTCTATTCTCATGCCCTCATGGCCTCACAACACACTCACTCCTTATTTGCATGCTTTCTTTCTCATTCTCAATCACATAACTCAATATATAACTTTCTCTCTCCTCACAAACGCTTAAAATAGAAAATCATTTTCCATTCAACCAAACAACGGAAAACTCTTTTGAAAATGAGTTTTCCGTTGTAAAATGATTTTTATGGAAAACTTTTTTACATTGAAAATGTTTTACCCCTTGCCAAACAGACCCTTAGTTCATTATAGTGAATTCAGTTTAGTTTAATTCAGTCAAAAAAAAAATAGAAATTAAATATAATGTTAGATTTCAGACTCAAGTTCTTTTAGCTTTTAGACTGTGGAGTGCTATTACAGACTTTCTTGCTATAATCTAATGTGTCAATGTCCCACAAGTCCACAACTACTTTGTGTTTGTTTAATCATCAACTGGTTCATCTAGAATACGAAGTACTCCGCAATAGCTAACTTGCATAGGTTCAGCTTTAGACCATCAATATCTCCTGATCTCCATAACATTTTTTTACCAAAAAACCGTATTTTTAACTATAAAATTTTAACTTTTTGTACACAAAATACAATTTGACTATTAAATAATAAAAAAGGGTAGACCAGGTCTAGAAAATTAATTCCACCATGGCTGAATCGACCAAGAAAACAAGCACAGCTATGGTAGTACCGTGTTAAGGCAGAGATCAGAGAATATTAGGGTATTAATGTGTATATGTGTCTATTAAGAGATGGCAGTAAACACCATATATATATACATCCTACCAACATAATTAGGGCCTAGCTAACCCTAAAATATACAAAGCCCAATAATTCTATTTACATAAATATATACTCCGTAACACCCTCCCTCAAGTTGGAGCATGCGGATTACAAATGCCCAACTTGGATGTTAAATACGTAAATTGTTGTGAGCCCAGAGATTTAGTGAAAACGTCGACCAATTGAGAAGCAGTGTGGACATAGCTAGGAGCAATCAAACCATCTTGGATAGCGTCCCGAACATAATGACAATCTACCTCAATATGCTTAGTACGTTCGTGGAACACCGGATTCTGCGCAATATGCAACGCCGACTTACTGTCACAATAGAGAGGTACGGACAACATGCGAGAAACTCCTAAGCATGAAAGCAAGCCTTTTAACCATTTGAGTTCACATGTAATAGACGCCATGGACCGATATTCGGCTTCGGCCGAGGAACGAGAAACAGTCTGTTGTTTCTTAGTTTTCCATGAAATCGGTGAACCACCAAGAAACACAATCCAACCAGTAAGTGAACGACGAGTAGTAGGACAACTCGCCCAATCAGAATCACACCAACCAATTAATTGCAAATCACTATCGGAGCGCAAGAGAATTCCTTGACCCGGACAACCTTTCAAATATCGAACGACCCGTAAAGCGGCAGCCCAATGTTCCGCCCGTGGCGCTTGCATAAACTGAGCCAAGATATGAACAGCATAGGTCAGATCAGGTCGAGTAAAGCATAGATAAATTAGACGGCCAACTAAACGACGATACGGGCCTGGATCATCAAGAAGAGCGCCTTTAGCAAGGCCAAGAGAGTGGTGTTGCTCCATTTGAAAGGAAGCAGGCTTAGCACCCAAGAGACCAGCCTCACTAATAATATCCAAGGCATATTTACGTTGACATAGTAAAATACCTTCAGAATTACGAGCAACCTCAATGCCCAGAAAGTATTGCAATTTACCAAGATCTTTCATATGAAAACATTCACCCAAATATTTCTTAAAATCACTAATAGCAGAAGAACTATTTCCAGAGATAATCAGATCATCAACATACACAAGCACATGAAGAGAAACACCAGCATGATTGTAAGTGAAGAGGGAGTAGTCAGAATAAGATTGGTGAAACCCATAGGACTTCAAAGAAGAAGCAAGCTTGGCAAACCAACAGCGAGGAGCCTGTTTCAAACCATACAAAGACTTTCGGAGCTTACAAACCATACCTGGTTGGCTCGTATTAAAGCCAGGGGGAGGTTTCATGTATACCTCCTGATCGAGATCCCCATGCAAAAAGGCATTGTGCACATCCATTTGATGTAACTCCCATTGTTTTGCAGCTGCAACAGCAAGAAAAGCACGCACGGTCACCATTTTTGCGACGGGCGCAAAAGTTTCCGTGTAGTCAATACCTTCGACCTGATGATTGCCCAAGATGACAAGACGAGCCTTTAAGTGTTCCATAGTACCATCTGCATTATATTTAATACGATACACCCATTTGGAGCCCAAGGCCTTTTTACCCGGAGGTAGTGGCTCTAGTGTCCAAGTGCCATTGTCCTCCAAAGCCCGTATTTCATGACCCATGGCCTCACGCCATCCGGGCTCTTGCATAGCCTCCTTGAAAGAACGAGGCTCACGACCTGCAATAATAGCTGCAAGCAAGGTACGATAACGAGCAGAGAAATTTTCACAATTCACAAAGTGTGCTAGAGAATAAGGAGTACCTGAGGAGCAATTGGAAGTAGAGGAGAGAGGAGAGGGACTATTTACTTTCATAGAGGAATGAGAATCCTGCAAAACAATGTTAGAAATTGTGTCCCGTAGACGAACAGATGGACGTTTAACACGGAGCCCACGACCGAGGGGAGGATCAATGGTAGTTTCAGATTGAGTGGTTATATGGGATTGGGGCGTAGAAGGAGGAGGATGTGAGGTGGGTAATGAGGAAGCTTCTGGGCTGGTATTAACAATCTGAGGTGAGGGAGGAGAATGGGCTAAAGATGTAGCAGGGTCTTTTTGTGGAGTTGGTGAAGTATGGGCCATATTATTAGAGTGGTCTATAGGGGGTGAAGTATGGGTCGTGTGTTCTGAAGTTGTAGGATTGGGTTGAGATAAGGGAGAGGCCATTTCTGTTGATTGGGCCGAAGAATCAGAGGAGGGAGATGTAGGGGAGGCTTGATGCGTGTGGGCTGGAGCTGTAAGGGGGTTGTGGGCCGAGAAATCAGAGCCCATAGGAGGGAAATCCTCATGAATGACCGGATTAGTCCATACCCCAGTATCCAAATCAGAATAGGTAGATGGCATTGCAATTTCATGGTCAAATGGAAACTCATTTTCATAGAATAAGACATCTCTTGACACAAAATATTCTCGAGTATCCAAATCATACAACTTCCATCCCTTCTTGGCTTGAGGATAACCAACAAATATACATCTCCGACTACGAGAAGCAAATTTATCACCCTTGGTTCTTTGATTATGAGCAAAACAAAGACACCCAAAAACGCGTAAAGCATCATAATTAGGTTCCTGACCATATAACATCTCATAGGGAGTTTTATTGTGGAGAACACTAGAAGGGGTACGATTAATAATATGAACAGCCGCAAGAATACATTCACCCCAAAAGGAAATTGGTAAATGGGCTTGAAACCGTAGGGCCCGACCAACATTAAGTATGTGTTTGTGTTTCCGTTCTACTCAACCATTTTGTTGAGGTGTATTAACACACGAAGTTTGGAAAATAATACCAGAGGCCTCAAAAAACGGTATCATACATTTAAACTCAGTCCCATTATCAGAACGAACATACTTGACATGAGTTTCAAATTGACAAGAAATCATGGCAAAAAATTTATTGAAAGCAGCACAAACTTCAGTCTTGTTATTTAATAAGTAAACCCATACAACACGAGAATAATCATCAACCAATGTCAAAAAATAAATAGCACCACAAGAAGCAGGAGTACGATAAGGGCCCCATAAATCACAATGAATCAACTCAAAAAAACGAGTAGCTTTATGATCACTAGTAGGAAAAATATCTCGACATTGTTTAGCCATGGGGCAAATAATACAAGCTTTATTCAAACATTTCTTAGTAGTAGGACTATTACGGATAGCTGGAATTAACTTGAGCACGCGATCCGAGGGATGACCCAAACGTCGATGCCATAACTCAAATGTCGTAACTGGGGTTGTGGAGACCACATTGATAGCAGGATCATGATGAAAGTAATATAGTCCATCTCGCCGCTCACTCGTTCCAATCAGCATCCTCGAATGTTGGTCCTGTATAGCACACAAAGTGTTAGTGAAATGTACCAAGCAATTAGAAGTATCAATTAATTGAGATACAGAAATAAGGTTGCAATGTAAGTCGGGAACGTATAAAACGTTCTTAAGAGTGAGCCGGGGAGAGAGGGAAACAGATCCAATCAAAGTAGCCAGAGCATGGTGGCCATTGGGCAGCCCAACAGGCCAATAAGAAACAGATTGAGCATCCAATAAATAGTTAGAATTATTAGTAATATGGTGAGTAGCTCCCGTATCTATTATCCAAGAGGAAGTAGAAGACAAATAAGTACCATTCATCCTATCAACAGTAGAAGAACTAGATGGGCCCAAAGAGGAATTTGGCATAACATGGGCATATGAATTAGGAAAAACCCTAAGTATACCAGCATCATGCGTGGTAGCAGAAACAGGGGAATGAGTAGAAACAGGGGCTGCGTCATATACAGCATGGGCACGAGTCGACACTTGGCCCTGGTTCCGTGAAACGGCAGCAGTGGACCGGGCAACAGGGGGATCCGAGCGGGTGGCAGTAGAGGAAGAATTGGGCGTGCTCCGAGACCGACGAAGGAGGAGCTCGTTATACCAATCGGGACGACCATGAAGTTCAAAGCAATTGTCCCTATCATGGCCCCGTTTGCGACAGTGAGAACATACAAGGCTAGTTTTATCGGCATGATCGGAGAAACGAGTGGTGGAGCGAGGAGGTCGAGACCGAGAGGCCTGAATTGCGAACGCGTGAGATGCTTCGACGTGAGCTTTCTCACGGGCAATTGCTCGTGAACGTTCCTCTTGAATTAGAGCTTGATAAGCTCGATCCAAATCAGCAGGAGGAGATTGAGAAAGTAAGTTGGAGCGCACATGAGCATAATATTCATCATCAACACCAATGAGAAATTGATGGAAAATTTCTTCACGTCGATCTTCGGCAAACTTACCCACCACATCGCAAGTACACTTGCCACAAGAACAGGTATGTAAAGGCTTTAATCTATTCAATTCATCATACAAACCCAACAACTTCGTATAATAAACCGCAATTGACATGTCTTTGGATTGTCGACAATCCGAAATTTGGGCTCGAAGTTGTTGGATCCGTGGTCCATTAGCAACACAGAAACGGCACTCGAGATAATGCCATAGGAGTCTGGCATCGTCATGGAAAGGCATAGATTCGGCAAGTTTCGGATCAATACTTCGTAATATCCAAGAGACAAGCATGGAATGAACGGTTTCCCAATCCAACAAGGTTCTACCATCGGTAGGTTTCGGGAGGCTACCATCAATAAACACGAATTTACGCCGGGCTTTCAAGGAGAGAGTAATGGCCCGAGACCAAGCGACATAGTTGTCGTTCTTTAGAAGAACGTGAGTAATACAATTCCCGGGTTGGTCACCCGATCCGAGGTAATAAGGAGAAGAAGGGTCGATGGGTTTAGCATCGGCAGATTGTTCATCGGTGCCCATGTCGGAAAAGAGGCTAGAAAGATAAGAAGGAGAAAAAGGGCGGCGCCGGAGATGAGAAGTGGCGGAGGATCGAGTTAGGCTGATACCATGTTAAGGCAGAAATCAGAGAATATTAGGGTATTAATGTGTATATGTGTCTATTGAGAGATGGCAGTAAACACCATATATATATACATCCTACCAACATAATTAGGGCCTAGCTAACCCTAAAATATACAAAGCCCAATAATTCTATTTACATAAATATATACTCCGTAACATACCGGTTTTCTTAGTCAGTTCAAACATGGTGGAACCGATGATCTGAATTGGTTCAACCAATTTTTAAAATTTAATTTAATTTTTCAAAATTTATAGAAACTTTGGTGACGGCGATTCCGGTGGCAGTACCGTACCAGTGGTGGTCAAGGTTTGGAAATTTTGATGAAAGTCGTTTTTTTAAAGCAAGGGCATGTTTGCATTGTCTTTTCAAGTCTTAATTATGAGAGGCGTTATTAGTAAAAGTATGGCGGAAAAATAACAATTCATCACAAAAATAATTTCTAAATTCTAGTAACTGTAAAACTATAATAAGTGTGAATTAAGAAGCATTTGGATACCTTAAAGATTGGCAGTTTGATTCATTGTACGTGGTTTGTCAACAACATTTCAAGTATTTTGTTCTCTTTGTAATTTATTATATATATGCTCTTGTTACTCCATCAATTTCTTTTATTAATTAACAACGTATAAAAAAATCCACCAAGTAGTATCGTAATAGGGAGAAAAAGAGATGGGGAGAACCATGCATGTCTATATAAATATGTGTTGTAATTAACTTGAAATCTTCATAAACAATTTCTTATTAATTATGTGTAACAATTAAACATTCATGCATGCATGCCAAATTGTCAATACATTACTTTGAAAATTTTAATCTTCCATTTTTGTAAGTTTTTTCTTCCTATCTCTCACATCATCACATGTCCTATTTTCTCTCTCTATCCCTTTTACCCTCACAACAAAAAATTGATTAGGAGTCCGTATCAACCCAATTGTTGCGTTTTTTTCGAAAAGGATGAAGTATTTAAAATTTAAAGTAAGTCAAATTATTTATAAAAAATAAAAAATTGATACTCTATGTTAAGTTGAGATCCTCTAGAATTTGTAGATTTCAATACATCTAGACCAAACAAATCTCAATCTATGGCTACAATAAAAGTGGGTTGCTAAACGTCGCCCGCATATTCACTACAAGAAACTCACACAACGAGGACAACTTATCATGATTAAAAAGGGCAATATGAGTATTGTTTTACTTAATGATGCCTACAAGGACAATTATTTTTGCACTAATTGATTATTAACAATGAAGACAACCATGGTTGGGGCGTCTGATCTGGACGCCCCTTCCCTTATTAAAAAAAAAAAATTTAACCACCACCACCTTGGTGGTGGTGGTGGTGGTGGTGGTCGAGGTCATGGTATGGTGTCCGACGTCGTTGTATATTTAATCTAAATTGTTGTGATGTAATTTTAAATTAAGGGCAATTTTGTTTTTTTACTTTTTATCGTGGGCAATTTTAAGTAATATGCAGACGACGTTTAACAAGTCCCTAAATATATCTAAAAAAGATTAAAGTAAATAATCTAAGTCAAATAATAAATCATAACGAAACCTCATCTGACTTTATTTTTCTTCTACAAATCATAAATCTAAGTAAATGTTATCCATTAACAAAATGAATAGCACAAAAGTCACTTTGTTGCATGTATTGATGCATATATATTATAATATGTGGGATAGATCCAATAGATAGATAAGTAATGAATAGTTGAATACCAATGGAATGAAGACTTCCAACGAAAAGATATACTTCCTCCGTCCCAAAATAACGGCTTCACTTTCCTTTTTCACCCGCCTCAAAATAAATATTTCATTTCTCTTTTTGGCAAATGGTCCACATACAACTCTACATTTATACCCTTACTTAACACTTACGGCCAGTTTGGTAGCCGAGTATAAATTGAGGTAATGGGAATGAATTTATAACTAAATTTGGAAGGAAAATCAAAATTCATTCCCATGGTGGTGCTAGCTTTACTCCTATTTATCTAATTTTCTTCACAAATATTCATTCCCTTCTAATACCACCCTTCCACATAGTAATGGATGGTAATGAAAAATAAGAAAAAAATTTAAGTATGGGAATGACAAATATGTTTTCCATGGGGATTTTGAAGTTTTTCCTTGACAAATTACACTTTAAATCCATTACCATTACCACAATTCATTACGAACAACCAAACGGGCCATTAATACTTACTACTTTTTACCTACTTTTACTTACAACTTTACATTTTTACCCTTGCTTTTCACAAAAAGTGGGTTCCAACAAAAATTTCACCCCAAACCCTAATGGAGCAGTTTTTTTAAGACGAAGGGAGTACAAATTCTGTCAAGCTAAGATTCAATTGAGAAGAGAGAGAGAGAGAGAGGGGAAGAGAGGCGATTAAGAAAGATTGTTCCACATACAATTAAATTAAATTAGTTTAATCTTTAATGCAATAATACTCATATTGTTATATGTTACCATAAAAACAACAACAAAAACAAAAAAAACACATTGAAATCGAGATGGAAGACAATAAGACATTGAGATTAGTGTTTAGAGCTTCAATACGTACCATGCATTTTCCCAAGTTTTCAGTTTGTTATGATAAACAAAATTGAGGAGCTAAGTGGTCGTCATTTGAGGTGTCAAATAACCTAAGCTAACATCTAAGCTATTTTTTTTTAAAAGTCAACTCTATTTCATAATACTTGTACCTAGTAAGTGTTTCATAATCTCTAAATCTTCTTTGATTAATCTATTACTTCATTTGGTTGACTATGGAAAGTTAGGGCTTGTTTACTTCAGATTATATTCAGTTCAGTTCAGTTCAGTTAATCTCTATTCAGTTCAGTTCATCTCTATTTAGTTCAATTAATACACTTCTATTCAGTTCAGTTCAGCTCTATTCAGCTAATGTAAACGAGCCATTAATCCTTATAGAGAAGCCTTATTTTATGTGAAATAAGTTTTGTACATACTCATATTTTTTTTTTCCCGAAAAGAGGTATGTAGTTTTAATTTGGTTATGGTAATTGACATTTGACATACAAATTGTAATATAATGAAAGGGGTAGGAGAATAATATTGACATTCCTTAAATTGATATTGACAATCCACAATACATTATGAGTAGATATTGAACATCGTATTTTCACAATGAGGAGTGTCAATATCACTAGTTCACTACCCGGATGGGGGTGTTAAAGATATTAATTTCCCATAGAAATTATGTTTCCTTTTGCTAGTTCTTATAAACCATACATAAATGCATTTAGATATTTCCTAAAAAATATATTTATAAGAAAAATACTCCGTACAGTCCAACCAAACGATATCTAGAAACAGGAATATGAACTACATCATATACTACCTTACTGCATACATAAACGGATTGAAGTCATTGACCCATCCAAATCCAAAGTTCTTAATAAATGTGTTGTGTCAGCCTATTTATATAAGCATGTTAGAATCTTTAACCCAAACCCGTTAGTTTTATGTCATGTTCAGTCCACTTTAGTTTGTCAGGTTATTTTTGCATTATAAAGTTAGTGGTTGAGTGTAATTATGTCGTATCGTGTCAACTCACATATGTAAACGGGTTGATATCCCTGGACCCAACTTGACCCGTTCAATAAACATGTCGTGTCAAATCGATTAATTAAGTCCTTGACCCAACCCACTAATTTTATATTGTGTTCGGGTTGTGTTACTTTTTGCCAGCTCTAGTATTAATCAAATTTAATATTACTTTACCCTTTATTTCAACCATATTTATTCTTTATTTTATACTCTGCCTTGCCACACCTCTTAATCTAATCTTTTAAACTGTCTTACAACTATATATATTCTTTTTCCTATTTTAAAAATATAAATTAAATCGCATTATATTATCTATTTATCTCTATCTTTTCTTGATTTTTAAACTTATAATAGTATGAAAAACTTTCAATATAAAGAGAAGGAAACATCAAATTTAAGAGGAAAAATGGAGTAAAACAAATAATAATATGCTCATTTAGAGAAAACAAAGGGTATAAAACAGGTAATTGAGGTATACATCACAATCGCGTTCAGTTCAATTCGAACAAAAAATAATTAAATAAAACAAACAAACAAAAATATTGGCCAATAATTGAACAGAAGAATCAGAATATCAAAAATGCACATGATATGATTTATTTTTCTTTTTATTGTGCTTTGGTTCTTATATCAATTTGTATACTTGTATATTCATGCATGTGCCAAACAGTCCATTGCAAACGCAACATCCTTTTCCAATTTCCCCCATAAGATATGATAAATTCTATAGAAACACAAAAGCATCACACAAGTCAATACTCAATAGTGGAAGCTTGTCCACAACTTTGAGTTACTTTTTTAAAAGGAAAAATAAACAGCTTAATTAGGGAGTCTTCTCACAAGATTATACATACCTTAATTTGTCAAGTTGCACAAAATAAGAAAATTTGGAATGTAAAAAAGAATCTATGTCCTGATGAGTCAAAATCCAATGGCTTGATGATGCGATGAAGTCGGCAGAGCTATTAGTCTTGCGAAAAAATAAGATGAGCTGCTGCTCAAAATTGGTCAAAAAGTCTGCGATTATTGTTCATAAGAAGTCGTATCCTACATGGGCATGAATAGTGACCTTGCAAAACACGAAGGACAATTAGATTGTCTCTTTCTACACAAATTTATAATGCTAAATTAAAGGCCAAATTAAAAATAGGCCAGAACGAAGATTAGTGTGTGGCCTCAGCCAACCATATGGGGAGAAAATTTAAAAATTCTAGGTTGTAAGTTCTAGCGGCATGCTGTCAAACAATCCCCTAATTGAATTGAATTGGTTATGAATATGCAGGTACTGAAATTTTAAGTCATCTGAAATAGCTAATATTGCTTGGGGTAGGAACTTAAACTAAATTTCTGCCCAAAAATTAACTGAATTGAAGTTAAGTTGCAATTAATTGTAGCATGCATATCTAAAAAAATAGGCGCTGAAATTTTCAACTATTTTGGGTGTGTTCTCTTCGTCTTATTTTTTCTGATATGATCTGATCTGGTCTGAGCTGATCTGGTTTGATCTTATATAAGTTGAAGAGAACACACCGTTTGTAAATTCACCTCCTTTCAGCTCTCTTATTAGTTGTATCTCAATTCCTGCTTGTATTGCCAAACATAATACACGTCTTAGGGTGAGTTTGCTTCAAGTTAAAAAAGCATTATTGTGGTTTTCAGATTAGAAAAATTCAGATCAGATTAGAAAAATTCAGATTAGCTCAGATCAGTCCTGAAAAATTCAAATTAGATCATAAAAGTTCAGATCATATCAAAAAAAATTCAGAAGAATCAAGCGCACCCTCACTCATTGACTCATTGCTCACCTAGTGGATCATACTATATCAAGGTTGTCTCCTTAAGAGATAATGAAAATAGTACTGTTCCTTTACTAGAAAGATAAAGAAAACTAACTTCCCATGTTAGGAATAACAATTTATGTATGATTTACTAACTTTAACAATTTTAGGCCCTACTCATTTTGCCTCAAAAAGATTGTCTAATTTGTATGATTGTATCCTAAGAATTTGACAGAACTTGGGGAATCTCTACACGGACCAAATGATCCAAGTAAGGGCCCGTTTACATTAGCTGAGCTGAGCTGAACTGAACTGAATAGAAGTGTATTAATTGAACTAAATTGAGATGAACTGAACTGAACTGAGATTAACTGAACTGAAATTAACTGAATATAATCTGAAGTAAACAAGCCCTAAATGACCGAATCATAATTCATAAAACTGTAATCTTTTCGTTTTTATTTGAAGGTTTTCTCAGTTCAAAATCTTTACATTATTCATAATAAGAGATTTTTTTTCTAAATTAATGTTATACGGACTATACAATGAAGAATATAACTAATTATGTAAATAAAAAAATGTATAGAATGAAAATGGAGAGAAATTTAGAAAGCGATAAAACCATCGTTCTTTTTTTAGAGAGATTGAGATAAATAAGTAATAAAAAATAGTTACTAGTAAAAATGTTGGATTAAATTGTCTATAATTAAAAAAAAGGCATAAATTTAACTTTTAATAATAAAAAAAAGAATCAATCTTTAGACTTTAATCATAAAATCAAATCTTTTTATACACAAAGAAATTAGATTTTTCATGTTATTGTAGTAGTAAAAGTTATGATTTGTATTTGAAGGGAGCAAAAAAAAAAAAAAAAAAACATTATAGTAATCCACACATATATTCCATTTCAATCATTCAAACAATGTAGGGTATAAATCAAAATGTTCTGATTCTCATACACAAATTCTCAATGATGCGATGGTCATATGACCACTTTGTTCATCAAACGCATGTAACCTGGATTTTGCTGCTTATGGGAACATCAAATAGGAACCCCCAAAACAAAAACAAAACACCTCTTTTTCTTTTTCCCATTCTTTTTTCTTTTTCTTTCCTTTTCTCTTCACCTTTTCTCTTTTTCTTTTAGCAAGGTCGCAGGTGAACAAAGCATCTCCCCTCTTTATACAATGAATCAATAATTCGATCTTGTATTTGTAGTTATACAATTGATTTTTAATTACATACTGTGGAGTTAGAATTTTCACCATTTCTTTGTGTTTAGAATAATTTAAATAATCATCGAATAAAGTTATCACACGATCCCAAACAAGAAAAACAATGAGAAACGGAACAAGAAAAACAAAGAGAAACGGATGGAGTCGAAATTACTCCTACTAACCAATAATTTGGATATTGAGAATTTGAGACCAATCTAAATATGTAATAGAGTAATATATATCATATAGCTACATGTAGCATAAAAAAAATATAGCTAGTACATGACTATAACGGCCCGTTTGGTCGTCGGTTATAAATGATGGTAATGAGAATGAATTTATAACTAAATTTGGAAGAGAAATCAAAATTCATTCCCAAGGTGTTGCTAGCTTAGCTCCAATTTATCTAATTTTCTTCACAAATATTCATTCCCATCAAATACCACCCTCCCCAATGGCAATGGATGAGAATGAAAATTGAGAAGAAAAATTAAAGCTTGGGAATGAAAATTTGTTTTCCATGGAGATTATAAGGTTATTCCTTAACAAAATTACACTATAAATTCATTACCATTACTGCAATTTATTACCAACAACCAAATGGGCCGTAATTGTTTTATTTATTTATAACAAAATTTAGTCAAAATAACTTTGCCTCCAAATTAAAAAATATATATAAAAAGAAAAATAAAAGGACATTTTTACATTTGTCAAAACAATCTTTGAAATTTATTATATCTAAGTATGTGTTTGTAAAAACTATAAAAACTAAATATATTAAAAAAAAAAATGATTCCAATGACACCTACATACCCAAGTATATTTGTAATAACCATTTTATGTTTTATATAGCTTTGAAATAAGTATAAATTCATTCCTCTGCTTTCAAAATTTCACAACAATTGTACTTTTGACAATATTCACAATTTTTACTTTGACTGCAATTTATCACTTATAAAAAAAGAAAAATATAGTCATGAGGGTCTTGTTGGATTCGTTACAACTTATAGTTTTTTATTATATATTATTCATAAGTTTTATAAATACACGATTAGATATAACTTCAAAATTTTAACTTGGCATACATGAAAATGCATTTGTTGAAAGAATTTAAGTGACCACCTTATTGTTCACTTTTTTTGTTAGATCTCACTACTTGGGAAGAAATTTTGCTTAAAAAAAGTCATTTGCGAGCTCAAACTTTACAAGCTACTACTTATTTAGTTTGATTGTATTAGTAAAAACCAGGGTTACATAATTCACTAAATTTCGTGTGAATTGTGAACCAAAAAAAAAAATTTATGGCCAGCTTTGAGTTATTTCTAGCCCATTCTGGAAAACCGAATTAAGTAACACAACACCTTGAAAACTTGAAAAGGCACTAAAAATTCATAAGACCAAGGAAGAAAATTAGGCAAAATCGTATTAGTAAAATCTAACAAAATGTGAAACATAAGGTGATTATTGAAATAAAAACTTTGATTTAAGGAATACAACTAAACTAAATACAGGTAAAAATAATATTTTATAAGAAAATGAAATTGAGAGCTAAATTAAACTGAAATGAATTTAAGCTAAGATAAGCAGGCCCTTATGTTATTTACAATTAGCTTTATATGCACGCTATGCGTGCGATCACATTTTTAGTTTATTTTTTATTTTATTACAGATAGAATTGTTTAATTAATAGTCAAGAAACTATACTATAAGAATAATTTTCTCCTTATCAAACACATTCTAAAAATTATAAATGCATACGTCACGTGCACCAAACGTTAAGTGTAAAAATGACAATGATTTTAATTTTGTGTTTTTATGAAATTTAATGTCAATTAGAATTGATATTATGGCCACTAATTATAATATTGTGAATTTTTCTTCAAAAAAAAAAATATTGTGAATTTTACACTGCTTGTGTAGATTTGCTAATTTGGGACTATTTTTAAAAAAAAAATTACTATGGGATAAAAAAATAAATCATAAAAGGAGACACCACAACTTCCCCCCTTCCCTTATATACTCTATAGTACATATCGATTTTTATACACGATATACATGCGTAACATTTTGAACTTAAATAAAACTTGATTGTCAGATAAATCAAAAGGTTTGTTTTGAAGTTGACATCTAATTTTCGATAGGAAAAAAATTGATTTAAATACAAATAGTAACTAAAAACAAATTACTTAGAATTATAACTAACAAAAATTGTATATCATAATCATTTCTCCCTTCGACCTTCACTTATATATGTATTAAGCTTTTTATGCACGCTATGCGTGCAGCATCACTTTTTATATAGTTGTTACTCAGTAATAAGGAAAAAAAATAAGGTTTAAATCTGAGATATCATTCATTTTGTGATAGTAAAAAAATAGGGGGGAAAAATAGGAGTTGAATTATTTCATACAAAAAAATGAACAAATGATGAAGTCTATCTATTATATTTTCTCTCTCCTACCAAATTTCCACTATAATCAAAAGGTATAATTTTAGTTTACAAAAATATATCAATATGGTTATCTATTTGTAGAGAATTAAAAAAATATGAATTTACATATATATTTTTATTTTATTTTTTTGAATTATATATTTTTTATTATTTTTATTCAAAAGAATAAAAAAATTGTAAAAACATCATAAGGATTCATAACAAACCTAACGTGCCTTTTTTGATGAGGATATGAATAACAGAGCTCAAAATTAGTCAATTTTAACCAAAAGAAGAAAATATATTAAGACCGACATGGTAACTTAACTATTTGCATGAAGTGAAAAAAAAAAAACAACAACCAAGTTTTACTCCAATTTGTGTTTACAAATTACAACTGGTGTTCTTTGAATCAAATCAAACGACACTAAATTCAAAATTAAAGAGGACAAAAAAGTCTGATCTAAAAAAGAATTATAATACAAATGAAGGTCAAGAAGAAGAAACAACGGTAGAAGTGCGACGATTATTAGGGTAGTGAGAGAGAGGAACAACCTCGGCTAACGGCGTAGAAACGGGCGTAGGTAACGGCGAATTACGGCAAACAGGACAAGAGCCGTTTAGTTTAAGCCAAGCATCGAGACAAGTGAGGTGAAAAAAATGGTTACAATCAGGCATCATCCTCAACATTTCACCGTCTTTATAATCGCACAAACAAATTGAGCACATCATCAGATTATCAGTGGAGCTATCGGTAGTGTTGTTGTTGTTGTCGAAATTCTTTTTGTAGAAATGGAATTTAGGGTAGGAGTTGATGACGGCGCGATCAAGGCCAACGACGCCGTTTGAGGAAGAGGAGTTGTGGTTTTCGAGGTCATCGGAGTCGTCGTCTTCGGCGACGAAGAAGATGCGAGGTACGATGATGGTGTTAGCGTCGGAGGAAGATTGGTGGTGATTGTGACGGCGGTGGTGGTGATGGTGGTGGAGATTGCGACGGCGGCAGCAGAGGTAGGAGGAGAGGAGGAGAGCGGAGAAGAGGACGAGGAAGCCGAAAGCGAGGGCTATAGCGTAGCCGAGGCCGAGGTTTTGGAGAGAAAGAGAGAAGTGAGATGGAGGAGGAGAAGTGGTGGCGATGGTGGAGGAGGACATTGAGGAGAGAGGTGAGAGGGGAGTTTCATTTTTTTAGGGAGAGAGTGAAAAAAGGTAAGGGGGGGGAGTTTAATTTTGGGGGAAGAAAAGTGGGTGGAGAGTTGAGCTGCAGCATTTAATTGTTGGTTTGGGAATTGGGATGTTCATTTAATGGGGGAAGTTGAACCAATTGAGGAGTTTAATAGTGTGTCGTGTTAAGGCATGGGTTTTACATTTACACATGACATATACTCTCAAAGTCTCAATTTGATCATTGAAAAGATATTGTTTCCGACTTTCCGTTATTTCTTAAATACAACGATTTGACATAATGTAGAGGTGAAAAATATCAAATCGTTGTATTTAAAAGGAAACGAATGTATTATTATTAAATATGGTGCGTGTTTTACTTGCTAGTGTTTGTATTTTGATAATTTTGTACTTGTTTTAAAACTAGAAAACGCCGAAGTAGCCGTTAAAGTAAACTTAGTGAGGCAATTAGTTATTTCTTTCAAGGCGAAACACCAGATAAATCAAACCCCACTAAGGCTAAGGAGCTAGAAACATGTGCCTCTGCCATGGTGTGCCTATTATAGTTTAACTTAGAGGGAGGTTATGAGAGTTAATTTTAGAACAACTGCAAAAATATCAAAACACGTGCGTTAGTAAGTAAAATGTGAGTGATTTTTTTGACCGATTAATGATATTCTTATCGTGGATATATGGGGATCAGAATTGGGGGGTTTCATTTCTCCTTTTAACTATTTTACAAATGATCTTGTCTTTGATTGTGATTCATGTGATCCATATATGCAAATTTTCCTTATACATAGCACAATGGATTGCCCTACTATTAATATATAATAAAGAGCTTTGAGAGCCACATCTCTTTTGCACTTTCTCTCCGATATTGTTCTTGCCTATCACTCAAGCAGTCAAGCTAATGCATTCAAATTTCTTAAGCTATTAATTGATGTTGATTTTGGCATATCAAACAATAAATTTTAGAGTTGTTAAAATATAACAAATGCTTATATGCTGCAATAAAAACTACAATGTATCACTATCCGGACACTGCTACACCTATTCGGTGGGTAATCTACCCACTACTAATAGAGACATTAAAATATTATTAAACTTATGAGTTGGATTTCACTATTAACATTAAACACAACACTTTATTAGTTATGGGTAGTCAACCCGGTGGGTAGACCAAGTTTTTTCCTCACTGTCCTTATATTTAAGATTCGTTATAATTTGTCCTTGCACTTTTATTTAAGCTTGTTTATCTGCACTTATGACCTTAAATTGATTATTAAACTTTTACTATTTAGGTCTTGTTTGGTTGGATGTTATTTCCATAGGAAATCAAATTTCCTAGGAATTGTGGAAGGGGACGGATGTTTGGTTAACACTAAGCATAGGAAATGAGATTTCCTGGAATTCCCACAACATGGAAGAATTGATTCACCCACCTTCCCCACGATGAATCAAAATTCCTGGAGGAATTTGCCCCTAATCATGATCACTTTCACCCTTAAATATCATCATTTACCTTAATCATCACCATCTCATTTAATCATCACCATCCACCTCTTCTTCATAACCATCAATCTCCACACACCTTCCTTATCACCACTGTCAGATCACCATCACCGTCATTTTCTTCATCTTTTTCACCTCCTCATTATCAAAACTTTCTCCAAAAAATGATAAAAATCCTGAACCCAAATACCATCATAAAAATGAAATTCCTCCAAAAATCATCAAAAAAAAAATTCCTTTAAAAATCGCAAGATTCAAAACTTTCTGCAAATACCATGATAATAATTGAAACTTTGAGACACCATTACCCAATTTGATTATAAATCTGATGATTTTGCCATTGTTGAGTGCTTGATGATTTCGCAAGTGTTGAGTGCTTGACAATTTCGAGATTGGAAAATACAATTCTGCCGTGGTTGAGCAGTAGTGAAATATATTTGTGTTTGATTTAAATTGAGTTAGTCTTTTTAAATTGTTGATGTAAGATGAAAGAGTAGAGAGAGATGATTTTGTTGTTGGTAGTGTACTCATGTTTGGAGGTGAGAGTGAGGGAGAGAGAAAAAAAGATAATGGTGTTTGGAGGAGAGAGAGTGTGATATTAGAATTTGGATTAATGTATCACAACTATACCCATTAATTGGATTTCTTCCTATTAATTGACTATGGGAATTTAATTCCCATAGTATCAACCAAACAAATAAATACTACTTCCCATGAATTTAGCAAGGGAATTTATTTCCCGTGAATTACAACTTCCTACGTTAAATAGATTCCTACATCAACCAAACGAGGGCTTAATCTGTGTGTCAAGAATCGTTACACTTCATACATAGGTATAGTAAGATTTTAAATTTAATTTGAAATTGGAGCATAATATTAATATTATTATAATGATTTTTATGTGTACCTATTTGCATCCAACTTAATCTCAGTAAGCACGATAGATAATTCTTCATGACCCAATACATGATTGCATGATTGCATCACACTAGTAAAAAAATGCAAGAGGGATGGAAAGTGGGAACTTTGTTCTATTGTTAGTGGGAAAATCACTACAACAAATTTAGGTTAGAAGACTACCAAATTGACCAAGTTAGTTGGAGTATTTATAGGGTTTGTAAACTAAGGCTTTTATAGTTTTCCTTCAAAAGCTAGCTATGATTTACTGATCAAAGAAGTGAAATGCAATGGTGGGTGAGTAGAATAACATGCAAGACTTGGTCATTGTCATGCTCGTCAGTCGTCACACTTCATGGTGTTAGATGGGCTTAGGGAATTAGGGTTGCTTATGAGACAAGATAATTCACAAGATACTCGGGTTCAACTCGGTCAAAGTTTAACTCGATTTCTTAACGAGTCAAGTCAGTAACACACTACTGACTATAAAAATTTGCGACAAGATTGATATATTAACCATATTATAATATCTCTAAAACATAGCTGAATTATTAACTTTTTTGTAATTGTTTAATATTGCATTCAATAAAATTATATCTTGATCATTAATGATTTGTAATACAATGATAGTTGAAAGTAAAATATTACAAAGATGAGATAATTCACAAGTTGCTTGAAAATTTCTCTTCAAAAACTCAGTCCAAGTTTGACTCGTCAAACTCAGCCAAAGCTTGACTTGAATAATATTCAGGCAAAGCTTGGTCAATACTTGACTTGTCTGAGCTCGGATCGATTCGATCTTGAATTAAGATGATAACGAGTCGAGAAAAAATTGAAATAAACTCAAATAATAAGCACCCCTGCTAGGGCTATATAAGATTGTTTAATTTATTTACTTATTTATTCTTCAATTATTTTTTTTAAGGAATTTTTTCAATTATTAGTAGTCGTAGTACGTTTGTTTTTTCTATGTTAGAGTATATTTTTTTACAAGGTAAAATAAAGTGGTCCTAGTTTGTGGCTCCTCTCACAACAATATTATAGTGGCATTTTCTGGTGGGAGTTTGAAGGAGTGAATCTGTTGTTTCTGAGAACCAAACCTAACACCTTCAGATTGCGAGAAAAACTTGTGCGTGCATAGACCTAACAAAGTTGATTCGAGATATCTAATTTCAGTGTGAAAAGACAAGCTGAAACATCATTAGAAATCAAAACAATGCAATCTGAATCCCGCTTCGATCTAAACGTTATTTGGTCCAAAACTCATCCAAATTCGATTAATTCCGACCCAAACGTGCCTGATCCGAAACTCATCCAATCCAAAGGGAATAAATGTATGATTAATTTGCTTAATGATGATCTTTACTCATTTTTTAATTCTAATGAAGTTGTATACGGAGTTATAATAAAGTACTAAATAACATGAACTTTAAAGGGGAACTGTATTTACCTGTAAATATGGGCACCACAACCTAACTTATCACACCCATAAACCACATGTTAATTGAAATTAAAGCATCACTCTCACTTTTTGTCACTCTCATTTTATTCTCATTCTCTATTTGACATGTGAAATAGAAGTTATATTTAACATAAAAAAAATCAATTTTAATTTTTTCATACCACATGTCAAATAGAGAGTAAGAGTGAAACGAGAGTGAAAAAACTAGGCATAGATAGAACAACAAGCACAACACGACACAAATTGGGCTTGACCCAATACATACCTGGCATTAGCACGGTACGCACAACATAAATCATAATAGACATGTTGATGACTTACGAGCTATAACATGCATGTACAACATTTTAAAATATTGGCTTACTAGAGCCCAATCTGAGAATGACGATCTTATCCACATCCTCATTCATAATAATACACAAACACACAAAGAGAATCAGAGATACACAAACACATATTCCCGTCCTAATTTACTTGCTACATTCTCTTTTTCACATATCCCAAGACACAACTTTAAATAAAAATATCTTTAACTATATATAATAAAAAATTATATATTTGAAAAGTACATGTTGAGACGAATTAAACTAGATCCATCATGACTATGCTTTTTATTACGTATATTAAATTAAATAAAGTCAAAGTTAACATGTGAATAGTGCCTAAAACCAAACTGGGACAAGTAAATTGGAACAGAGGGAGTATCAGATATGGCATATGCATGTATGTCAGTATGTGACTGTGTATGATGTTGGATATAAAAATAAGGAATGAGGTGACACAAGCTTGCCTCACACAAAATGTGGTTAAGGCTTTGTGACTTGTACATGAGAGCTTATATTCTAATGTTTGAATTGGCATGATTGTATTTCTTTTTCGCCACTATTTTTATTATATAGGAGAAGAATGGAGGTGGCGACGGTTTCATGTAAATTACTGTCCGACTCTTAATGATTTTTTTTTATAGAATTACCTTTAATTAAATTTTAATAAATAATTAATGTGGGCACTATATATAGGTAACTTAACTATTATATATATTAATAATTGATATTTTCAAATTTAATTATAATTCTAACAATGTACGAGTACATTCATTAAAATTTAATTATAATTCTTAACCTCTATCTCTATTATATAAGCTAAGGAGGGAACTATGGTGTCCCCCATCAAAAAGTCTAAATTACCCTTCAAAAAATTCCTAAATACCCAAACTATATAATATTAACTAAAAAGGAAAGTTTTGTATTTTTTAAAATAAAAATATTACAAAATATATAATTCAAAAAAATAAAACACAATCACTAAAATTCATATTTTAAAATTCTCTACAATTAGATACCCATAAAGATAAAAATGTCTATTATATAAGATATTCATACGTTAAAGCACGCATGACGTGCACATAAAGCTAGTTATTATATAAGAGAAGGGGGGAGATCGCGGCGGCGTCCACGTAAATTGTTATCCCACCTTTAATGAAATTTGAATAAATAACGAATATTAGCAGAAAAGATAACCTTAGCTACCTATAATACATTATTACTAGTTTTTTATTCACACAATGCGTGTAATCTTAAAATTTGTTAACAATATAGCTTGACTAGCTTTGTATTCACTCTTTGCATGCGATGATATTTTAAATGTATTTTTTAATTTGTCTAAACAAACAAAATAGCGAACATTGTTTTTCAAAAAATTGAAATATTTTTCAAATTTACACTCATTCATATAATCATAAGAAACTTTTCCCTTTTCATCATACCACCCCACAACAATGAACAAAAGAAAAGGTTAATTTACTACATTTTATAGGCTATCAAATTTCTACGATAATCGAAATATAAATTTTTATGTGACAAACTATATTAATATATGTTTCCGTTTATAGAGAATCCCAAAGTATGAATTAAAATGTCCTTGATGGCACTGTCAACGTCACAAATTGTACAAAAAACTTTTCTGTACTGGACCTACAGGCCTGGTGCAAGAACACTTCCTTTTTTTAACGTGTCTTAGTGGGCTTAATTAGCTTGTACAATTGGTGTCTGTTCCATGTCTTATCCGCCCGTCCACCCCACAAAAGAATCAAAACAATTTCTCTTTTCTAATATGGGTGTGTTTTCTTCAACTTACATCAGATTAGATCTCATAATATAAGTTTAAATTCTTGTACTTATTTTGATAAATTTGCTCATTTACACCCTTAAATCACTTCCTTAAAATGTGTGTAAAATGGTTTATTGCGTTTTTTTTGGAACGGAGAAAGTACATTTTCAGATCTTATCTTATAATATTAGAAAAATAAGACAAAGAGAACATACTCTATATATAAGAAAGAATTATAAAAAGTATATATTTAGAAAATACATTCCAAAACGAATCAAACGAGATCTTATATGACTATATTTTTCATTACATATGTATCAAATTAAACAAGATAAAAGTAACAATCTGTGAGCTAATATACTTTTTCCGAACCTTCTTGTTAGTTATGATTTGACTTTTTTCATCTAAAAAAATCCAAACATAACTACCAACAAAAAGGAACAAATGAGTATTATTCACTAATCACATCTTCTTTATAGGAAAGTAATATACTCCATCTCTTTGACTCTTTCTAAATGTTAATCGTACCTTGTTTGACTCTTTCTAAATGTTAATCGTACCTTGTTTTCTTTATTTCACAAGAAGATTTCAAATGGAATTAATGTTTTGGGTTAGGAATAAGTTTGTGAGATGCGGTAAAATTATAAAAGTATTTATTTTGTAAGAAAGCCATCATACATTTTTTTTATAATAATTTTTGTGTTGCTAAGATGATTCGAATAATATTTCTCCTCAGACTACTGTCATAATAAGAATCGAAGAAGATGTGATGCCTTAAATTAGGTACTGGCACTCCAATAGTGAATCCCGACAGTGCTAAAATTCGTTTTTATTAAATTTTTTCAATCATGGTGTATTGTATGTCAATGCTCCTCTAAGTTATTAAATAGTAATAACATAGATGCAGGATTAAAGAACAATAATCTTAAAAAAAAATCACACACAAACACATTTGCAAAAGAAAGATGAGATTGAACAACATTGACTAAAAACAGAGAAAATCATACAATACAAGCATCCAATTGATCTTAAACTTAGAAGTCAACACGCCTTTTACAACTTTGATCTTGAATATCCTGACTCGTAATGTTAAAACTAACTGTACAATTCATCTCTACCACAACTTTTTTCTTGATCAATTTTAATATCTTCACTTTCCCAGGAATTCTGGTGTGACTATCCATCACAAAAATCCCAGAAACAATATCATTGCTTAGATTAGGAGCCATAATAATCCGACTTGTAATAATCTCTAATGTTATATTCATCCTCATTGTGCGCCGGGCCCGGGCCTTGCCCGGCGGGCCATGGGCCTCACCCACCATGATCCCTTTGTAGGTGATGCTTGTGGTGGTGTTGCCGAACCGGAAGGTGGCGATGTTCGGGTTTTTGACCGACACGTCAGCGGTCATTGAAATGTTGGATGCGGGCCGAATAGCGGGCCCGGTGGTGGTGTTGAGGTCGAGGGTGATTTTGTTGAGGGTCATGGTTGGTGGCTTGACCTTGAAGACTGTGAAAATAAGGACTATGATGGTGGTTATCAGTATTATTAAGAAGAGTAATGTGACAAGGGAACATATTTTGCAATTACACCGTGGTTTGGGTGTTTGTGGGGGTGGTTTTGCGGCGGCTAATGGCCGCACTTGGTCGTCGACCATGGCCTCGAGTTTGAGAATGTGTGTGTGGAATGGTAAATGATGATGTTAGGTGGAGAGCTAATTAGGTACAAGATTATAGTGATAATGAGATGGTAATCAATTAAAAAATGGTGTTATTCTTCTTTAAAAAAAAAGGGAAAAATTCGTCAGAACGCTCAGAGATAATTCTAACTTTTGATTATCACGGGGTAATTCTAACTTTTGATTATCATAAGGCAATCCTAATTTTTTGTTAAAGGACTCTCTCAACCAAAAGGTTAATCTGGTTGTCGAGGCCTAAGAATATATTATATACTCTATAACTCCCTCTCACATGAAAGGCCCTATGGGCTTAAAATGTGGACGCGACACAAGCCCCATCATACCTGGTGCGAATTAATTTCACTTGGGAGAGGGAGGAGAGATTCAAACCTATAACCTTTGTGTCACGTTGGCTCTTGATATCATGTTAATAGACCATTTGAACCAAAAACTTAAGCTGATAGCTGATTTGTATCTTGGAATAATAATTCAAATATAATATTTTTATTATTATTTTTGAGAATAAAGCCCTTAAAGTTACTATTATTTTGATGAATTAAAAATGGGAAAAAAAAGGGGTAGTGGTTGTGGTTGAATTCTTGAAGATAGTGGAATGAGGGGAGGAAGACATCTTTTTTGGCAACATTTGGGCGAAAGAGAGAGGCAGATGGGAGGTTTATTGGACAAAAGAATAAACATTAAACAACAAAATGTTGCTGTCATTAGTGGGAAATGGGAGAATGTCAAATTGTCAACAAACAAAAACCAATAAGACCAGATGCATTGTGACATAGCCATAGGTAACAGAAATAGGAAGGAAAAAATGGAGATGCGGGGTATCGATCCCCGTACCTCTCGCATGCTAAGCGAGCGCTCTACCATCTGAGCTACATCCCCAATCTTGGAAGTTCAGACATTTATTAATTAATATATCATAATATTCATCAACTTGTATAGTGTTACACTCCAAGTCTCCAACATTGCTGAGCGAGTCATTTCGAAATGGACCTGTACCTGTCTTATCTTATCATCAGCCCATGAGGCCAAATTGGATTGATTCAAAAAGGTCAATTATGTATCAATAATTTTTCATTTAAATGTACCCACGATCAACCTGTTTTCAACAAATAGCCTTGACAAAGTTTTATAGATAGTGAAAAATGATTATTTAACAAAGATAGAAACAATTAGGAAGTGGTGTACTGGTGTAGAGCAAGTGATACTTACACCCACCTTGTCTTTTAGAAGTGCAGAGTTCAATCCTAACTCATTGGAGATAATCTCGGTAATTATATTGTCACATGGGCATGCTTTCTTGGTATTACCTCTCCTTTGGTAGTTGAAGTTACGATTCTGCGTAATGGTCACCTTTTTGTTCGCCAACATAACTTTTCTTCCATTTTTTTATTAAAGGAGACAACTTAAATGTTATTAGTATTTTGCAGAGTAAATTTGGTTGTCCCTACAAAATTCACCTCATAATGGAAGATATCAAAACTATTCTTAGAGACTTTGGCTCCACTTCGTCAGGGCATATCTACCGAAAAGGCAACCAAACTGCAAATTATATTGCGACACTCGGACACTGAACCCCTACAGACGTTGATGTTGATCCTTTTATGGATGCCAAATTTTCATTTTTTTAGCTATTGATAGATCAAAATTTTTATTCGAGAGGAATACTTTTCATTAAAAAAAATGATCATATCAATGAAACATATATCTATTATATTCAAGAACCATAAAGATATTGTTACCTATAGGGACATTTATCATTTATAAATAATATATTAATAAGTTTATTAATTAATTTATTTATTTTTTATTTTTTACCTAGCTAGTAATGTAGACTACCTCCAATATGTGACGCTTACTATACAGATAATTAGATCGAGGGTAACTAGGGTAGTATTGTGCTGGGAAAATGGGGTAAGATTCGAACCCCCTCGTGAGCTCGAGGATAAGACATGCGCTCCAATGTGCAAGATGCTCGAATATTATGAATAATAAGTTATTTCCTGTTATTTTAGACTGAATTGATTTAAAATGAACTGCATTTGTTTGAATTGGACTGGAGTGAATTATGCTAAATTTTAAACTTCTAAACTAAGCTGAAATGAACTAAATTGAAATTTCGGAAATTAAGCCCAAAAGAGCCAGCTAGTTCAATTTAGAACAACATAGTATGTATGAACCAAGCATAAGATTTGATCCATGAGTTATCATGAAATGTTTAGTATCACAAAGCATTGCTTAAATTAAAGACAAAAGGTTCAACACAAGTACATAAAAAACTGAGGCATATAAAAACAAAAAGAGTAATGGTAGTGTGTATATATGTTTCTAATAGCCTCTTTTGATGTTAAATTGGAAGAAAATCATTAATCCTTCTTGTCCTCATCATCTCCTCCACCAAAGAAGTCTTTGATGGAAGGAAGCTTGATCTCTCCCTTAGTAGAAAGAGGAATAGTAAAGTTGCCAATGATAGGAAGATCAATAATGAGGCCTATTTCAAGCTCATAATCAATGTCCCAATCCCTGAAAATGTCCTTCACTAAGCTTACAATGATGTTATGTGGCACCTTCATTGGCACTTCAAGCATTGTTGTTTCCTTTCCTTCAATGGATCCTGGGTCGGGCATGTTTCCGGATAGTATCACACTGCACATGTAGAGTTGTATCTCAACCACAATTTAAAATCAAATTGATTAAAGGGAAAAATTAAGGAGTGACTTTTAATGAGAATATGAATTATCAACCATTGATTTTTTAATCAATGGTTGATATTGTACAAACTTCACATGATAGAATTATTTCAAACTCCACTAGATCTAAACTCGACTAAATTGGAAGAAATTTATAGTGATATCGTGATGGATTTAATATTTAAACGTAAAATCGTCTAATATTTGAGACGTATAAGAAAAATTACATCTCTAAACAAAATCATAGAAGAAATTTAATGCATTTAGCATGAAAGTTTCAAATTTGAGACAAAATTGTTTAATTCGTTTCAACAAACTTTTGATGTCGTCTATAGAGAGGTTAAAAAAAAAAATTCCTCATTAAATCCATCTCTAAACAAGGTATGAAGATGGATTATGTTCATTCAGAGTCAGGATTTTTCATAATTAATTAAAATTTTATTTTTGTAGTGAAATGTCCAATATTACATTGATGTTACTCCATTTTATTATTGCTAATGTATAATTTACATATGCCCTTTGTTTTTTTTTAAAGTGCAACATACTGACTTTTCCATAATTCATTCGTCATACCTTGACCATCTCTATGTGATGAAAAATATAGTCACATTGGTTCTCATTTGATTCGTCCTAACGCATAGTTTATTAATATCTAATTTTTATTTTTTTTGAAAAAAAAAAAACTTCATAGTTAAAGTTATAAATGAATAAAAATGTGTCTCAACAACCATGAAAATTGAAATGTTGCACTGAACAAGAAACAGAGGAAATAAAGTATTAATAATAAGTACTAAATATTTTTTGAAAGAAAAATATAAATTAATTAATTAAATATAACTTAGGAAAATAAAAAATCGAACCCCATGTCAGAGTCAAATTAATTTGTCATATTTTTTTAACATCTCACTCCAAAAAGACTCCTAGTCCTAATCGAAGTCGGATTTTTATTTTTTGAATTCAAATAGAAATTTTTGATATTACAACTTTAATCCATACTAGATTATCATTCCTACCTAGATATTACTTAAAATTGAACTTAAATGGAAAAAGTCATGTAAGAATAGAATTCATTGAGGTGGTAGAAGATGTATATTGATTTATTCTTCTTTATTAGTTTACTCTTATTCTTTCTTCTTTCACCCCACCCCTTAATATAGTTGGTCTAAGGTGCAGATAAGTGAATGGTAAACTAAGAATATGCCAAATCAATGATGGAAGTTTGGAATCTATATTAATTAGTTCTCACTTTCTCATTGGTGTATTGTACACTATGGCTAATAATAAATTCACTTATTTTCCAAAAATATATACTTGTATATGTGTTGAAAGAGTATAATGCTCCTTCAAAAAAAAAAAAAGAAAAGAAAAAGAGTATAATGCCTTTGTTTCTTTTGATTTACATGGTTTGACTTTTGGTGCTAAACAGTAAAGACAAATTTTACTTTTACATTGATAATAGCTTGTAATTTATATGCAAAGAAAATATAGTCAAATTAGTTTTCATTGATTTCATCTCAACAATATTCCTTTAGTTTATAAAAAGTTTCCCCAATTTTGTTTTTGGTTATTTTTCTTTGTTCAAATCTCCCGTCATGGTTTATATAAGTCAAAGGGGAGTCAAGGTGTTCCCCATCAAAAAGACCTTATTATCTATCAAAACTTTCTAAAATCTCACTCCTGATTATTAAAGAAAGGTTATTACAATTTTTTAAACTTTTTTAAATGAAAATAGTAAAAGATATAAAATTTTAAAAAATAAAACAAAAATACCAAAAATCATATTTTCAAATCTTCTATAAATAAATATCCATATTGATATAGTTCATCAAATAAAAATTTCACATTTTGATTATCGCAGTAATAGTAGCTAATAGAATATGATAAATTGACCTTTTCTTTTGTTCATTGATGTGGGATGACCGAATAAAAGGGTAAAAGATTATTTTTGATTATATGATTGAGCGTGAATTTGACAGATTTTACAATTTTTCGAACAATTTTTTGTTTAGGCAGATTAATCGATGTATTTAAAATACCATCGCACGCAAATCGTGCATAGAAGGCTACTACTTGTATACGTAAAAAGTTTGATTGGAGGTTGTTTTTTTTGGTTGTTAGATTGTTTTTCCCGTCCAAATGTCTACCACTTTGACACAGACTTTTTGACTTTTGAGCAAGATATTATTGTACTTCTTTTGCTTTTTTCAATTTTAATTTGTTGGTAAAATTTTATATATGGTCGATCACACGGTATTATAAGGATTACTCGTTAGTGTTATATATTGGTAACTTTGTCAGTTTTACAAAGGCTACCCACTAATATTATAAGGATTAGATTAGTATTTTAAAGGTTAGTGTTATAGGAATTATTTGTACTTTTATAAATAATCACACGGTATGACCAACCGCACACAAGACTCGCTATAACTTGTTACGTTTTGATCAAATTTTACCCACCCAAAATTCAAATATATCAATTGAAATACAAAGACCGAAAAAAAAAAAAATGTCAAACCGTTAGACATTTGAACAAACAATAAAAAAAAACTCCTTGCATTTCTTTTAGTTTGAAAAAAAAAAAAAATTACCAATTACCAAATTAAATTGAAAATGGTGAATACTTTTAATAATAAAGACCAAATAAATCATCAAACAAACAATGAAATAATCCCCAATAAAAATATCACAGCAAACCCGACAATAATTAGGCAGATGTATAAATAATAATCCCAGCAAAGATCAAATGCGAATTGAATGAACAAATCAAATCAAATCACACAATTAGAGAAGAGAGAAAAGAGAAGAATAGACGAGGGACCTGCCATCAGATTTGAGGACGTAAGAAACTTCGCAGATAGGAATGGAGTGAGAGTAAGGATTCAAAATACCAACACGAGCATTGTAGGTAACACCATCTCTGCTAACACCTTTGAGATCCACATCTTCTATGCTTGCTTCTGGTTTTGGCATGTCTGCGATCTTCTCTGCTACGAAGTTCTTCGCTTTATCTATCAACCCCGACATCTTCTTCTTCTTTTTCCGATTCTTTCTCTAGTCTCTCTGTTAATTTCTTTCTTTTTTTTATCCTTTGATTTTGATTTTATTGCAGAGATATAGATCAGATCAATCGTATATATATGGTTCTTCTTTTTTTCTTTTATTCTCCCTTATATATAGATACATGTTCAGGCCTCTCCATATCCGTGTCTAAAGACTTAGACGTTCAGCTTTCCCTTTTTCATTCTTAATATCTTTAGTTACGTTTTTATCAAAAATTATGAAAATTAGATCATATTAAAATACACATTGAGACCATTCCAAATAAATCACATTATTATACTACCTCCATTATTTTTAGTTTATTCGATCGGTTTGACTTTGTCACTATTCATAAGTATATTTTGACTATCGTTTGTGATTTATACATAAGATAATGTTAGATCTTGTTGGATTTGTTTAACATGTAGTTTTTTAATATCTAGTTTTTATAATTTTTACAAACACACAATTAAATATATTAATCTTCAAAGTTTTGTCTCGGCAAGTGTGAAAAGTAAAATGAATAAATTAAAAAAAAAACAGAGGGAGTATCTGTTTACCAATATAAGGCACAAAAGTGTGTTATATGAGTAATTATAAATAAAACATAAATTGTCAACATTGCAACTATATTTTTGTAGGACAATGATAAGAATTTTCAAAATAAAAAAATAAAAAATAATAGCATACCATCCATTGTGATAATCCATAGTTATAAGATTTTAGCAACTTTGATTCTCTATAAGGAAAAATATTGACAAATGAGATCTCATTTGATTCGGCTCGATATGTACTTTTTTAACACATAATTTTTATGATTTTTTATTTATTTCACGTGTCTAAGGATGTTTTAATTTAATGACATCGATCTTAATAGCTTATGTTGCTGCTTTGATTTTATTTTTTTCTTTACTTTATGCATCTTACGATCTTTAGACTTGTAATTACTTGTTATTTCTTTGCTCTTTAAGAATTAATTAATATATGCTCCTTTTTATCATTAAAAAAACTACAAAAGTAATCTTTTTAATGAATCAAACAAACAAGCATTGTTGAAACGGTTCGATCATAAATAGCTTGATACGAGAACGACCGATCTGAAACGATTCAAATGGTCTCAATCCGATCTTGATCCGAAACGTAAGGATTATACCCAACATCCAATCGTTATTAACTCAATAAAACGTAAGGATTATCATTTTAGAAAATGTATTTCAATTCAAATTTATATATTACAAATGTAGCCATTAGGGCTTCATATAGCATTATAAGTTTTAAATTAAAATATAATGATCCCCTCTGCCAAAATAATAATAATAATCAACTATATATATATATATATATATATATATATATATATATAACCTAATAATTTTTCCCCGGTAACATTTTTCCTATATACAAAGTCTTGAATAAATCTAATGTACATGAGCTACACTCACTAAGGGCTTGTTTACTTCAGATTATATTCAGTTCAGTTCAGTTCAGTTAATTTCTATTCAGTTCAGTTCAATTCATCTCTATTTAGTTCAATTAATACACTTCTATTCAGTTCATTTCATTTCAGTTCAGTTCAGTTCAGCTAATGTAAACGAGCCCTAATTCATTCTACACCAATCTTTTTCATAAATGTCACAATATGTAAGTAATGTAATTATATTATACGAAGATAAAGCGTAATTACTATTGTCGATGTAAAATGCACTATATACATGATGCAGATAAAAAATATTATCGGTAAAATATAACTAATTTTTTAAGGCGTGTTAGATAAGATAACTAAAAAGAAAAATGTTAAATAAATTTAAACATTAATTACACCAATACATACGTGAATCTGACATATATTTCAAGATTAATACTACTTCATATTTTAAAAAATATATTTAATGATTAATCGCTTATTTAATGTCAGTACGACACCAATGCTTATCTAAACACCTGTTGGCAAAATCGAAATTAAAATTCTTCATCCGTTTCGAAAAAACTAAACAATCAACATTTCACGTATATTGAGACAATATTTAACCCTTAATAACTATAATTAAGAATAATTATAAATTGTAAAAAATTGATATTAAGATAGTATTCTACAAGATGGATCTAACAAGATCATATTTGACTACATTTTTTATTATGTATAAAATTTAAAACTTAGTCAAATTATATAATATAATATGAATAATACAAAATGTTGACTATTACGTTTTTATCAAACTTGGTCAAACACGTGTAAACCCGCGTATAAGGCGTAATGTAAGATCTCAGGTAGGCCCCTGGGGGCGTGTTTGTGTCGGCGTGTCGCTGGTGAAAACATGTAAATCAAGGATTCGTCAGAAAAAATTGATAGACGTGTGCTGATTTAATGATGTTTTTAATAGTAAAAAAACAATAGGCGGGCCAGAGCCCATGATTCAATGCCAATTTGATTATTATTAGAAACTTTTTCCCTAAATAATGTTAAGAATAATCTTAATTCTCAAAATGCTGCTACTTTTTCTTTAATTTTCAAATTACTGTCCACGTAGACTGTTCAATGAATTTATTTATTTTTTTCAATTTTTGTGACAAATTGACAAAACCGCTACTCCCAGTAGCGGTTTGTCCTAATTAAAAAAAAAATACAAGTTTCTTAGGTAATCTATTGGCTTTCAACCTTTAAAAAAAAATACTGCACATAAACCGCTACTGGTAGTAGCGGTTTCTTTATCTGAGAAAACCACTACTGGTAGTAGCGGTTTTTAGACAAACCGCTACTGCCAATAGTGGTTTTTCATTTTTAAAAAATGATTTTTTTTCCTATGCTGACGTGGACGGTAATTTGGTAATTGATATAAAAGTGAATGCATTTCGGGAATTAGGAAACTTTCCAGCATTATTCATGGAAAAAGTTCTTCTTCTTATTATTATTATTATTATTATTATTTATTTTTGGAAAAATTGTAAAAATTAAGTCAACCTTTAAGCGGTCTGCTCAAATTAAGTCAAGTTTTGGATTAACTCAAAATAAGACAACCTTGTATACACATTTTCTTTCATTATATTTTAACCTAGAACAGCAGGTTGAGTCTTATTTTTGCAGGTTACCATTGGAATTTTTTTTAAACTAGCTAGTAAATGATAATTCAATCTCTATTTTATATTATTTATTCCTTTCACCTTCCCCATTACAACCCTGGATTGATGAAAACTTGCTGGCGGGCGGCGGCGATGGCGACTCGAAGACGGTGGTAGGTGGACTAGCGATGACTCAGGGCGACGACGTGACCCACTTCCACTTCTGGGTGGCGACGAAGCAAGTTCTGGGCAGCGAGGCTCCGATGCAAGTTATGGGCGGCGGCGGCGCAAGTTCTAGTCGACGACCGGCGATGGCTCCGATGCAAGTTATGGGCGGCGATTGTACTGTCTCTTTTCCTTTTCCCCCCTTTCTTTAATTTCTCTTTCTAGTTAGCGTTGAATTTTTTTGTAATCAACTCTAAGCCATTAATGGTGGAATGGGAGATGAAAGGAGTGAGGAGTGAGGTTAGTTTAGTTCATGTATTTTTGGTAATTGAAGAAAACAAGATATATGTACCAGTAGGGGAAGATGTGGAAGATTGAGAATCAACACTAAATTGGGCTTTGAAGTTTTTAGAATGGTGTCTTCAACCAAGTTTTTTTTTTTTTTTGCCCCTATTAATGGCAGGTTCCAACAGAGAAGGGGGGAGAGGTTATAGCCTTTAGGCTATAGGTGAGACTGTGAGGGAAGAGGGAATGAAATCAGTAATTTTAAAGGTTGGGGTTTTTAATTGTTTTAATTTTTTTCGTTGCCTTTTTCATTTTTTTGCTTTTTAATAAATGCATTTACCGGCTCAACAGGTAATCCCCCAAAAAACTTAATTTGAGCATGTGTATACAAGGTTATCTTATTTTGAGTTAATCCAAAGCTTGACTTAATTTGAGCAGACTGCTTAAAGGTTGACTTAATTTTTACAATTTTTCCTTTATTTTTTTATTTTGGAATGCCAATTTGATTATTGGATGTGTTGTATTTTTATTTTATTTTTAAATTTTACTATCTCCTTTTATTATTGGATGTTTGAAAGGGGAAGTCATTTAAGCACTTTATTTTTACTATGCGCACCTAATTGCTATTTGCTATTTCCTATAGTTGTAAACTAGGTTAGCACCCGTGCGGATGCACGGATTTTAAAAAAGAATTGTTAAAATATATTTTAATAATGATAATAATAATCTATATTGTGCTAGTAAAAGTTGAAATCAAGGAAAATAAACAACAATGCCCATATGTATAGATAAATAATATTATTGTTAGCAGTTTCTATTTTATTCTGTATTAAGGTTACACGTGAAAATGTAAAATCTTGACAAAAATATATCATTTTTATTACACTTATATAACGAAAAAATTAGATAAGGATCAGATCAATCAGAAAAATTCAAATCAAAGAAGTTATAATAACTATAAAAAATGTACAACAAAAAAATTAGATAAGATTAAATCAAATTAGAAAAGTTCAAATAAGATCAGAAAAGTTCAGATAAGATAAGATCATAATAGTTAAGTTCAGATCAGAAAATTTCAGATGAATAAAACGCATCCTAAGTTTCAACTTTTCAATGATACGTAGAGAAAAAACTTTGGAAAGGAAAATATTGCAAAGAAAAATCAATAAATAAAAAAAAAAAGTCAAATGAAAGTTTGGAGGGAAATTTTTTAATAAGAAAGTGACATGTGGCAAATGATGATATCAGTAGTTTTTATTTTAGTATTAGTTATAGATGGGTCGAATTGGGTTGGATTTGAGTTGATTCATTAATATAAATGGGTTGAAATTTTTAACCCAAACCCAACTTATGTAGTTAAATGGGTTGATATATTCTCAACTAATCCAACCTTATAAATAAATGAGTTGACCGAATAATTCATTTAATAATATTATAAATTTTTTATTAGCATCGAATAAAGTTATACTACGAGTACTAATATATGTATATACTATTATATGAACCATAACAACAACTCACTATAGCCATTTTTATATATATATTGGGAAGTGATTTTTGCACCTAATTATTGATTTCCCCACACCTAGGTTTACCCACAAAAAATATTATCTTAAATCATTTACTTGGGGCTTGTTTACTTCAGATTAAATTCAGCTCAGTTCAGCTCATTTCAGTTTAGTTAATCTCAATTCAATTCAGCTCAGTCCAGTTCAATTCAACTCTCAATTTCCTTCTTTTATAAAATATCACTTTCAGCTGTATTCAATTCAATTCAGCTCAGCTCAACTTAGTTCAGTTCAGTTCATAAGCAGGTCGAATTAGGGCCAATGGGATTCACCCCACTGAAAACTCGGTTTTATACGTGTTTTTCCCCTTACTTTTTATGCTTTTATTATATGCTAATTGTGCTCTTATGAGCCATTTTGTCGCTAATAAGTTTGTTTGGAGCATTTTGTCTTTTTTTTTATGTTTTTGACAAGATTTGGATAATAGATGTTCTATATGGTCCATGAAACGTCAAACTAGGCCAAAATAGGAACCGAAGCAGCAGCAGGAAGTCACAATGATTGTTGGAGATGTTGTTGTGACAATTGGTGAAAAATTAGCTTGAAATTGTTCAATTTGATTCGAAAGATTTTGACCAACTCTCACTATTATGGACATAACTTGAGCCATATCGGATTGTTGTAATTCTAACGGTATTGGAAACTAGATTCAAAAAGTTTTCTAACGTTAGGTTACACACTCAATTCCGATGTGAAATGAAGAAGTTACCATCGTTTGAAATTGTTGGTCAGACACGGGCCTGAAAAAACAGACATGACATGGGCCAAAATTAATAAGGTTTCTTGATTATTTCATCTTGGTTACAATTTTAAGTTTTCTAACAATATTATTTCATCTTGGTTAAATTTTTTTATCTTCTTTTTGTATGTAAAGATTCAAGTCCAAATTTTGTAGAACAAGATTTTTATTTTTATTTTTTTTTGACAAGAAAAAGCTATGCAATATTATTGAAGTTTAGCTATATCATAAATTACAAGTGGAATAGCTTCAGGGGGGCTTTCTTCCACCCAAACTTGAAGACCATTAGAAGAATTACTAAGCTTTGCCATAAAGTGGGCCACCCTATTATCTAGCCTTTTCACAAAAGAAACAAAAAACACACTACATTACTCACTTAATTTAATAATATCAGAAACTAGGAAACCAAACTCTGACACTTCCTTCCTCCTTTGCTTTATATAGGTGTATAACTTCATGTTATTAGTTTCAGCAACAACCCTTGGTAAGCCAGCTTCAAGTGCAATGAGGAGGCCATGTCTTGCAGCCAATGCCTCAGCCACATCTACCATAAAACCACCATCCATCTTCACACATGTAGCAACCATGACTTCTCCCTTCGCATCACGCATCACAGCCCCCAGTCCCACCGATTCCCCATCAAGAATAGCATGAAGAGAATGGATTTTGATTATTTTATTTTCATTTTTTTAGAAATTAGAATGATATAACTTATGATATTAGCCTAGGATTTGTATCTACTATTTGTATGATATTTTGGCTTAAAAAATGAAACTAGTGTATATAGAGTGCACAAGCTGGTTTCAATTTATTTATTATCAGATACATATTTATGGAAGGAGCAATTTTTATTGGAATATTTCCCAAGGTATCCCATGAAGTTAGGCCTAATAGCCATAATGCCCTCACTTTTTTTAACTTGCATTAGGTGCCCTAAGGTCAGTATAAATGGCCAGAATGTCATTACTACAAATTCCGACCTCAAATCATGGCTAATCAGTTCATTTTTTGCAAATTCCAACCTCAAATCTGACCCTTAAGGGTTAAAATGGCTCGAAAAATCTTAAGAGGGATTTTTTTTAAAACACGTAGATCAAAGTACGCAAATCGAGGTGAATCAAGACATAGATATATGTGTGCAAAAATTGTCATCTCAAGGTTTTACGAGCCATTTTATACTTTAAGGATCAGATATGAGGTCGGAATTTGCAAAAAAAACGAATAGTTAGCCCTAATTTAAGCTCGGAATTTGTAGTAATGACATTCTGGCCATTTATACTGACCTTATGGGCACCTAATGCAATTTAAAAGAAAGTGGAGGCATTTTGGCTATTAAGCCTAACCTCAGGGTACCTAGGGAAATGTCTCATTTTTATTTGCCAACCAACTTTGTAGTTATTAATTAATTACAATTCGATAAGTCTTTTTTAGCACCCAATTCGACGAGCACTTTCGCAACGACCCTTTAGTGACAATTGGCGGTTGATAAATAATTTATCGACTACCTCCGCGTTTTTACCGACCTTGCTGGTTGATATATAGATGGTTGTATTCTTGCATTGTAATGTGGATAATTTATCATCCAACATACAAATTAAAGGCAATTGGATTGAAAATTGCAATATTCTATATTGGAGATTAAGGAGAGAAATTAGAAAGATGATATCTTTCTTTATTAAAAAACAACACTTTTTTAGAATATATTTAATATTTATAGGGCTGTATATAGCATTATCCTTCAAATTAGATGATGCATGACTACAAAGTGGACAATCAAATGAGTAATTCATGACTAGCTAGGTAACATAAATTGATTAGAGGTGATCAAACTCATTTAAATTGCTATATTATTAAGCCACAAGCTAAGGGGAGCTATAAATTCAGCTCAGCAACAAATATATGAAATTGAATACATAATAATTATGTGTATTGTATCCTATATGTCATCAATACATGTAAGTGTGTGTGAATTTACAATAATTTCATCGATCTATAATCCTTGTTGGTATGTAATAATTGAAAGGAAACAATAATCACTATAAATTTTAATTTAATTAATGGTTAACTTAAATAATAATAATAATAATAATAATAAAATATATGTATATAATTGAAGAATATATAATTAATTAGATACTATATATATTTTAGGTTAAGGTAGAGAGAAATTGCATTTGGTTAAGAAGAGGAGAAAGAGCTTCCATAAGCTTCTCGCAAGGGTGATTGTGAATTCCTTCATAAGTTGTGACAACAATGCCTGGGTCTTTTGATAGCCTTTGCACTTGTTTCTTCACATTGCATGTTACATGTGTGCACCTATAGTAGCTCCTGCATCCATTTTAATTTTATACATTTATTATAAATCATTATTTTAATTACTAGATAGCTATTTCGATTCATCACTAATATTAATCAAATATATATATGAAAGTTTAATAATCAAATATGAAAATTTAATGCATAGTTTTAGTGCATGATCATGCATAATGCATGCATGAATGAGAGTGTGCAAGGAGCTCAGATCAACAACGAGCATCCAACAGTACAGACGAACAACACCATAGTTAAGGCCCCAAAATTATATGGGTCTCAATATAAATTTATTTTAAGAATTTTACTTTCATATTTATGGGGAAAAAAATTATTATTAGGACTCTAGGAAGATCCAAAAAACAAAAAAAAAATCTTAATGGCGTCTATCTTTTAATTTTCAACTTTTCATCTTTAATATATTTTCCACCCTTAGCTTCCATCCCCGGCCTACTTTTTATTGATTTAGGGTGGGCTCAATTTTAACATTAGAATCCCACCCCAAAATCATTAAGATGGCTTTGATATAGATATATAAAAAATAATGTATCAGGAGTTTTCATTATTAACCAATTAAATTAAAAAGAGTGTTTGGATTTGGATTATGATAATTTCTCGTGTTGGACTATATGACGGTTTAATTTAAAAGGATTATTTGAATTTTTACTTAAAATTTTACCCATATATAAAATCATGCAAAAGTTTTAACATGGCTAGTTGGATTTACATCAGGTATAAAAGTTGTGATTTATAGTAAAAAGTTAATAGGATTATAAAAAAAATTATTAGATTGTCAAAATCAGATTTTATTATTCCAAATTATTATCGGTATATATGTGCATGCAAACTAATCTGTACTCATATTTGCTATGAAAATCACCCACTATTGTCATATTTTCTTAATTACAATAAAAATTTCCTTAGGAAAATTTACTTTAATTAGAAACTCAAGAAAATATTCATATGTTATGGGGAACCAATTTCCCTAAAAAAGAATATTTATTTTAAGCAAATGTTGAAATGTATACATTAATAGTTGGTGATGTCAAAGTGTGTCGTACATCATATTTTGTAGGTCATAGGTAAAATGATACAATGTGGCCCAACCTCTAAAATTTCCAAAATAAAAAATATTATTTACAAAATACGTTTTATTATGTTACACCAATAACATTTTTTCAAATAAAAATACATATAAAAATAACTTTGTTCAACCTCTATCGTCTTGCCAATTCAATATCTAAACTCATATGACTTTAGAAAAGGATTATTCCCATTGGTATACCTGAGAATTTGCGTATTCCCAGTGGTATACCTAAGTTTTAAAAAATCTCAATGGTATACCTAAATAAATAATGAAATTCAATAATCACATTTAAAGACTGTTTCAGGCCATTAAATACCACTAATTCGACCATAAACATACTTAGGTTAACTATAGTTGGGTTTTTTGGGTAACCACTGTTGACTAAATAAAAAGAAAAAACTAATTTTATGGTTGTTAATGTCCTAAAAACAACCTTTAAAAGTGATTATTGAATTCCATTAATTATGTAGGTATACCACTGAGATTTTTTAAAACCCAAGTATACCACTGGGAATATGCAAATTCCCAGGTATACCAATGGGAATAATCCTTTAGAAAATAGAAAAGTAAACATTGGTTGTTGTAGTTTTTTGAAATAATTGACAGATTCCATTTGAGTTATAATGGGATTTGGAAACTAGAAATAATAATGGAATGAGCTTTTTAAAAAAAAAAAATTGATATTTTCAGATGTAGTAAATAAAAAAAATAAAAAATTAAATTCGTAATTTATTTAACCCCATATAAATATAGAATGAAGGTCCCCTATCAATATATATCTTACAAGATCATTTCCCCTATTGTAAATTTTACCAAAAAAACAACAACTTTTTGTATATGCTAATTTAAGCTAACATGAAAGTAAGTAAAAATTATTTATTAATAGTAAAAAGTTATAATGTCTCCGTTAAAATATTATTAGATTGTCAAATAGTTATAGTGCCTTTACTGTTAATTTTTATGTGCAACAATGTGACATAAAGTACAGAAAATAAAGTCTAGTCGTTGCACGTATAAGTTAACAGATATAATATTAGATTCACATATTTGAGCCCCTTTAAGTGATGACCCTGGGATGGCTACGCCGATGCCTACCCCCACGACCGGCCTTGTTCGCAGCAAATACCTAAGTATAAATGATGATTTTACACATCTATAACTATATACTAAAACAAAATAAGTCGATGCATGTCATCATAAGCCATATGTCAAATTCTCATTAAAAATTTCCCCTCCAAAACTAATGATGACATCATCACTTTCATTCTAATTCTCTCAAAGTTTCAAGACTAATTAATAAATGTTTCCTTACCAATTTAATGAGAATAGGACTACACTTTGTTTATTGAATTAATGAATAACATTTTCTTACAAGAACAAACTGAATAAATCAACGGGGCTAACCTAGTTTTGAATATAAATTAGGTAGTGTTTGGATATGTGAAATTTATTTCAAATTGATGAATTCAATTTTTGAAATTGAAATGTTACAATTCAAATAACAATGATTTGTTTTTGGATTGTTTTTAGAATTTGAAATGACATGCTTTTGTTAAGTATTTGAAATACACAACGTTTGCTTGTTAAGTATTTGTGTTAGGAATTGAGCCAAATCAAATTCCAAATTTTTTTACTTGCCAAACATGTAATTTTGCCCAAATCCATCATTTCAAATGAAATACTAGTATCCAAACATAGCATTAGATTATTGTGAGCCAATTTTCCAATTAATGATAATCCTACTATACTAGTTATCTTCAATTACATAGATATTTAATTATATAAACTTAGCTATGAATATATATGATTCAAGACTTCTACTTTTTATTTTGAACCTAGCCGAGGTAGCAAAATAATAATGATAATAATAATAATAATAATAATAATAATAGATGCATATATAAATATAATATACCTTGGGTAGATATTATTCTTGACAGATTTCTGGCCATATTTTCTCCAACGATACCCATCATCAAGAATGTCCTCGGAACTCCTCGTTTGAAATGCAAACCTAGGCACCCCTTTATTCCCTTTTCTTGATCTCAAATTATTATTACTACTACTAATAATTCCTTGATTAATAATAATGCTATCATCATCATCATCATCAACCTTATAATTATCATCATTAATAATACATCCTTTATTATTAACTTCATTGCTTCCTCCTAAACCTACAACTTCAACTTCAAACTCATTATTATTCTTTTGATGATGATGATGATCATCATCATCATCATCATTCTCTTTCATTATCATCATCATCGGATCATCATGATAATGAGGATCATCATGATCCTCACTAGGATCATTATTATTATTAACCATCATGGGTATGGGTGTGTTCATAAAAAAGCTTGACCAATCAATGTTATCTGACAAAATCAAACGGTTGAGATTGTTTGTATGATGATCATTAAAACCATGCACATCATAATCACCGCCATCATGATGATGATCATGAGGTGGGAGTAAGGAAGCAACTGATGAGTATTCTTCAACTTGAGGCTCTTTTTGATGATGATGATGATGATGATGATCCATGATGAATAATGCTTCACTGATGATGATGATGAGTGTATATATATATATGTATGATACAAAAAAAAAGGGGGTGTATATATGTATGTATGTTTATATGATGGATCAACGGTTAGGAAGGTGAAAGACGTTGGCCAGATGCATGTAAATTAATTGTAGAGTAATAATTAATAATATAACATAAAAGGGTTAAGGGTATTATTTCACTATGTTAATTTGTATTGTATATTATTATGTATAATAATATGTTAATGGGGAAATGAAATAAAATATAAAGGATGTTCATGTTTGAAGAAGTTCGTTGCAAAAAGAAAAGAAGCCAACAAAACAGCACCTACTTTGTTGTTCAACTACTGCCGCTACATTACGTTTCTAATTCAGAAAATAAACCTACATTTACCAATATAAAAAATATATGCATGTTATATTACGTAATTATTTAACATTGTATTTTCTATATATATTTTTTTAAATATCCAGAAAAATAAACACTTTATTTGGAGCTCTTATATTACGTACTTGAGTGCTCGTATTCATGCACACAAGTTTATGTTTTGCTAATTTAATATTTAGTAGTTTTGCCTATGAAATTATCTCGGTCATTTAGTTTTCTATATATATTGCTCATTTTCTGAAATTGCACATGAAATGAGCAAAATATAAACATGAGTGTACGTACGCTCGGGTATAGCCGTATAGGATATAAATTTTAATTTACTTCATTTTTATATTAAAAATTTGTGATAATGATTCTTTCTACGCTTGTCAATTACTGGTGTATTGTTTTAAACATTATTAATATCTACAATTTATAGAAGTAAAAATTATTAAAAAAAAAATGATACTCCTTAATATGAAAATATTTTACGAGACCAATTTAACGAGAACCCATTTAATTATATTTTTTCCTTGAGTATATATCGATCAAGAATCATAATAAAAAAAATTACACGTACAAACTTAGATATTTGATATGGAGTATATATTTGAAATTTAGGACGCAATAATGAGGTTTAAGGAAATATTACTAGAGGTAGGTGTTGGGGCAGAGCAAGTGTTGTAAAACAAGTGGTGCTTACATTCACCTTGTATTTCAGAAGTTTAGGTTATTGTGGGTGGATTTTCTTAGGTTATTAAAACAAAAAAGGTGTTGAGGCAACTTGGTGCTGAATTTTTGTGTGTTTATTTGTTAAACTAGCTACCAACCAATATACTGCAAAGTAAGTATTTTCTTTCCTTTCTTTTTGATTCTGTTGGTTGAATGACTAAACGATTTTTTTGCACTTATAAATAATTATACTTTAGTTAGTAGGCAATTCAATACTGGAAGTCTGGATGGACGACATACCTTCGTGAAAATAACACACTATTGATTTGACGGAATTCTTTTTAAATTAGTAACAATTCAAAATGGGAATAATAGTTGTGGATCGTACATTGGTTTTTTAACTTATTAAATCATTGAAATGGCGTTTTATAGAGGAAAAAGGCTAAATATATTCATTGGGTTGTATATAAAAAAGTGTGAAGGGGAAAACATTAACTAAGCAAAGCATTAATTCCGTAAAATGATACATGATTTTGACATCTACGGTGGCGGACTAGAATTTCGAAACTATGTACAAAATAAGAACGTGAGGTGTTCGGATTTTCGTTCGACAATATTTAAAAAAAAAAAACCCGCATACATAATAAAAATTTACAATATCAACATCTTGAGTTGGAGGAAAACTTAAAGGAGGAGGAAGAGACTAGAGAGTCAATGCTTTCATTACGCGATGTTTCTTGGAATTTATTCATTCTTTTGAACATAAAAATTCGCGAAGATCTCCCTCAGCTTAGATGTTCAACAATAATTTTAACTAATTTTATAATTAATAATTCAATTACTAATTTATTAAGAACACAATCATGTGACATGTCTTTGGATTTGTTTTTTTTGTTTTGTTTTTTTTTTTTTTTTTTTTGAGATAGGTAACAAATATATTAATCAACCAAAACAAGCCTCAAAAGGCACAACATCAGTCCAAAGCTATACAAGCCCCATAAAGGCTACAAACAACCAAGTGCTACATTTAAGCACCTTCTAGGAAGGGTACTAAAAAAGGACACTATCATCAGTAGCACCTGGCAACACAAGCACATTAACAATAAACTTAAAATGTTTTGCCCAATAACAAACCATTTGTTTGCTCTTAACAACAAACTTGAAATGATTTGCTTACAAACCAACCTCAAAAAAGCATCTATGGAATTTGTCTGCCTGAGAAGCTTTCTTAGGTATTATACTACATACATGCAAATACACAAGATGAAATACATGTTGAACAAGCTTATTAGGACTAATCATGACTCCATTCCATAGAGCTTCATTTCTCTGTTTCCAGATGAAATAGATCATAGCAAAGAAGCAGGTTTGAATGACTTGCTTTTTGATCTTTTCCAAAATGAGCTTCTACAACCATTCAGATAACTAGGAGGAACCCTCGATGGATCCTCGGACCCCAAGCTTCTGTAGTGAGCTTCTGTTTGTGGCATGTATTTGAATTTGTCTCGACAAGTACTATAATAATATAAAAAAAAATATATAATTTTTACTAATATAGAGTTAAAGTTTAAAAAATCCATTGGCAAAATTGTAAAATGATAATGGTAGGAATTTTTTTTTTTGAGGGAGATAATGAGAGGATTTTTTAGAAAATTAGGGAGTAATAAAATCAAGTTAGTAGACGTATTGTGGATAGTTAAGGTGTAGCTAAAAATAAAAATTTTAAGCTAAAGACAAATAAACTTATAATGTGTAAAGAAAGCATTCCCCTCTATTATATTCGATATTATTTATACCAACACTATATTATTGCTAAAATGATGTGATAATAACTTTTTTTTGGAAGCATATGATAAATAACTTACAATTTTTTGCCTACTTAATATATTGTCTTATATGAGAATTTTTTTAACACACATATAATTTGCAATGACAAAAGTGTATTAAATAATTGTTTTAATGCATAATTGACCGATGAAAATCAAAATATAAAAGGATTAACAGATTATCAACACGATTACTCAATCACTCCCTGGTAAATAATTACCAGCACTATCAAAATCATGCACTTTTAGCCACAATTTTCAAGCAGCTCAACATACTAAACTACTAACTGCAGTTTTACAATGAGCTGGATATTATTGATAAATCAGGAAATTTCAGGAGTTGGAGATTAAAAACTATAAACTCTACCAAAAACTCTACTAGAAACTAGTTAAACCCCAATACTCCTATTTATTTGCCCATAACGTATACAACTATACAAGCCTGACGCTGAAGTCAGTTAAAAAATAATAATAATAATAATTTGGGTGGCTAAAAAATAATGTTAAAACAAGGGCTTCTTTCCATTTAGTAACCCCATCAGATGTTCAAAAACATGACTCCCGCCATCACGTAAACCAGAATGCATGTATTCATTAGTTATCCACAACCTTATACCGGAAATGTGTTCAGCGGTTTCCATAGCCAGCTTAAAGTTCACATACATGTCATCATAGTAGAGCGCAGCTGCTACAGGAACCTATCAGCATTGTCATCCATGTTAGATGAAGTTCACATACATGTCATTATAATAGCATCATGCACGTCTACTTTTTTTTTCGAGAGAAGAAGACAGCACAGAAACAAATATGGTATAAGCCGGACAGCCGACTCCATGAAGAGTTTCAACAATTTGGAGGGGAAAGAAAGGGAAGGTTAAAAGGAGGAGGAAGACATGGTATTAAATCAAGGCTGCATCACCGCATCGCGATTGCATTGTAAAGCTTTTTGAGCTTACCACGACTGAAATATTAGGCCGCAATGGCCGCGAACCATCCGCATTGCCCGCGAATGTGCTTCCGCGACCGTTACCGCGATCGCAACCAAAACCGAGATTTAAAACCATGGAGGAAGAAGATATGTTCTTCAAATCTCTTCAATTTTAGAGGGATAATGGTCATTAAAGGAGGATAGAAAATGAATTCCTCTCATTTCCCTTCCTTTCTCCAACTATTTTCCAAACAAGGAGATTTCTTCCCTTTCCTTTCCATCCCCTTAATCTTCAATTGCATCTATCCCAACAATGTGTAAGGTACAATTTCATTTAGCATAAAGAGACCAAAGAATGATTGCACTCTTCTAAGAAGAATTGAAAAGAACCATGCAAGCATATGCATAAACCTGCAACTTTTTCCCCCATAAAGTTTCAAGTTTCAACAATTCATATATTAAGGTATCTAAGTTATTCAAACAATTCACATATCAAGATTCAAGGTATCTAAGGTCCAGGGACAGTCAAAGAACATTCAGGATACAGGGACATATACTGGTACCTTGTTATTCTCTAGTGCTGCTATGTCATATAATGGCGGCCAATCTTTTTTCTTTGACAGTAAGTCAGCTGCCTCCTTAAGGGGTCTCAATGCAGAAATCTCATCAAACATCCACGGGAATATCATCTGTGTAGGCAAGGTTTCAAATCATATTAGAGTGCAAATACAAAAAGAAGCTCATTGCTTAAAATTCCAAAATCCAAATGCAAGAAAGCTGTGCATCAGACATCATAGAACCATTTCTATTTGTCACGACTCACGACAAAAATAGCAAGAAAAACCTTCAACAGGGTAGGAAAGTATTCTTTAGACTTGAACAAGGAAACAATAGTGACATCTGAGTATCTGACACGAATACAAATTTTTCAACAAAGCAATAGCAAATATCACCTAAACCTAGTACAAGTAATTAATGTGTGAGGCAGGTGAGTTAACAAAAGAGACTCTTTTATACGGAATACGACATAAGGGTTGGCCTTTTTAACTAACCTAGATATTAAGCAGTGACAATTACAAAGATATGGTAAAACATTTTCCATTTAAAGTCTTAATAGAGGTGTTGTGTGACACTTGAATACAAAGCGTTAAAATTATGAATAATATAATAAAAAGCTGAATAAATCTTACATATGCTATACTTCCTCCGATCCATATCAATCGCAACGTTTTCATTTTCACACTTGCCAATGCATAATATATATTCTTAATATCTTTAGTTATATGACACACTTTAAATAATGAAAAATTGCAAACGTTGCAATTATAGTGGATCGGAAGAAGTAATAAGCAAGGACCCAGCTAGCTTGTCGCAACTGAGCATAGATTATATCAATCTACAAAAATACCTCTCCTGTGAAATAGACAGGAAGCCCTTCTTTTGCAGCCTTGATTGCGTCAAACTTGCTTCCATTGGCCTCCCTAACTCTGTTTGCAGCCCACTGTGACGGAGCACCCTGCAAATTCAAAAACAATTTACATTTCCATGGAAAATCTTTTCTAGGAGAAAACAAGCCAATTCTGCTCTCCTGAACATTTATCCTGATAGAAATTACACTTACTTGGCAGTAAATCAACTCATGGAGTATTGCATACAATGGGTTCGTATGAAAAGCTCCCCAACTCTCAAACTAACATCCATAAAAATTCAAATGTCAGTTAGGGGAAAAAACACAAAAAGCATTACACTGTCTTATCTAAGTACTGAAATCCTTCGATTCTTTGAAGTTTGTCTGTAATTTTAGTCCCAGTCCCGGTGGCAGTCCCGGCCCCAGCCCCAGCCCCAGCCCCAGCCCCAGCCCCAGCCCCAGCCCCAGCTAATGTAAACGAGTCCTTAGTATGAGTAAATATCTAGTAAGTAGTAACCGTGGTGTTTACCAAGAATTTATTGGATCTATCATTTGAGAAGGAATAGCCAGAAAAAATACTACTTCCGTTTCGAAAAGAACGCAACAATTTCTATTTTTGGATGTTTCAAAATAAATGCAACAATTTTAATCTTCCATTTTTGTAAGTTTTTTCTTTCTATCTCTCACATCATCACATACCCCACTTTCTCTCTCTATCACTTTTACTCTCACAACAAAAAATTGCATAGGAGTCCATGATACACAAATTGTTGCGTTTTTTTTTTAAACGGAGGAAGTATTAGAGATGAAAAGGATAAGAACCCAAAAGGCAGAAACACAGGAGGGAGTTTTCACCGGTTCACCCACATACATGCAAGTTTTGAACTACTTACTGCATTCAGAAAGTAATAACTGAGTTGCTTTTGTGCACCTGGAGTTATGATAGGATCCCACGCTCTCTCAAACCTGTGGAAAAAAGAGGAAAGTGAAGAAGATATTTCAGCCTAAAAGCCATAATTATAACCCAGTTAGGCAAAGTAAGCTGTTGGCTACCTACTTACAAGTAATGTAACCGCTCAAAACCAGCACCAGACCCTAGACCAGCAAGGCCAAGGGTTTGAAGGCCGCTAGGAGTTAACATTCCACCAGATGGTAGAGGCACCTTGGTTCAAGGAAACAAAAAACGATGCAAAATGATGACCATTTAAAATTATAAACAAAAAGCAATCCACATAAGTTGAAAAGTGAACTTAATTGTTGCAGCCTGCCATACCCCATCGCGTTCACAGCTTGCCAAGTAAGTAACAATGTCTCGGACAACTTCAGCATCCTGAGGAAACCTTTTATAATATTTCTCATTTTGAAGTGCAATCTTTTCGAAACAAGCATTATACACAGCATCTGCAGTACAACCATCTCTAATTGGAGGGATTCCTCCTGTTATGAGGACTTGCTTCAATCCTTCTGGTGCAAAACTCAGATATGTAACAGCACAAAAACCACCATAGCTCTAGAAACAGAAGGAAAATTTAAGATAGCTTAGACAGAGATCTCAAAATATATTAGAAAAGTAACATTCCGGAACCATAAAAGAGAACGCAGACCAATATCCTTTTCTTTTGTTTATATCACTACACATACTAACTGTGGGCAAATTCAGCAAAGCATACATAGCTTGCGGGCCTTGTGGAGTTGGGAGAGAAAAAAGTCAGTGAAGATAATCAAATTAATGAAGCATCCTATAATACACTATGTCACAGGCTATGAATGCAAACAATCAAGATACATACACCAAAGTCAATTTATACCTGCCCCAAGATAGTCCAAGGCTCAGCTTTAGGAACCATGCACAACCTGATGAATTCGGCATCTTTTACTATACTGCCTGCACGGAAGTGTTTCAAATAGTCAACCAAATTTTCTGCAGATTTCATTTGCCGCATAGAAGATGTGGTCAATGGAGTTGACAAGCCTGTTCCTCGCTGTATGAAAACTGCATCAGACAACTCTAAGAAGAAGCCAAGAACCATAATCTAATAATCATAATAACAATCTTTGCAAATAAAGCTCCAAAAATATCATGCCTGGTCCAACAACACAACACGATAGCCTTCACATGCTTTACCAATCCAGCCATTCGATTCAGTAGGACGTGGAGACTCCATGCCAGGTCCACCTTGCAAATATAGAAGATATGGCAGGGTTTGATCTTCCTTGCCAGCTGGGATAAAGGGGAGAATATTTATATAAATGAGCTAAATGAGCCCCAATCGACAAAAGATAAGGCATAATCTAGCAAGATTAGGGAGACAGTAACATTATGCCCACCTGGATGGACCCTCATGACAAGTAGCCACTACGTTAAGATGTTTTCCAGTTCAACTACCACACTAACTACTAAGAGGAGAGTCCGTTTAGTAGGATGTAAAATGTTTCCATACCTTTTACATTGGAAAATTCCTTTTCACGAAGATTTTATGATATTTGGTTGAATGTTAAATGATTATTAATTTTAAGCATTTTTCGTTGTTTGGTTGAACTGAAAATCAATTGCTTCAATTGTGACGGAAAATATTTTCCTTCCACTCGTGATGTAAAATATTTTCCTTCCACCTGTGATGTAAAATGTTTTCCTTCCAATTTGAGAGGAAAATGTTTTCAATAAGGTGGAAAATGGTCTTCTACCTCAAGTTTTACATGTTTATATTTTACTCTAAAACAAACAATGTAAAATGAGAAAAAAAAAGTTTTCTGGAAAAACGTTTTACATCCTACCAAACGGACCCTTAATCAATATATATAGTAAAACATTAATTAGTAAAATTTAACTATTGAATAAAATTATGCATCATTAAGTAGCTAATTAAGTTTTTGACCATTTCTCTAATGTAATTATTCTATTAAGAGGTCATGTATATATGAAAAAAAAAAAATTGGCGAAAAATCACAAACTTTTGTTTAAAGGGGAAAAAGTAGAGTGAATTAAAGTCTAGTAACACATAATAGAACTAAGAGGAAAAGAAAATAATATGAAAAGATAGATTTTTCAATACTAGTGAAGTATTAAATATTAGGTGGAGGATTTTCTAGGGTAATACTATGATTGAGGGTCTCCCAAACCACAGGTGCTGAACCTAGATTCAAATCTCAGAATGTTAGTCTTGTGAAGATTATTGACTATTCGGATAAATTGGGTTTACAAAGGACATTGCTACACCTAGCCAACGGGTTGACAACCCACTACTAATAAAGCAATTAAATAATATTACGTATATTAAGTGAGACTCTATTATCAATGCCCCAATGGCTCTTTATTAGTAGTGGGTAGACCAAGTTTTTTCCGCTTGCAAATAGGCTTGGCAATGATGATGTATCCTAAAATCGGAAAAAAATATACTTTATGATTTCGAAAGGTTAAAAGTTGCAAGTTAAAGCGTTACAATCACTTAGCTTCTGAACCTAAAAAACTTTAGCTCATCATCCTTTATCTAGAATTAAAATATATTAATTGTAGTTATGAATTAAAATGTTTAAACCTATGAGACTCCCACTATGATTCTACACAATTGAACGATATCAAAGATTAATCGGCAGTAATTAAGTAGTGTAGAATATAACAAGGTTTACTAATCATGTCCACCAACTTGATAGAATCAAAAATTAAAGACAAATCATAAACTGTTGATAACTTTAGCAAGTGTTATTGCGCCAAATCGAAAACAAAAGTAAAACCAATTTCTGCAATTAGGACCACTTTTCACACCCTTTTCGATTGCTTTATCGTTAATTTAAACCTACTTTCTATGAAAAGCAGGATCCATAATCTCTCATTTCAAAAAAAAAACAATCAAAATGCAAAAATGAAGGCATGAATAAGAACGTACCAGCAACAACTTCGCGAGCGAAAACAGTGATTCTAGGGCACAATGAATTTGATCGAAGGGAATAATCAAGAGGAACTTTGAAGAAGTGATCACGAAGTGCGAGGTCAGGCACTGAGGACCAATTGCCGATGACGTGGTCAGCCGACGAGTTTTCAGCGGCAGCCATGGAAGAGAAGGTTACTCGAGGAGAGGAAAATTTGAGAGAATGTGTGAGTGAAGCGGTTGATGAAGAAGGAGATGATGCAAAAGAATACAATAGCAAAACTGAGGGTGTTGAAGGGAATGGTATTCGAGTTGACCACATTCCGTCTCGCTCAACGGAAGACCGCTTCTAGGGCTTTTTGGCTATTTTTTGTTTCATAAAGTCAAAAACCACTTCAATTAGTCAACTACTTGAAATTGGAAGCAATTTTTTTTTGGGAAATTCGACGCACATTTCAGAAAAAAAATAAAAAATATATATTTATATAAATAATCCCAACTATTGCACCCCTTACGATATTAATCCCAACTATCATATATTATCCTATAATTCAAACTATGATGTTAGTTTCACGTTTTTGTTCCCATTTACATAGAACCGGCTACACAAGTAAAAAGAAGAAAAAACAAAAATAAAAAAACCTCAGCAATTACTCTCCAAAAGTCAGTGTGAAAGAAAAAGAAAAAAACCTATGTATCTCCCTCTCCTCTCTTAATGAAATTGCAAGGGGTTCATTGAAATTGCGTCCAAACTGCAACGGTGTTCATTGAAATTGCGTCCAATCTGCGATTGAAAGGTTAGTCCATGAACTTCATTCGCTAGAGATTTATTTTCTGTTAACGGGTTTTTTTTTTGGTCTGAATGAGTGTAAAATTCAAATTCTTTGTTGTGCTTTCTTCAATTTTTAACTGTTTGCATTTTTTTGGGAATTTATGTTAATTTTGGGTGTTAATGCAATGGTTTTGTTCGAATTCTGCGTTCAAATTCTTTTGTTCGGTTTTTGAAAATTTCAATTATTTGGGAATTTATGTTAATTTTTTGTGTGTTAATGCAATGTTTTTTTTTTTGTGTTAATGCAATGGTTTTCAGTGGTGTTAATGCATGTAAACTTGTATTTTTGAATTTTTTTAAACTAAAAATGGTAAATTATGGGCAGGTTATGGAAGCAGTTGTTACTTTAAAAATTTGTCATGGTGGTGTGTTTAGGAGGGATAAAAAGGGTGTACTGTTGTATGTTGGGGGTGAAGGAAAAACATTTGAAGTTGACAATGAGTCTTCAACACAGCGTGTGGGGGCTCAGGTTTTCCTGTTGCCTAAGACGGTGTTGGATAAGATAGCTCAGTCATTTTCTATTATTTGATTTATCCAGTACTCTAGCACGGGATATGTCCCCCTGGGCTGATGTGATATCACGTTCGAAACGACGAGGCGGCCATTCCCTCCTACCTCAATCCTTACCTATCAGGTGGCATCTTAAAGAAGGAGATGGAATAGAGGAAGAAGACCCACTATAGCTCTTATGCATCTTCAAGAATTTTTTTTTTAGCCTCTTTTTCGGACATGGGAGTTAAACGGGGCAACAACTCTGTTAAATAGGAGGGAAGAAGAAAACCGTTGGAAAATATGGGGTAACCGGCCTTTTCAGGTCATCAAAGTACATAATCGGTAATGGGAGCAAAAACGTGAAACTGACATCATAGTTTGGATTATAGGATAATATATGATAGTTGGTATTACTATCGTAAGGGATGCAATAGTTGGGATTATTTATATGAATTTTTCCAAAAAAAAATAAAAAAAAATATCGAAGCAAATAATTGGGTAGATTTTTGTTGGCAATTTTTTTTCATAGCAATGTTTTTTGATTGGAATTTTTTGTTGTTGTTATACATATCACCATACAAGCTAAATCTAGCAATGAATTGCGGTATAGCTTGTTGATAAGAGTCTCACGTCCTGTTATCAATGTCAAAAAATACATTTTTAATAACTCATAAATACTATTTATTGGATAATAAATCTTCTTTCTTTTCACATGGTAGTTTTCTTACTAATTAACTAGCCTTCTCAAATTTTAGGACTGGATCTTAGTTAATACGATATCACTCTCGTGAAGTAGCTAGAAATCCTGCAATAAAATTGTTCTAAATAATTAGTATATCTCCGTTGTTGTGTCCAAAAATAATTTCTAGAATGGACTCAAACTTCTGATTTATATGATTCACAACTACTTGACCTCGTCTACATGAAACGACACATTCGAATGTTCATTTGTGTTGTTTTGTCTCCTCCTCCACTAAAGATCGTCAAAATAAATTTTGGTAGCCCATTTTGTAAAAAAAAAATTGTTTGTGATTCACAATCATTGAAGGATATTTCTGGCGTCAAGATCTTACAATCTAATAGATACACCTTCCCTTGTGGTTCAAGCCACTATCCTTCATAATGACCTTCTTTTGGCCCTTAATTAATTAATTTAAGGAAAACTAAAATATTTGTTTAGGGTGATAATTTCATTGTTTTTCATGTTTTGCAAGGCCGCTTCTCATGTATAAGATTTATCTACTTATGAAAGTTGTTCAACAAACATGCTGATTGGGTAAATGTGTAACGACCCGACTTTTTAGCTTGTCGATTTACGAAGGGTAATCAACATTCGGATCATTACTTAATCTAATTAGACCATAATTCAATATTACAAAGGAAAGAATTAACCTTTATTAACTATAGCTGCTAGAATCCATAATAAACCTCTAATTAATATTACATCAAAAGTCTGAAAAATACTGTCCCAACATGCTGGGATCTTAGTAACAAACTAAATAAAGGTTTAAATAGTTCTGACTAAACTAGAATACTTAAATAGAGGCCCAAACTCTCAAGCCCATCCGGCGAAGCCCGCTCTAATCTGCTGCAACGTCACCTGAAACTGAGGGGGGGTCCACCATCAGTGGCGAGTAACTAGGCTGTCCCATTTAATCGAGGGACCACCAAACACATAATAGCATAGAAATTATCATAAAAACTGTAAAGAACTTAATACATGTTTTACACATAAATATACAAATTACGTATAAATGTACGTATAAAAATACGTATAAAAGAACGTATAGACGTACGTATAAATGTACGTACAGAAATACGTATACAAGTACGTATAAAGATACGTATAAAGATACGTATAAATACACCTGCAGAGATACGGTTAGAATACGTATAATCTTCGTATAGAATACGTACAAACAACCCTGCAGATACGGTTAGAATACATACAAAATACATTCAACATTCGCATACATACACACGCTAACATACTCGAATAATTACAGAAATATACACAGCGGAAGACTTATAATATACTGAACTTGTACTTTATATTATACAACTTAGAATTATACCTCACCACCTTCTTACATGATATCATCAGTAAATCCTAATCATATCTTTTCATAATCTTATCATCGAATTTCATATCATAATCTTATCATATCATAAATTATATCTTATCATAATCTTTCTTAATCGTAATTCATATCTTATAATTACATCTCATCTTATATCATAACATCAATCTTATAATAAGGGCATAATAGCTTCTTATCTTAACATATGCACTTATCATATCATTACATCAATCTTATAATAAGGACATAATATCTTCTTAACTTTACATATGTACTTATTATATCAACTTAACTTAACATATCATCTTTGCGGACTGTCTTCTTCAGCTCGTAGCGAACCTTTGCGTTCGCAACTTTCCTAGAACATGTCGGGGTGAACCTTTGCGTCCCACCCGTAGCCCTCCTTTGCGAGAACTAAGCCTAAGCTATGGCCATAACTCCTGGTAGCGGCTCGCAGATACGGTTACCAGACGGCTACATGTTCTAAGACCAAGAACTGCGCGGGGGAACCTTTGCGTTCGTCCCATGTGAGCAGTGGCATCGACTAAACCCAATTGATAACCTTTGCGTTATCGCAAGGGCGTCCTATCCTATTTAACCCGATTGATGACCTTTGCGTCATCGCAGGGGCGATCTTTATATTGTATCTTATATCTTTATTTAATCATATCATATCATATATTGGGAAATACTAGGTGACCGTAATAGGAAATGAAATGTTCGGAGTCCCAGGAAAGAGAGGTGCGGCACGTATATTGGCCACCTTAAATACCAAGTCTTTCCTAGCCAGAGACCGAAACATAACATGTATATCTATTACTCTGTTTCCTTTCTTATCCCTAGTAATATCTTTTATATCTTCAAAACTCATATAATATATTATCCTTAAAATATATATATCATATACTTATAATCTTACCCTTTCGGATACTAATTTTAATATTATATCATATACTAATTTGTAACATTATCCAAAGTAAGATAATTGTATTAATAACACTATTAGTATTTGGCCCTAATAAACATGTTACTAATATTATTATTCCTTTTTATCCCTACACTTTACAACTTATCCCCAATAATTATTTTATCCGTAACTTATATTACTAAATTATTCCTAAATTAATAACAATTCAAAATCAACTAAATTTGACTATTTCCAGCAATTTTACACGGCATTCCCAGAATGTTAACAAAATTTAATTAATTTCTTAATTTATTTTAATTAAACAACTAATTACTAAAAATTAGCAAATTAAAATAAAAATCATATTTTTTCCTAATTTTCTTCCACACGACGTTTTAATATCTTTTAAATAAAATTATTTAATTAATTCATATAATTTAATCTACAGCAAACAATTAAATTAAATAAACAATTCTTACGAAAAATTATACTTAACATAACATAACAAGATTAAAATCATACATACACGGCATATACATATAAACAAGAAATAACACAACTTTTAATGTTTTAATCTTTAGCTCACTCGGGAGAATCCCGAGAGTAAGTAGATTTTAGAATATAATTCAAGAACAAATTTACATATTCAAGAATTTAAAGATTCATGGAATTAAATAAAGATTTAAAATAAAGATTCACATATTTAATCTAGCATGTTCAAGATTAGTATAAAAATAACATTTTTTATTTCCTCCTTTAAATTTTGTACCACTCGAAAATTCAATAATTAATAATAGCATATTTTAATAATTCAATTGCCCTATTTTATACAATCTGATTTTTAAAGAATTAAATTAAAAACGACCATCTAAAGATCTCTAAAAATCTGGAAATTTTTATGGGAGCTAAATATGGGTTCAAGTATTTACGTGCATAAATTTCGTCTAAAAATAACATCTTTTACTATTTTTAAGTGATTTTATAACTAACCAGTCAGATTAGGCTGAATTCGGTTTCAGAATTTTATGCCATATCAAACGATCTTTAAAAATTACGAAAATTTAACACAAGCTGTAAAACATTATCACTGACTTCCATATAAAATTTTGTAGCATTCCGAATTGATTAAGTACACTAATAAATTCGTAAACCTATTCTGGACAGTTTTACCGGTTTGAAAGATTAAATTTTTATAAACAATAAACGGACGAATTTTTCCACGAAATAAATCATGGTTAATAATCAAACAGTAAACCAGATACCATGAAAAATTAATCAAGAAATAACAAGATTTGATTGGTAAATAAATTATACAAGATCATACATAAAATCAAGAAAATACATAAAAATCAATCAAGAAATTCATGCTTCATGCTCGACATATCCAAGTAAAACAATATTAAATTTCCTACAATTTTCATGATATGATTCCTAATTAACTATGTGTTTTTCTACCCATAGATTAAAGAGGAGAGCATAGTTACCTGGATTCGCTTAATTAATCCAAGGAAAAATTAAAGGGGTTCGACTTTTGAGAGGGGAAGAAGAGAGGATGATGATCTTTAGAATTTGGAGTTTATGTGCTTAAATGCATAATGGCAAAATAAGGGACAAGAGCCCTATTTATAGAACAAAAGGAAGGGTTGCAAGTCCTAAAATAAGGGGAAGGGGGAGCTGATCGTGTGGACTAAAACAAAGGGGCCAAGTCATGGGCTTGGTTGATAATTACTTAGGCCTACTTAATTGGTAATTAACATAATTACCCAACTAAATTAAAAATACCCATTGGCCCGAATGGAAGAACAGAACCGGCCAAAAGGAAATAAAAGAACAAATTGGGTATTTGGCCCAATTTGATGAAAAAGAAAGGGCTCAAAATAAAACAGTCCAAAATTAAATGGGCCTTTTGGACTTAGAATTAAGACATATCATTAATAACCGCGAAATTTTCTGGCCCAAAATTCCGGGTCGTTACAATCACCCCTCCTTAAATAAATTTCGTCCTCGAAATTTACTTAAAGAAGCTCACGTAAGAAAACAATGGAACAACTAAAACATAAACGATCAGCCGTAGACGGAGACCGTACACGTAGTTATGTCAGCTGTGCGTCCGCCTCTTCTTGGTCACGTAGAAGACTCGGTTCTTCACTTGTACTCGGCTCACCATTGTTGCCGGTTTGTTCTTTGGTCACGCCCAAGTCTCGCGCCTTCCTTGTCTGCATACGCAACACACTATTATAACCCGTCGCACCTCTTTCCGGAATGACGTTCGTTCTCGCATCCTCTGCAAACCGGGGTCTCGGGAACGTTGGTTGCTTGCCCGTCCTGCGATTGCGGCTGGTTGGCTTTCCCTGGTTCTCTTCCTTGTAGCCTTTTCCTCCTCGAACGATGCTTGAACCTCTAAAGCGGTCTCGTACGCGTTCTGTAACGATGCTGACCTGTTGCCGGTAACGTGTACCCTAATGCGAGGACTCGTCATTTTGATATACCGCTTCAGCTTCTCAGCTTCTGTTGGAGATATTGCAGCGACAAATCTGGACAGCTTCGCGATCTTGTCGGTAAATGTCTGAACTGACATGGTCCCCTAAGCGAGCGTCAGGAACTCCTCTGGCTTTTGCCACCTAAGCTCGTCGGAAAAGATACGTTCTCGTAGCTTGGAGGTAAACTCTTCTCGTGTCATGGTCTTCACAGCTCTTCCCTGTGGCGAACCGTTACCAACTAGTCGTCTGCTTCTAATCGAAGGTAGTAGCTAGCGATCTGAACTCGTTTATCTTCCGGACAACCGATTGCGTCGAACCGTTTCTCCATCTCTCAAATCCAGCTCTTGCGCATCACGGGGTCAGACGTGCCATCATTGGTAGGACGCCGATGACGAGAAATCCGATCCTGGACCTGTGGGTTATGGGCTCACCACGCTTCTGCTGCGCCACTCTGATAAAACACCGGTCACGGCTACGAATTGATGGTTCCGGCGTCGAAGTCTGAGGTTTGGCCTTGGGGGCGTCATCCTGTACGTACACACTTAAACATTCCTATTGTTAGTTCACACAAAAGCACATAGTAACGTCGGAGGACGTAAACGAGCAATCCGATCGAACGAAGACGACTGGGAATCCTGGACTCGCATGCTATTCTGTGCCAAAGTAAGAATTGCGTCTTCTAAGTTGCGACGACGACGGCCGGAACTTGAAGGTCGTGGGATCGACATCCTGAAACAACAATCGCGTTAAGAAATACACGACATACGAAACGGCGCCAACGCGAAACGAAAACGATAAATCGTCTTAACCCTGGCTTCTACCCATGGTTCACTCATCCAGGTTTTCCATATTAAGCTAAGGTTCACTCGGGTTCATAAAGCGCTCAACTTTCGAAGTTACTTGTGAAGAAGTAACTTAGGATCAAACCTATGGCTCTGATACCAACTGTAACGACCCGACTTTTTAGCTTGTCGATTTACGAAGGGTAATCAACATTCGGATCATTACTTAATCTAATTAGACCATAATTCAATATTACAAAGGAAAGAATTAACCTTTATTAACTATAGCTGCTAGAATCCATAATAAACCTCTAATTAATATTACATCAAAAGTCTGAAAAATACTGTCCCAACATGCTGGGATCTTAGTAACAAACTAAATAAAGGTTTAAATAGTTCTGACTAAACTAGAATACTTAAATAGAGGCCCAAACTCTCAAGCCCATCCGGCGAAGCCCGCTCTAATCTGCTGCAACGTCACCTGAAACTGAGGGGGGGTCCACCATCAGTGGCGAGTAACTAGGCTGTCCCATTTAATCGAGGGACCACCAAACACATAATAGCATAGAAATTATCATAAAAACTGTAAAGAACTTAATACATGTTTTACACATAAATATACAAATTACGTATAAATGTACGTATAAAAATACGTATAAAAGAACGTATAGACGTACGTATAAATGTACGTACAGAAATACGTATACAAGTACGTATAAAGATACGTATAAAGATACGTATAAATACACCTGCAGAGATACGGTTAGAATACGTATAATCTTCGTATAGAATACGTACAAACAACCCTGCAGATACGGTTAGAATACATACAAAATACATTCAACATTCGCATACATACACACGCTAACATACTCGAATAATTACAGAAATATACACAGCGGAAGACTTATAATATACTGAACTTGTACTTTATATTATACAACTTAGAATTATACCTCACCACCTTCTTACATGATATCATCAGTAAATCCTAATCATATCTTTTCATAATCTTATCATCGAATTTCATATCATAATCTTATCATATCATAAATTATATCTTATCATAATCTTTCTTAATCGTAATTCATATCTTATAATTACATCTCATCTTATATCATAACATCAATCTTATAATAAGGGCATAATAGCTTCTTATCTTAACATATGCACTTATCATATCATTACATCAATCTTATAATAAGGACATAATATCTTCTTAACTTTACATATGTACTTATTATATCAACTTAACTTAACATATCATCTTTGCGGACTGTCTTCTTCAGCTCGTAGCGAACCTTTGCGTTCGCAACTTTCCTAGAACATGTCGGGGTGAACCTTTGCGTCCCACCCGTAGCCCTCCTTTGCGAGAACTAAGCCTAAGCTATGGCCATAACTCCTGGTAGCGGCTCGCAGATACGGTTACCAGACGGCTACATGTTCTAAGACCAAGAACTGCGCGGGGGAACCTTTGCGTTCGTCCCATGTGAGCAGTGGCATCGACTAAACCCAATTGATAACCTTTGCGTTATCGCAAGGGCGTCCTATCCTATTTAACCCGATTGATGACCTTTGCGTCATCGCAGGGGCGATCTTTATATTGTATCTTATATCTTTATTTAATCATATCATATCATATATTGGGAAATACTAGGTGACCGTAATAGGAAATGAAATGTTCGGAGTCCCAGGAAAGAGAGGTGCGGCACGTATATTGGCCACCTTAAATACCAAGTCTTTCCTAGCCAGAGACCGAAACATAACATGTATATCTATTACTCTGTTTCCTTTCTTATCCCTAGTAATATCTTTTATATCTTCAAAACTCATATAATATATTATCCTTAAAATATATATATCATATACTTATAATCTTACCCTTTCGGATACTAATTTTAATATTATATCATATACTAATTTGTAACATTATCCAAAGTAAGATAATTGTATTAATAACACTATTAGTATTTGGCCCTAATAAACATGTTACTAATATTATTATTCCTTTTTATCCCTACACTTTACAACTTATCCCCAATAATTATTTTATCCGTAACTTATATTACTAAATTATTCCTAAATTAATAACAATTCAAAATCAACTAAATTTGACTATTTCCAGCAATTTTACACGGCATTCCCAGAATGTTAACAAAATTTAATTAATTTCTTAATTTATTTTAATTAAACAACTAATTACTAAAAATTAGCAAATTAAAATAAAAATCATATTTTTTCCTAATTTTCTTCCACACGACGTTTTAATATCTTTTAAATAAAATTATTTAATTAATTCATATAATTTAATCTACAGCAAACAATTAAATTAAATAAACAATTCTTACGAAAAATTATACTTAACATAACATAACAAGATTAAAATCATACATACACGGCATATACATATAAACAAGAAATAACACAACTTTTAATGTTTTAATCTTTAGCTCACTCGGGAGAATCCCGAGAGTAAGTAGATTTTAGAATATAATTCAAGAACAAATTTACATATTCAAGAATTTAAAGATTCATGGAATTAAATAAAGATTTAAAATAAAGATTCACATATTTAATCTAGCATGTTCAAGATTAGTATAAAAATAACATTTTTTATTTCCTCCTTTAAATTTTGTACCACTCGAAAATTCAATAATTAATAATAGCATATTTTAATAATTCAATTGCCCTATTTTATACAATCTGATTTTTAAAGAATTAAATTAAAAACGACCATCTAAAGATCTCTAAAAATCTGGAAATTTTTATGGGAGCTAAATATGGGTTCAAGTATTTACGTGCATAAATTTCGTCTAAAAATAACATCTTTTACTATTTTTAAGTGATTTTATAACTAACCAGTCAGATTAGGCTGAATTCGGTTTCAGAATTTTATGCCATATCAAACGATCTTTAAAAATTACGAAAATTTAACACAAGCTGTAAAACATTATCACTGACTTCCATATAAAATTTTGTAGCATTCCGAATTGATTAAGTACACTAATAAATTCGTAAACCTATTCTGGACAGTTTTACCGGTTTGAAAGATTAAATTTTTATAAACAATAAACGGACGAATTTTTCCACGAAATAAATCATGGTTAATAATCAAACAGTAAACCAGATACCATGAAAAATTAATCAAGAAATAACAAGATTTGATTGGTAAATAAATTATACAAGATCATACATAAAATCAAGAAAATACATAAAAATCAATCAAGAAATTCATGCTTCATGCTCGACATATCCAAGTAAAACAATATTAAATTTCCTACAATTTTCATGATATGATTCCTAATTAACTATGTGTTTTTCTACCCATAGATTAAAGAGGAGAGCATAGTTACCTGGATTCGCTTAATTAATCCAAGGAAAAATTAAAGGGGTTCGACTTTTGAGAGGGGAAGAAGAGAGGATGATGATCTTTAGAATTTGGAGTTTATGTGCTTAAATGCATAATGGCAAAATAAGGGACAAGAGCCCTATTTATAGAACAAAAGGAAGGGTTGCAAGTCCTAAAATAAGGGGAAGGGGGAGCTGATCGTGTGGACTAAAACAAAGGGGCCAAGTCATGGGCTTGGTTGATAATTACTTAGGCCTACTTAATTGGTAATTAACATAATTACCCAACTAAATTAAAAATACCCATTGGCCCAAATGGAAGAACAGAACCGGCCAAAAGGAAATAAAAGAACAAATTGGGTATTTGGCCCAATTTGATGAAAAAGAAAGGGCTCAAAATAAAACAGTCCAAAATTAAATGGGCCTTTTGGACTTAGAATTAAGACATATCATTAATAACCGCGAAATTTTCTGGCCCAAAATTCCGGGTCGTTACAAAATGCATATGTTTCATAACTTTTTTTCGCAAGCATTTGTCATTTGATCTAAGAATTGTAGTTTTGTTGCATTTTATGTGATTATGTTTCTTTCTTAAGCGGGTCCACTTTCTCTCCCCCTAAGGCTGATAACATTTTTTCATTGAAATGTTAATCAACAAATTTGGCCGTAAACATATCACCAATTATTGACTCAATATATATAAGGGTAAAGAGAAAATCAAATCCTAGCCTACATAAATTTTAACCTTCTTTGTGGACCAATTTTTGTCCTTTTGGGTGGAGCAATAGGGACATACGCTGCACAATAACCAATTATTTTAAAATGTGAGATATTTGGTGCTTGCCAAAAGACCAACTGGCATGGTGAAAACTTATGATACGTTGTTAGTCTTAGTCTAATCAATACTACTAGTTGTTGAATGAAGTATATCAAGACCCGAAGCAGATGAAGGTAATTTTAACCTCATTAATTAATAATGGTCTTGCATGTAATTAGTTGTAGTCTTTGATTAGGGATTCTCCTAGACTATTTTTTGTATGAACATGGGAAACATGATGCTTCACTTCAATATTAATTGACACGTACACAATAGTCCTTAAATGTTTGGGATGTAATATAAATTCCCTGGCATTATCAAGCCTTATCTTCTTTATTGCATGTTAAAAAAGACGAGTTTTTAATTTGATAATCTGAGCGAGTAATTTTTTTTTCAAACGCGGCATTTCTATAAGACAAAAAGATTACATATGACCATTGTGTTAAAGCATCAATCAACACCATGAAATATTTAAATGGTCAACTTCATTTACTTCAATATTGCAGTGTATAGATCTCCGTCGTCTTTATAAGCCTCATGCTATCAGGGAGAGAGCAATGGAAGATCTAGTCAAAACAAAAGCATTTACCACACACTCAATGCAATAATTAAACAATAAAGAAAGTGTGTAATTGGGTTAGTGGCGTATCAAAGTATTTGGGTCATACCAGACCCATTACTTTTAAATGGGAATGCACGGGTTTTATTTGATTTTAAAAAGTTGAGTGTATTTTAATTAGTTTAACCTTTTCATTTTCTTAGTATTTTTTGAAAAATCTATTTGGATTTTGATTCAATTTTCTATGACTTATAAAGGTCAAATTAAAATAAAAATAGAGTAAAGATTTAAAAAATCTCAATAAATCAAAATTAGTGATCTTAAAAAATACCTAAAATTACATTAAAAAAAAAATAAAAACAAAACAACTTGTAACAATTTTTACTCTCTTTTTTTAATTAAAGAATGATAATCAATAATTAATTGGAGTAAAAAGGTAAAAAAAATATATATATATAGAGTCATATGTGTTTAAGTAAGAAACTAATGTAAATAATCATGAAGGCATTGAATAATATTTATATCACCTTAATGATATTAAAGTATCAAAAGTGACACATGGCATTGATGGCAATGGAGGTGTTAGAGGTGGACATGTGGCATATAAACATCCTGTTTTAAATATTTAAGTTTAGATATGAGAAGAAAAGAGGACATAGGATTTTTTAAAAAGAAAAAAGGGGAGAATTAATTATTCAATAAAAACGAGTACATATCCGAGGTAGTCATGTTCAGAACCGACTCTGGACAATCCTCCATCCAAATTCTTTCCCCTAAAACAATCGAACTAGATTTAGCAATAGAGTGAGCAACCATATTGTCTTTCCTACCCATATGAGACCAAGAACAAAACTCAAAAAACTTAAACCAATACAAAATGTCCAAAATAAAGAAACCAAAAATAGAATTAGAAACAGAGTTACTACTAAATTTATTAATTAAGTCTAAACAATCAGTCTCAGCCACCACTGACATTGGATTTATTAATGCAACAATATTGTATATCAATATGTTTTTACAACGATAAACTACTACTTCATACGCAAAAAGTAGCATAAAATACGACATTCATCCTCCTCAACATATCATCATACTTCTACTATTTATGAATAGTAAAATAAATATGTGATGATTTCTAACAATAATCACTTTTAATATTTCAACCTTAATCTAAACCATTTACTCGTAATAATAATAAATCGGGTTTGAATTGACCCATTTATTTAACTGGAACTGAAAATTCAATCCACCCGAACGACCCCATTATTAATAGTTCGGCTCCGCATACAAGTAGGGTCGCTTTTCCCCGCCCTTCAGTCCCCGACCACCATAACAAGCCAATAAACCCAACAAAATTCAGCCGATTCTCCCAGTTGCTTTCCTTCAATGGCAGTTTTTAGCCATGTCCTCAAACGCGCCACCTTGTTCCGCCACTTCTTCACACTTCGAAACATGAGCAACATACCAGAAAACACCGTATACGGTGGTCCAAAACCCCAAAACCCAGATCAAAGGGTAACATTAGCTCACCTTAAGCAAAAGCACAAGAAAGGTGATCCCATAACAATGGTGACTTCTTACGATTACCCCTCTGCCGTGCACCTTGACACTGCAGGTGTCGATATTTGTCTCGTTGGAGACTCTGCTGCCATGGTTGTGCACGGCCATGACACTACCTTGCCAATTACTCTTGATGAAATGCTTGTGCACTGCCGTGCGGTGGCCCGTGGTGCTAAGCGTCCTCTCCTTGTTGGGGACCTACCTTTTGGGACTTATGAGTCCAGCACTCAGCAGGTATATTTATGTTTTTGGTGGGTTTAACTTTTTGTCTGATAATTTGAGGTTGAATTGCGATGCAATTTTAGGCGGTTGTTTTGCTTTTTTTTTTTTTCTTTGTTCTTGATGGATTGTTCTTTAATAAGTTAGAGAATGCAGTCTGCAATTGGAAGAGTTTATTCTTTTGCCATTGTTTTTATATTAACAATGTCATCATTTACACCTTTTTTTTTTCAACAAAGAAGAAGCCTCAATTGCTTGATAATCTCCACTAACATGTTGTTCTATCATCCCATTTACTTTAGCTCCAAAATTTCTGGGAAAAAGTGCTAGTGGATCAACTTTATTTTATCTCTTTAAAATTTTAGATAGAAGAGATAATGTAAATACCGAGTATGGCTAAAAGTTATTGGGAAGAACAACCTGTAACACATTGAAATGGAAATTGGGAAGGTCAATAATGGCTAATGCCTGACATAGCTATGTCAGTGGGTTTTTTTAGTAAATATAATCAAAATTCCAAAACTTGTCACACACTCATTGGTTATCTTGGCATACAAAATACTAAAATCCCCTTGTGCTACATTAGTTAAACATAGCTCGAGCTATGTCGGGCATAGCTCAATAACAATAAGAAATTCTAATTTAACTCAATAAATTAATAATCCCATTCTTAAAATGTCGATGTTGTTGGCTTGGGGTTAACTTGACTTGACACTGCTTGAATCATATAATCTGGAACTAGTTGCTATATAGGGTATTAGGGTATAAGCCGAATCATCTCACTGATGTATTAACACTCTACCACTATAATCTCGAACGTGTAGCTATTTTTTTCATCTTGTTAACTTGTCAAATGTGAAGTTAACTGAGATGGAGATTCTAGGATTTGAATGATGTGAGTTTTTATTCTGATTAGATTTTTCGTGCTACTTTTATGATGGCTAATGGCTATCATGACGTTCGGATGTTCTTTGTTGCCTCTATTTGGCTAGGCAAATAGTTTTATGTATATGGTAAAAAGCTGTGAACTGAAAGTTAGAAACTAAGGTTAGTTGGTTATATTAAAAAAAAGTGGTGTAAAACCGGTTTTTTAAAGTTATCAAAATGTCTAGTTTGAGCAAATGTCGTTAACTTAACACCTCAATTTGGCTGTGGAGCAAAATTTTATATTGCTCAGAGTATTGCTTGTTATCTTAGTTTAAGGTTCTTCGCCTAATAATCTTTAGAATAATAAGCTACCTGAAAATGTGGGCTAGTTGAAACTGCTCTCTGAACACAGGCACACAGCCATTGATTTTATATGTAACTTCATTTTTATTGTGAACATAGAATTTCAGTTACCAAAATATGTGATGATTTGTGATATGGCAGTTTGAATGGTAAACAGGCAGTTAATTCAGCTGTCAGAATTCTGAAAGAGGGGGGAATGGATGCAATAAAATTGGAGGGAGCATCACCTTCAAGAGTTTCAGCAGCAAAAGGTATTGTTGAAGCTGGCATTGCTGTGATGGGACATGTAGGATTGACTCCACAGGCTATCAGTGTTCTTGGGGGATTTAGGCCACAGGGGAGAAACACTTCCAGTGCTGTTAAGGTATCTTGTGATAGACCCCTTCACCCAACCCATGAATAGATCTTACGTTTGTTATTTGTTAGAGCTGAATTGGGTATTGTGAAGGTTGTAGAGACTGCACTTGCCTTGCAAGAAGCTGGGTGTTTTGCTGTTGTTTTGGAGTGTGTTCCTGCACCAGTGGCTGCGGCAGCAACATCTCTCTTAAAAATTCCTACTATCGGCATTGGAGGAGGACCTTTCTGCAGTGGACAGGTTTGCTGGATGTTTTTATTTTTCAAATGAATTAATTGTTGATGAGTTATTCAGAGGCTGTCCTAGATGTATAAACTATAAACATTTTATCTTCATGAATCATGAGACGTTTAAGTCAAAGAAGTTAATATATTATCATGCTCATTGTTTATGAAGTACACTTTAATATTACATGCATTAGTTTCTTGGCAACACTTTCTCCCTTTATCAACAAAATTACATCTTTACCATGACTAGAAGTACAATTTTGTACAATCTACAAATTTGCTGCCCCGGCCGACCTTCGGTTTTCAACTTCCTAGTGCTATTTCATTATTACATCTTTTGTCTTAGAGAACTTTTAACTACAAAACTACAACTTTTTACCATAAATTTATATCTTTCTAGATAATTAGTTAACCTTTATATAAAAGTTATAATTTTTCAGTAGAAAGATACCCTGTCAGACAGTCACTAATGAGGCTTGTTGTTTCATTAAAGCTGGGAAGTGTTTTTGACTCTTTCTTTCATTCCAATGAAACTCCCCCTGTATGCTTAAGTATAGCAATGTCCCTTTTTTTGTTAGCTCTACAAATATTTTGGTTTCCTGTACTTCATACTCCTCTATCCCCTTGAATCCATATTAGGCTAACTTTTCTGGTGCGATGATTAAGGTGGTATGAGGTGCAGTCAGGTAATAGGGTACATGGTGTGCACTGTGCAGGAATTAGCATAGGTGAAGTCAGGCACAACTTCCTGACCAGGAAGCATTGTTCATGACACGATTAATATACCAAAACTCTTGAACTTATCTAAAGGCAAGTTAGCTAATAGGAATCTCATCTTTGCTTCAAGTGAAGCGCTCAAGAACATCACACCTTTTTTTTTTTTACAATGTTAATAGTATTTTTTGACCTGCATGAGATTATAAGCTGAAATGATTGAAGCAAGGGGAGAATTCAGCCTTTTTTTTTGTTTGGTTATAGTTGGGTTTCTGTGTTCCGGTGTTCCGAATCCATATCAGCAATATTGTCCCGTTTGACTGTTTGAGGACCGTTAAAGCAATCACCTATGTCGGCCTTTTCATGCATTGATCCTACTATTCCTATTTCCTAACTAAAGAACTTGTGTTTCAAAACATGAGTTGCCATATGTTTTTGCCATGCTGCAGATGGCTAGCCTCCTTTCTTATGTCACAGGAACTTTACTTTAAAGCTAAGTGCTTTTTTGTAACCTTCTCACAAGAAGTATTGGGAATTGTTAGGCTCCTTATGTTTTGAAGTAAAATAATTTTCAATGGAAAACATAGATGTAAAAAAAGTTTTCCTTTTGATTAAAGAAAAACTTATGAAGGAAAGAAAAAATGAAATTGAAATGAAGGATGGATGGGAGGGGTGAATAAGGGAGAAGTAAAGAGTAAGAAGGAAAATGTGGCATTCCTTTTCCACAAAAGGAAAATGGTTTTCCTTTGGAAAATTTGTAAAAATTAAGTCAATCTTTACCCGGTCTTTTCAAATTAAGTCAACCTTTTGATTAACTCAAAATAAGTCAACCTTATATACATGTCTTCTCAAATTAAGTTTTTTCACTATTTACTTGTTAATCAAATTAACATTTTCAATGGAAAACCATATAAACAATAATATATTAATGCACCACTTTAATTTTTCATTGAAATTGTTAATTTTTTCACTACAAAATTATACAAAAAAAACTTAATTTGAACGGATATGTGTAATAGGTTGACTTATTTTGAGTTAATCAAAATGTTAACTTATTTTAAAAAGATCGGCTAAAGGTTGACTTATTTTTTACGATTTTTCTTTTTCCTTTTCCAAAGTGACATTTTTCACCTCAAAGAAAATTGTTTTCCACCACTTTTCGAAACAAATAAAGGGAAATGGAAAGAGGGAGGAAAATAATTTTCCGGGAAAATATTCTCCATCAAAACAAACGGAGCCTTTGTTTGTTACACAAGCTTTTTCTCCTCAACTTGTCAGAAAATTGAAGTAACTTGAATACCTGTACATCATCTCCCTGTATTATATGGAAAATTAGCTTCAGAAGTGAGAAATAAAGATAGCATTTTATGATCAAATTCTTGTCTTTAATTAATGCCTTAATAAATCAGCCAGTTGCTTCACCTCTCCTACAGACTGCAAAATTTAGTGTTCAGTCTTAAATCATCGACGGAGACTTATGGATGCCCTTATGTTTGGTAATTACTAATTTTTATGGTCCCCATTCTATGTATATCACAAATTAGAATATTAGATGCACTAAACAATCAATTCTTGACCAGTTGACCACTTGTAGGTAGCCTGCCATGCAAAGCTGTAATGCTGAATGGTTTTTTCCTTACCTTTCCTATGTATCTAAAGGTTTCATTATAAGAATGTAGAATGCTCACATATTTGTTTTTAGCATGATGCACTCCTTTTATGGTCCCGTGCTCATATTAATTCACCATTACTTCAGGACTGGTGACAGAGAATCTTGCATACTTGTTTATGCAATTCTTCCCTTATATATATAAACCTATCGGGCGGCTATGCTTACAACCATAGAATATATATATTCACTGTGATCTCGATCACCAATTTTAATAAATAATACGAAGTACTCCGTAAGATTTAGGTGAGAATTGTAGACTGGAGCAGCGACTCCAATTAAGTTTCCACATATATATTACTTCGACACCCTTATTTACCTTAAAAAATATGTCTACTGGTGTCATGTCGGACACGACAAGGATACTTGGATACTTCATTTTTAACTAAAAACATGAAACTTTTTTTTTCTTTTTCAAATTAGCCCAGTTCGACACCTGGACACCCAGATCCGAGTAGACACTTTATCGGTGTCTAAGTAACATAGCGATATTGGACCAGTTTTCATGGGACCGGCCCTTCTCTTTGCTTGCTCTCATATGCCCTGTCTTACTTTCCTTGAAAAAGAATGGTTATTTAAGATTTAGTTATTGTGATCATAGACTAAATTTTATGAGTAATTATCACCGATTCACTAAAATGTGATACTTCTTGTGTTTCAGGTGTTAGTGTACCATGATTTATTGGGAATGCTGCAACACCCTCACCATGCAAAGGTAAGAAGACTACTAGTGTCCCCCCCCCCCCCCCCCGCCAAATCGCGTTTTTTTTCCTCTTCAAATCAAATTAAAGGAAAAAAAACGAAAATAAAATGACGACTTATCATTGACTTTTGATCTGTGATTGCAGGTTACTCCTAAATTCTGCAAGCAATATGCGAATGTGGGAGATGTGATTAACAAAGCACTTTTGGAGTTTAAAGATGAAGTGGCAACAGGTTCGTTCCCTGGACCAGCCCACAGCCCCTATAAAATCAGTGCTTCAGAAGTTGGTGGTTTCTTAGATGAGTTAAAACAGATGGGCTTGGATAAAGCTGCCTCTGCTGCAGCTGAAGCTGTTGAAAAAATGGATGAAAAGTAAATTAACTTAGAGAATAATTGCTATAGCTAATTCAGTGTCTTCATTCTAGGTTAATGATAGAATATCGACTTTCATTTAATATAGTTTGTAGCTAGTAAATGTGGGCATTTTTCTAGTTGTGGCATTTTAGGGTCCATTCAAAAGTAGGGAATTTTGAGATTCGATTGCTATGTAGTCATGCCTGTTCTAGCGCTTTTTAGTCTTTGTTACCCATAACTCATGTATTTGTCAATGTGACCGAAGTTTAAATCATTTATGTATGGAAATTTGATGTTTTTGTCCAAGACGAACTGTCAAGTGTCAATATTCTTGTCAATTTTTGAATTTAACATGGTTGTAATTTAAATGTAGGATTTGAAATTCTGTAATCGATATTATATCAGTTGGATTCATAATAGAAAAATGCCGAATCTTCAATTAGCCATTAAGGTATGGGATCTGAATCCCACATCTGCTATGTGGACTAGTGGTGTGTGGTGTAGGGTTTAAGCTTTCTTTTGGGGTGATTCTTCCACACATGCGCTCTTGGTATGTCTCTTCCCCAATTTGAAAGCTTGAAGAATCTCATGAGAATGACTTTTTAACAATTATTAAGGAGTCAAGGACAATCACTTACAGTGGCCGGTGCCAATAATGGGCAAATTGAATATTTTTCATCCAAACAATGATGGTCACTTTGGAGACTTGGAGGGATTCTTTATCAATACCTAGTATGGCCAATGGTCAATAACTGGACCCTTTTTTTTGGACTTAATTTTTAAATAAATTAAGCTCGGTTTGTATTGAGTCTAAGATTTGCGCATTGTTTGGATAAATAAAATAGAGAGAATTTAAGGCAAAGGAAATGAAGTAGAATAATTCTGCTGGTTCAGGAAATAGGTTGAGCGAAAGAAGGGGGAGAGAAAGAGGGAATGATCAGTTTTCCTTTCTCCTTTAATAATTATTATCTCTTCAAAATTAAAAAGATTTGCACATTGTTTAGATAGATGGAATTGGAGAGAAATGAAGAAGGGATAGAAGGAGAATAAATCCCCGTGTTTGGGAAATACGTTTATCTTCTATATGTGATCATTTTATCTTCTTTATGTTACTCCCTTGTAAATCCGTGTTCATGTATTAAGAACATGCAATTTACTAAAACTTGACCTATTTGCAAAAGAAAGTTTCAAGTATCAGATGGTGCTTACAATGCAAACTTGAAAGTTTTATTCTGGTATCGTGTCAAGAAGATGTTCCTTTTGACATCATGCAAATATCTTTCAGAATGTTAGGTACATCTAACGATTTTTTTTGTTCTTTTAATTAATTTTTCTCATTTTGTTTCTAAAAAAACTTGAGATAAACAAAAATTCCTAAGAGCAAAATAAATACCCTTGATTACATCCAATTTTAGTTGCACTTGAATGCAAGATGAATTTATCATATAAGGCCTCACACAAGTGTAAAGATTGAACTATTCAATGGACACACAATAATCAACTCCGATTCAAATAAGATTAAAATTCAATTTGCATGAATGAAAAGAGCGTGGAGCGTTTTGGTCCATTACTCATTTACCATCTAACCAAATATTCTTATTTACATCATAATTTTTTTAAATTTTTATACAACAATAATTAATTTCTAATTAAATGTTATGTATTTATTCTAATAATTGTTAAGATAGTATATTTAACCTTATCAATTGTTAATCTCTTGATCCAATCATTTCACCAGCAGATAATTTTTTTTAAGGCGTTCCTTATCCAGTTTCCGAAATCTAATTTGAATCTGACTAATCCAGAATCAAGTCGGGTCAGACCCCAATTGGGGGGGAAGCTCTCCCAACACAAATTACTATGTTCTCAAGACTCAAATCTGAGATCTTGATTAAGCTAAAACAACTTCCTTAACAATTGATCTAAGCATATGTTGGTTTTTACCGGCAGGTAACGAATACATGTATTCGAATAATGTGTTACTCGAGTAATGGAAGGATGCTCGATTTCCATCCATACATAAGGAACTTTATAGCTAGCCTTATAGGCATCATTAATTAAAGCTAGTTATGTGGGACTTTTGAGTTTGAGGTCCTATTCATATATCATATCATATATTCATATGGACATAACTTACGAGATGCGCCACGAAGCTTGGGTATGATTTGACAAAGTATACATTATGCAAGCAACTGTTGCAACGTTGCCATCAAAGGACTATCAGCAGTTTACGTTAACAATTGTTAGTGACTTGTCACTCACTAGACACTACCTCGTGAAACCCTAATGTTCTCACATTGTTCTTTTCAAGGCTTCCCTAATTTCCTCTAGGTTTCCTTTTTCAATTTAATTGAATGATAATAATGGAATAAAGATAATTACTACTGTACTTTAGTACTATTATTCCTGCATCCAAAATTATAAGCGATATTTGACTTTTTTTTTTGCTCATGTTGCTTATAATTTGGAACCGATGGAGTAAATATCATTGTTTAAAAATTTGAAATTGTGCAGACCTTGAGCACTCTACTATAGGTCATCCGATCCAATTTAGCTAACACATTTGAATGGAGGAAGATAAAGAATCCTCACAAATGAGTGCAGTGAGGTTCGTGACATATTAGACGGTACGAAGACTGGAGCCTTCACTCATCAAACCACGCTATACTACTCTCCGTATACTAATATATGGTCATATGTTGTTCAAGACTTCAAGATATGTACATAATGGTACTTAGTTAGATACTAACAATCCCTTTTGAAAAATTTCTCGTTGAACACAAATTATCAAATACTTCATTCTTCTTAATTTATGAGTGACAAGTCACTAATAATATGTAAAAGCATCCCCACCCCAATAAACGTGCATTTACCAAGCCAATACTTGAATATACCAAGTTCAGGCTTATATTTGCCGGGTATATCCAAAATATGTTTGTGGGGTTTTCAATCCACAACTTGTTTGTGGTTTATCATGTGACTCATGTCTTCTCAAATTATTTATTGCATTTCTTTAAATTTTATTTTAGTATATAAGACTCATTTGTATTATATGTAGTACTTGTTTATCCTTATTTGTGTCCTAATCTTACTAATACATATTCTATGGTCAATCAAACACCTTTTAACAACATTTCTTCCCTATTTTGTTATTTAATCACGTGAGAACATTACTACACATCCACTCTTCCTAAAAACTTGTATTTTTGCTATAAACCAAATTTTTTGAGTTTGAGGGAGTATATATATTTTGTCTTATTTAAGACCAAATAATCTTTTAAAAAAATTTACACTTAGCCTTTGTTCACCGCACCTTATTTAAACAATATCTTTCTTATTAAAAAAAATCATATCAAATCCCCTTATTTGCTTGACTTAATACCCAACATCTTTAAACTACTCATCAATTTGTGGTGGTTCAATACGCAAATTATTATATTGTCCCAGGACCACGTAGGTTTCTGTGGTCCCTGGCTAAAACGACGTAGTTTAGGAGTAAAAAAATAAAAAAATTATCAGATGTCCTACTTTCAAGAATTTTATTCTGCAAATAGAGTGAAAAGTAACTGCTTTTAATTACGTATCAAAAAAACTAATTAGTAGGTAACAACTAAAATCTTCGCTTCCACTTTCCTAAGAACAATCTGCAAATGCATTTTATAGTTATATGCACAAGCTAATCTTTTGCTTGTATTCAGTATTAAAAAAATGAATATTTAGTATTAAAAATGAATAATCATTTTAGTTATCGCAAAAGTGAATGTAAATTCAGGTTCTTTGTGGTAAAATGAATATTTAGTATAACAAAATGAATATTTAGTATTAGAAAATGAATATTAAGTTTAATTGGTGTAAAGTTGATTATATTGTTGGTTCAGGTTCTTTGTGATAAAATGAATATTCAACATTCACAAAATGAATATTCAGTATTAAAAATTGAGTATTCAATATATAATAATTAATATTCATTTTAGTTGTTACCAATATTAATGTAAGCTCGGATTTTTTTGCGATAAAATGAATATTCAGTATTAAAAAATAGGAATGTTTAGTATTAAAAAATGAATATTTAGTATTAAAAAATAAATGTTTAGTATTAAAAAATAAATATTCATTTTAGTTGTTAAAACTGACTCGCTGACGCGCGAGAACATAATTGTTCTATGTGCTCCGGGAGCATTGTATACTGTAGTTTAAAAAAAATAGTTTTTTTAAAAAAAAAAATGAAGTTTTTAGTTTTTTTTTTTTAAAATGAATATTATAGTGTACAAAAATGAATATTAAAGATTAAAAAAAATGAAAATTGTAAAGTAAAAACTAAGATTTCCAGGACCATGTAGCTTTTTTGTGGTCCTAGGAGCACTATACGTAGTATAACAATTGGTTTCAATACTTCAAGAGTTCAAGTGCATCCGTGCTACCGTGTGTGTCGAATTTGCTTATTTTGGGCTCCGTGTGGTGTGACCATATACACGACCCAACCGTGCCACAAGCCCACAACGGCACAAGCCGCACAACCTTGCAAGCTTTTCAGATTCTAACACACACCCCCCCCAAATTCATCACCTTCTGCCTTAAAAAACAACATCACACTCGAAAAAGATGAGCGTTATTACATCAAGAGCACCAAAATGCTCAAAATTCCTTGTTTTACTCTCACCTAAAAACCCTAAATTTCATTCTTCCTTCCTTCACTCATCATCTCCTAAACTCTTCAATGATGAGCCACCTAAAACTGACCTTTCATCATCATTTTGTCCAACTATTCCCCAAATCGTCGACTTGCTCAAATCGAACGACTATGAGAAATGGAAATCTAATTCGCAGCTTTCTCAGCTTCTATTCCCCGTTCAACAATCTATACCTTGCGATCACATTCTCCAAATCACTCGTCGTTTGGGTGATTCATCCACTGCCCTCAAGTTCGTCGAACATCTTCGCTCTAATTCTACTTCCCCAGATGCTTGTTTGCTTTCTTTTGCATTCCAAGCTGTTTTTGAACTTGCTTCTCGTAACCCCAATTCCAAAGATGAGATTTTAGACCTTTTTAACTTTTCCAAAGAGTTGGTTGTTCCTTTGACTGTCAATTCGGCAACCCTTCTTATTCGGTGTTTTGCGCGGCGTGAAATGATTGAACAATCACTGAGGTTGTATGAAGAATTAGATGCCCAAATGAGAAATACTCATGTTCGGAATGTCCTGCTTGGTGAACTATTCAGAAATAGGCGGTTTCACGATGCACTCCAGGTGCTCGACGAAATGCTCCAACCAAATTCGGAATTCCCGCCAAATTGGATCACTATTTCTATTGTCTTCCCTGTGTTTTTGGAAGCTAAGAACCATGGCAAGGTTGTTTCAGGGGAGGAAATTGTGGGGATCTTGTCAAGGTTTGGTAAAAACCACAGGGTATTTCCTGATTCAGTTATGCTTAAACAATTGATCACTGTGCTCTACAATACTAGAAATATAGAAATGGCCTGGAACCTTGTGCATGATTTATTGGAGTTAAATGGGCCTGTTGAAGTTGAATCATGCAATGCTCTGTTGACAGCTTTGGCAAAAAAACGCCAATTCGAGAAGATGAACCTTCTAATGGAAGAGATGAGGGCAAAAGCCATAATCCCTAATGTTGTGACTCTTGGGATTAGTATCAATCATCTTTGCAAGTCTTTGAGGATCAATGAGGCCCTGAATTTGTTTCAAAAGATGAGACGAGGAGATGTGGGTGCTCCCATTGAGCCAGATGTGGTCATCTATAATACTCTTATTAATGGTTTATGTAAAGCTGGACGCGTCGAAGAAGGTTTATCTATGATGAGAAATATGGTGTTAGAGGGTAAATGCATTCCTAGAAGTGTCACTTATAATTGTCTAATTGATGGGTTTTGCAAAGCTGATGACCTTGATAGATCTCTTGAACTGTTTCATGAGATGGAAAAGCAAGGAGTCCAACCAAATATCATTACAGTTAATAGTTTGGTGAGTGGAATGTGCAGCCATGGAATAGCCGGAAGGGCACTCAAGTTCTACCGCGAAATGGAAGAGAAAGGACTAAAGGGAAACAACATAACATATACCACATTAATTGGTGGTTTTTGTGGTGTAAATAATTTTACGAAAGCAATGGATTTGTTCGTTGAAATGAAACAAACAAGTGCACCCGATGCCATTGTTTACTACACCCTGATCTCTGGTTTATCCCGAGCTGGGCTCACGGATGATGTCGAGTCGTTTTTTATGGAGATGAAAAGTGCCGGGTTTCAACCAGACATTCAGTGCTATAATGTGATGCTCAATGGCTTTTGCAAGAAGAATAAGGTTGTTAAAATTCATTGGTTATTAGAAGAAATGGAGAATGTTGGACTTAAACCTGATAGTATCACATACAATACTCTGATGTCGTATTTCAGCAAAGCCGGGAACCTTAAAACAGCTCATAGCTTACTTCAAGAAATGGTTGACAATAAAGTTGCTCCTACAGTTCATACATATGGAGCACTAATACATGCATGTTGTTCAGTGGGTGAATTAGATGATGCCATGAAAATTTTCAGGCAAATGAGTTCATCCTCCAAATTCCCTCCAAATACTGTCATATACAATATACTGATAAATTCACTTTGCCAAGAGAAGAAGGTGAAGGAAGCCCTCTCTCTTTTCGAAGACATGACAACAAAGGGTGTGACCCCGGATACAAATACCTTCAATGCTTTATTCAAAGGCTTAAGAGATGAGAATTGGCTTGAAATAGCTTTTGAGCTCATGGAAAAGATGACTGAACTGGCTTGCAATCCTGATTATATAACCATGGAGGTACTCACAGAGTGGCTTTCTGTAGTGGGTGAAACTGACAAACTTAGACAGTTTGTGGAAGGATTTCGCCATACAGATGATACTGATTCCAGTGTTTTGATCCTTCAACCGGAAACTACACCCGCCATTTGTTGATAAGCAAGTTGTGTACTCGGAAAGAAATTCTGATATCATACAATCTAAGTCATTAGTCGCCCACATTATCCCTGAATCATTCATGAATGTAATCTTTGTATTCTTTAAGAACTGCAAATTATCAGATTGCAACTTACAGGCAATCAGACACCCAGACTGATGTGATGGTCTTCTGGGGTAGTGTTGGCTGCTGATAAGCCTTGAACTGGATCCTATTGCAGGTCAACCGACTGACGTTCTGTTAGCTATTCGTTTCTTGTTCAACTCAAACGATAATGTCCCTTTCAAGTTTCAACTGTATTCTATTGCATTTACAGCTGATTGGGGAGCCTTAGAAAAAGGGTATTGCAATTTGCAAAGCACCTAATTAGAGAGATCAGAATCCTCTATTTTTGAGAGGATCGAATATGTTGTACCCAATATTTTTTATTGTATTTTGCAAAGCAAAGCACCTAATTAGGTACACCAAACCTATTGCACGGATTCATTCAAAGAACTAACGAGCTGATATTGCCCTTGGGAATATGGGGAGAATTCGAACCCTACACGCAAGCGTGGGGGACGAGATCCCTCTTCTTATCCTCTTTTTATTTTGTTAAATTGTCAAATATGTCAGCCAAGATGCAGACACACAAGTGGAAGAAACTTTGTTTTCTATAATAATTTATTATATTCGTCCATACATGTTTGTATTTTGCTCATTTAATTGCTAATAATATTCATTTCTTTCATTTGATATGCAATTTTGCGTATAAGATTATTTAAATTGTTCACTTAGTAGTTTACATTTCTCTCTTTTTTTTACTCGTACGTTCATTCGGGTGTAGGATATACTTTTTGTTTGTTTGCAAGAAGCATAATGTGTCAGTGTAAGTTTTCTTTTATAATGATAAAGGGTTTATTTGGATTTTGGATAACGCAATGCAAATAACCAAGTTGTCTTTTCTTTCACACTTCAATCTTATCCCTCGTTCAAAAGCTTTGTACTTTGTTTTATTGTCATTAGGGAGTACCACAAAAGCTTTTTAGCCTATATTCAATCATAAAATGTTGCTTTGTGAAAAGTAGCCTAATTTAAGCTAAATTTGGCTCAACTCATGGAACCCTAGCAAATTCTATTTTACAATTGCATTTCAAAATCCATAAATTGAGCTTGATCAACTTGAACACCCACAACTAAAACATAAAATGTGAACTTGTATGGTTGTACCGGGTTTTTTTTCCCAATTGTCTGGTATCTGTTTGACTTAGCTTGATCTCAAGTCGAAACTGATAATAATGGAAGACAATGAAAAGTTAACATTAAACCTACTTTCAAGAGAAGTGATTTTTACATCCCTCAAATTGATACCGCACTGTAATTTTGGACTATTAATTTCTCACAGTGAGGACTCTAAGGAGTGTAAATATCAATTTGTGAAGTGCGGAAATCACTGTCCTAATTGCAAACCTAAGATATGAGAATGAGTGCCCCTAACAAGATCCGAACAATCGATTTATTAAATAGGCCTTCAAGCAACTAACCTAGTTGACATCCATCAATCTCAACACTTTATAGAAAAGTTATTCAACTTAGCTTGATGTATGCACTTGTTAGGAGAAATCATGTTCACATTATGTGAATGTCAAAAGGCATTGGTCCAGAAGATGATTCCTGTCATCTTACAGTTATAAATCACATGAAGTTAAGGGTAAAGAATTTCAGAATAAAACCCTTTTACATCTTACAGTACTAGTTTCCATTCTTCAAACTTAGGACTGTGAGTGCTCTCTGCTTTATTAAAAATTAAAATTAAAAAAAGTCAGTAAAATTGAAAATGTACTCCATAACGTATTACTTGCAATAATTTATTTTGCACGTACTTTAAGAAACTGAATTAAGGATGTAATGGACTAGTCAAAATAATTTTAATATTAGTAAATTATAATTACATTCTTACTTGTATTAAAACCATTTTGACTAATTAATTTGTATACAACGTTAAATCAATTTCTCAAAAAACGTGCAAAGTTAATTGTTGCAAGTAATACTCCATCCGTCCCAATTTACTTGCTACATTCTCTTTTTCTCACCTCTCGAAACACAACTTTAAATAAAAATATCTTTAACTATATATAATAAAAAATTTATAAAATTATATATTTGAAAAGTACATGTTGAGACGAATTAAACTAAATCTATCATGATTATGTTTTTTCTTACGTACATTAAATTAAATAAAGTCAAAGTTCACATGTGAACAGTGTCCAAAGTCAAAGTGGGGCAAGTAAATTGCAACGTAAAAGACTATATCACAGTGTAAGTACAAAGTTGAGCCAAAATTAGGCAGTTATTGGGATTGTCCTGCCAATTTTACCCTTTAAAATGAAAGAGGAAATGATGCATTGGAGATTGAAAACCGACAGCTGTGAACCATGTGTTTCCATAGATTCCATTCTATGGTCCGAAAACTAGCAATTTTTACATTAAACAATCTCCCATCTCACCCAAAGCATGAATGAAGCTTGAGCAAATCCCCTCTTAAACAATGGGGGGTACTTTCATTTTTATTAAATTATTATTAATTAATCCATTTGACAAAGACTTAACAAAATGACAATTAAATTAAAGGGCAAAAAAAATACTCTTTCCCTTAATTCTCTTCTTGACCATATAAGACAAGTTTTGTACAACCCTTTGTTATCTATTGATCTATATAAAAGGAGTATGAGCACTATTTATAATTAGATGGTGACTAGGGTGCAAGAAAACGCTAGCAAGAGCCGGAGAGAGTAGGAAAGCGGGCGTGGGTGTCTTAACTCGCACCCAATATGGCAATATATAGGCATGAGGAATGATAAACTATTAGCTGCTAAATGTATTTAGCGGTTTTTGAATAAATGTCTTAATTATTATTCCGTGTAACGCAATTATTGTCTTAAAAGGGTGTCGTTTATTGTCTACGTACTATTTTGGATTCACTTGTACCACTACAAAAAAAAGAGCTTTTAGCGACGGACCAAATCCGTCTCTAAATCGACTAAATATGTCGCGCTAATTCAAATTAGGGACAGATTAGATAAAAAAAATTGACATGTTGTGATGCATCACTTAGGAGAAATTGAACCCGTGACCATTTTATCTATTAAATTTTTATAAGTCTCACGAATCATAGTTGGTAGGAATCGAAACTGTGACCTCAAAGTCACGAGGGTGACACTCTTACCAACTGCACCAAGTTTTATTTGTCAATCTTATATGCATAGAATTGTTAATAAACGAAAGAAATATTAGAGACGGTAGCTAAATTTAGAGACAGATTTTTTAATCTGTAGCTAAATTTAGAGACGGATTTTACTCTAAATTTTTACTCTAAAAATTTAGCTACGTATTTGAAATTTTCGTCTCTAATTTAGAGACGGCCAAAATCCGTCTCTAATTTTCCGTAGCTAAAAGCTCTTATTTTGTAGTGTACACGGGACCACTTCCATTTGTTTCTGATACAAATGGAGCAATATGATTGGCTGAGAAACTGCTATTTGCATATAGCTGCTAAGAGCAAATATTTACCCATATACGCATCAAATTATATAGCAACTTGAGCCAAGGTTGTCTAAACGTCTAATTGTGGCGGTACCCATGATACCTACGAGGGTATTTTTGTCTTTTCATATATTATTGGGCCAGGCTTCATGTAATAGATGAAATCGTCTAAAAATAAACTTTGTAGGGGGGAAATGTGTAAGCATGCATCCTTGTTTAACAAATTTCAATGAATACTCTGCTAAATTAACTTGTTATAATTTTCCCGTAAAAAAATTGTTATAATTTTACTAATATTTACAACTAATAATATGGATGGTCAAATAAATGCTTTAGCTACAAAAAAAAATCGATGGGAAAATATTTTATTAGCACTTTTTTTCCTTATTTAATAAAAATATGAATAAAAATATAGTATATAATATAATATTGAGCTTCAACCATTAGCTTAAGTTTTTGATTGAAATGATCATATAATATGGTATCAGAGCAACCGTGATACAAATGTTATGAGTTAGGCCCTGTTCTTTTGGACTTAAAAGCTACAGTAATCAGATCAGATCAGATCAGATCAGAACAGATCAGATCAGATCAGACAAACTCAAATCAGATCAGATCAGATCAGATCAGATCAGATCAGATTAGATCAGATCAGATCAGATCAGACATTATTACTCTAAATTATTATTATTATTATTATTATTTTTATTATTATCAGATCAGGCCAAGTTTTTCGGCGACGGTTTTCGGGATGACTTTTCCAACGACGGTTTTCGGGATGACTTTTCCAACAACGGTTTTCGGACTGAATTTTCCGGCTGTGATTATTCGGCCGAATTTTCCGGCGACGATTTTCAGGCCGAGTTTTTCGGCGACGGTTTTCGGACTGACTTTTCCGACGATGATCATTCGGCCAACTTTTCCAGCGACGGTTTTCAGGCCGAGTTTTTCGATGACGGTTTTCGGAATGACTTTTCCGACGGTGATTATTCGGTCAACTTTTTCGGTGACGGTTTGGTCAAAATTTTCGGCGGTGATTATTACTACTACTACTATTATTAGTAGTAGTATTATTATTAGTATTAATATTATTATTTGAAGTTTTGAAGTTTTGAAGTGAGATTGAATGAAGAGGTGAAATGAAATGGGCTATCATAATAATAATAATAATAATAATAATTATTATTATTATTATTATTTTAGTAAATATAATCATGTATTACATTTCTCATAAAAAAATAAGTATTACAATTATAAAAATAAAAATAAAAATAAAAAATAAAAAATAAAAACAAAAATAAAAATAAAAACAAAAATAAAAACAAAAATAAAAATAAAAATAAAAATAATTCGAATCAGATCAGATCAGATCAGATCAGACAAACTCAAATCAGATCAGATCAGATCAGATCAGATCAGATCAGATTAGATCAGATCAGATCAGATTAGATCAGATCAGATCAGAAAAGACCAGATCAGTCCTAAAGAACAGAGCCTTAGATTAGAGATGGTCCTCTGACAAGTTTAAATACGGAAAAAATAGTCAATTGGTAAAAGTTTATGTAAATACCTTTTTATTGCATAAAGAGCCATAAAGGTTGATATGAAATAAATTCGTCAATTGGTAAAATTTTATGTAAATATTTCGTCAATTTGGTAAAATTTTATGTGAATATTTTCTTTATTTATTATAGATCCTTAAAGTCAACTACATGGAATAAATTAGTAAATTGGTAAAAAAAAATCCGTCTTCAAATCCTTGCAAAAACTACTTTTTAATTTGTGTAAAACCATGATTTGGAATGTACTTGTATAGTCATATTTGATTACAAGTCTTAAGGGTCGGCTAATACCATCTACAATAAATATACTGGAGAATATGAATAACCAAATTTAGTCAACTTTAAAGGAGAAACACACTAAAATGAGAAGGCAATCATGCAAAAATGAAGTATATATACCAAATAAGTAACTTTACCAAATTTTATTGCTAAGTACTACCCACTATACTACTATTCTCCTCTTCCCTTTTTCTTTTTTTTTTTTTTCTTCATTCCTTCACAAAAACAAAAGAATAACTATAAGCATATTCACCCTTTTCTCCTCTACAACACTCCTCCTCATCTCTTGCTAATAATCAATGGACCATTCCCATTACAATCACGTACAATTACAAAGCACCATTAGATAAATTTTTTATAAAAAAAAAAAAGGAAAAAAAAGAACACTTTAGTTGAGAAATGAGATTCTACCAACTAAAAAGTTCTTTCTCTCTCTCTCTAAACTTTTCACTGTTAATCTCCACTACCTTACAAATCACAAATTCACAATGCTATTGTGACCTTACATAGATTCTGACAAATAGTGAGAGCATTTTCCCACCTTCCCATCCAAAAAAAAAAAAAACCAAAAAAAAATTAAAATAAATTAAAGTTGACCATATTAAAGTGGGGGAGGCATCATTCATTCATGTCCATGAACCAAAAGTCAACCCCACCATCATCAACCACTGGAAAGTAGAAACCTCCCCCTTTCACCGGGAATTTAAAAGTCAACGTCCGTCGGTAAAAAGTCAACTCCCGCCGGCGGCTGTCGCCGTACTACTACTACTACTAGCTAGCCACGGAAACTCCGACGACGGCGAAAACTGATCGGAAAAACAATCGCTCCCATCTGAGCCGTCGATTTGGTCAAACCCCACATAGAAATCGTCGTTGAGTATTAAATCGGATAAGGCCATTTCACTGGTATCTTCCTCCTCTTTGATGACGTCGTCCCCTTCTGTTTTGGACTCTGACTTTTCGGTCAAAGGAGAGAGGCTGGCGGCGGAAGGAGAGGAGCAGGAGGGCTGCTCGGCGGCGGTTTCGGCGGAGGAGAGTGGTTTCTGACGGGTGCTTCCGGCGAGGGAGTTCCTGTGAGTTGGCATAGGGTGGTTGTGCTCTGCTGTGTAGGTTACAATGAACATTTTTGGGTCTGATCTGTTTCTTTCCACTTGTTTTCTTGCCAAACAACCCTTTGAGCTGCTGCATCTGTAGTATCCCCTGTTGAGTATTTCATCAATTTATACCAAAATCAGTACAAACAAACATAATCTTAAAAATAAAAAAATAAAAAAAAATCAAGATAATATGCTTTTGGTTGGTGATTTATTTCTACTATTGGTTAGCTTCATTGAACTTGTACTTCTTTCATGGTTTCACCTTTAAAAGAAATTTTGTACTCATCTGTCCACAAATAAGTGTTTCATCAAAAAACTTTCACAATTTTGGACAAAATGGAACACTTATTTTTTAGAAGGAAAAGAGTATAATAGGTTAACATTGTTATTTTTTGATTGAGTAGGATTCAAAGGGGAGTACAAATGTCTAACATAATGTTGAGATGGGTTAAGATTTGAGATTTTTCAAAGTTTTTTGGCTACTTTATGAAGCAACCCAGGAGTTCAAATAGAAATTGTTTAGCTCATCAAAGTATATTATTATTAGGTACTTTAACATATGCCTAAGCAAAGATAATCAAATTAAAATTAAAAATTGTAAAAAGGGGGGGAGAAGGTGGAAACTATTCAACCTTGGATAGGGAGAGCCTTTAATGGGTTTTTGCCCATATTTCCTCCAAGCCCACATATCTGAAGAAAGACCTTCTGCTGGAACATGGCACACCTTCTTCATCAAATTCTTCCTGTATTTCCAAAAAGTAAAAAATACCCATTAAAATTGAAGTAAATCCAGAAAATGGGTACTTCTCAATTTCATAAAAAAATCATGAATTATGAAGAGAAAAAAAAAAATGAACCTTTTCTTTGTTCTTTGAACATGCGAATTGTTGGTAGCGCCGATGGTAGCAGAAGAACCACCAAAGATGACTTGAGAAGGCTTAACTAATCCTCGAAGCTGAGGTTGCTGATGCTGTTGCTGTTGCTGATGTTGTTGTTGTTGTTGTTGACGATGAAGATGGTGTTGTTCAGAAATAGCAAAAGATCTAGCAGTAATAACAGAGGAAGGAGAAGAAACAGGGGAAACTAAAGAAGCAGAGGAAATCGATTGGAAGCTGTTAATATTAGTAGTATTAGTATTAGTAGTGGGAGGAGCAGCAGTTGTAGTACAAAACATGGGTTGACAAATATCTTGCAACTCGTGATGACCATCTAAAAACGACGTCGTTGAAGAGGACTCAAATGGATTATTCGAAAACTGGAAAAGAACCCCAGTTGAAGATGACGAAGAGGTATTGTTCTGAGTCGCAGGAGGAGGATAACACGGTTGTGGTGGTGGTGGGGGCGGTGGTGGTGGATCTACGGTGGAAGTTGTGACGGAAGTGGTGGTGGTGCAGCAGCTTCGAACAACGGCGAGTAGATCCCAATCTGGAGGGTTTTCCATGGATGTGAGGAGGAGAGAGAAAGTTGTGAAGAAAAGGAGAGGAGAGAGAGAGAGAGAGAGGGGGGGGAGAATGAGGAATGAAGAAGGAGACAAGAGAAGGCGCTGACTTTTGGAAAGGGTAGAGGGATAGAGGAGAAATAGAGAGAGACAAGAGGGGGGAGATAATAAAAAGAGGGGAGAGGGGAGTGGGATGGGATTTTAGGATTTATTTATATATATATACATAAAAGAAATTTTAGGAAAAGGACTTTATATGAGGGTGTATAGTGCATTACTTTGACATATTTGACAATTGGGGTTTGGGGTGAATTTTGTTGCCTTTTTTTTAAAATGTGCCAGATTTTTTTATTATTCTAAAATTTAAATTGTGTGTGGTGGCTATAGGGATGCGTTTGATTCATCTTATCTGAACTAATTTAATTTGAATTTTTCTGATCTGATATAATTTGATCTGGATTTTTCTAATTGTGGTTTTTATTATATATAGCTTTAAATCTTTTGATTTGATCTGAATTTTAACACTGCTTATTTAAGTTGAATCAAACGCACCATTTGAAATAATTTCTTAACGTGGTAATAATTTTGGAATGCGTGTTAAAATTGCATGTCAATTAGTTGGGTTTTCTTATTTGTCATTTCGGGACACTTATTAGTTTTTTTTATTAAAAAAAATAGATATGGTATAATTAGTTTTGGAATGTACGTATGTCATAATCATACGTCTATCGGTGTTGTTAACATTTATTTTAATATTTATACTCTTTTAGCTATCTAGCTTTTTAAGCACTTTGGATGCCATGGAAAGTTTTTCACTAATTATTACTTTCACAAATTCTTGTATACATCTAGCAACCATGATCAATTTCTGGTGTAATGGTATGGATTGTAGGATGCATTTTACGTATCTCAAAGCTCCGAAGTTTTGTTCTCATTTGACAAAATTTCTTTCCATGATTTCTCGTAGAATGTCATTTAGGTATTCCTGAAATATAAATCTTAGGCTTGGCCTAATGAATCTCAGCTTGTGAGTGTATGTATACACACCATGTGTACAATATAATTTAATATACTTGTACAAGGGATATAAATTTCCACAAATAATATATATATATATATATATATATATCTTGTACTGTTAAAGTCATTAATTTTATTAAGCGGTAATTTTTAATATTTTTCTGGATACATTTTACTAGTAAATCTTATACTAATTTAGTGTAAACCAGATGTACCAAAGACTTTTAATTCACTCACGGTATAAAGTGTGCTATGAAATTTTTTAATAACAACTTAAAATTAATTCAAATCATAGCAACATGAAATTCAATAAACAACTTATCTAAGAAAATAGTAACACAAATATGGAATATTACTATGAAAGAAACACCACTAAAACATATACATTTTTTTTAAAAAAATCATATATTCCAGGTCTGTTCTTCTCCTTGTTGAGGAAAAGAAAAATAAAACAATACCGAATGAGCCATTCGTAACTCAATTCTATAACAAAATGTAACGATATATGAAATTAGCTCTTTTGATACTCTCATTCATTGCAACTAATTACTCCCTCCGTCCCCTTATTTTTGCAATAATTTGACTTTTTTCAAAGTTTATTAGGCAACTTTGACTCTCTCTAATAATATACACATAAGAAAAAATATAGTCAAATGTGATCTCGTTTGATTCAGCTCGATGTGTAGTTTTTTAATATATAACTTTTATATTTTTTTATTATATGTATTTACATATATTTTTGTTTAAAGTTGTGTGTTGGGAGATGTGAAAAGGCAAATGTTGCAAACAAAAGGAAATAGATGGAGTAGGTAATGGTTCTTACAAGTTACAATAGGAAAAAAATGTCAACAATCATAGTGTTGTCCCCAAACTTGATATGGTTTTGTATGATCTCGATTCTTGAACATGACATGTCATAACTAATCTCCTAGGACACCAAGGAAAATTATCAAACACGTTTGCGTCACGTCCGTTACGGGAATTAATCCATTTTATAAGGCCTCAAAGGTTCCAACTTAAAATTATATGGCAATAAGAAGAGTAACTCTTTAGTTTTATAAAGTGGATTCAATTCATATATTTCTTCGATGTCGGATACACACCCAATACTCCCCCTTAAATTCATATTTATACACTCCCCCCTTAAATATGAGTTTCTCCATAAGCATGGACCAGATTATACTAAATTCATTAAGGGTCGCAATCGTGGGGCCTAGCTTTGATACCATATTAAACTTCATTGGGCCTAGTTATGAGAGTCTCGGACGGGTGAGAGTTTGACTCTATACAAGCTCGATATAATTTGATGGACATAACATAATCTTCATAACCGTACCCTGACCTATCACACTAATTATTGCACAAGCAATTACATTGGTATGGAGTATTTTAAACACAATATGACCCATTGTGTCAATTTTTTTTTTTGACATTTTTATTAATACCGGCAGTATTAGATCTTGAATTTTGTTCATCTGGTCCAATTTGACTAACATACACACATAAAAGGGAAAACAAAAAATAATCGCAAACGTGTACAATGAAATTCAACCCAACACCTCAAACTTAAAACTCGCAAAACTTAAAATGAATAAGGTAAGACCAATACTTTAATTTGACCCATTTTTAATTTAACCTATTTTAACAAGGCTACAAGGGAGTAAGACCCTGTTCTTTTGGACTTAAAAGCTACAGTAATCAGATCAGATCAGATCAGATCAGACTTAGTCAAATCAGATCAGATCAGACATTATTACTCTTTATTATTATTGTTATTATTTTGAGCATTGTTTTTCCGCTCGACATTTTCCGGCGGTGATTATTCGACCGACTTTTCCGGCGACGATTTTCAAGCCGAGTTTTTCGGCGACGATTTTCAGGACGACTTTTCCGACGACGGTTTTCGGACTGACTTTTTCCGACGGTGATTATTTGGCCGACTTTTCCGGCGATGATTTTCAGGCTGCGTTTTTCGGTGACGGTTTTCGGGACGACTTGTCCGACGACGGGTTTCGGAATGACTTTTCCGGCGGTGATTATTCGGTCGACTTTTTCGGTGACGGTTTTGGAGTCAGATTGAATGAAGGGTTTGAAAAGAATGAAAAGTAAAATACTGAAAAGGTGAAATGAAATGAGCTTGAGACTTTGGGCTCATTAAATTTTTGTCCCTAATAAAAATAAAAATAAAAATAAAATCAGATCAGACAAATTCAAAACAAATCAGATCAAATCAGTCCTAAAGAACAGAGCCTAAGTGAGTAACAAACAGTGACACTGTGACAGTGTGAAAACACTACTCGTTAGTAAATTGATAATAATGCGTGTAAGTATGGAATTAGTTCATTGTCAAGTGGATAAATAGTTTGAAAGTGGAAAAATTTATTTATTTTATTGTTTTTAAACATTGATGAAATGAGGCGGTAAGTGGAAATGGGGAGAAGAGAAAGGAAAGGTAAAGTGTGAATTCTCTCTCTTTTGAAAAAACAAAATGAGGGATGTTATAATTAATTTATTATTATGAAGGTAAATGGGGTTGACTTGGTGAAATGTCAAAGGGGGTGTTTGTTTGGATTTGCGAGAAGAGAAAAATTAAAAAAAGGAAACGCGGCTCAATGCTGTGTGTGTCTGTGTGGGTGGCTTGGTTTGGAGTTCTTCTATGACTGGGGGTAAATCCGTAAATATATTTTTTCGGTGTAGGGGGTGGGGTGGGTGGGTCCCACAGCCACTGCAACTCGTGAGGAAAGGGGCATACCGACAAAAAGAAAGCGCTGGAGGAGGAGGGATTGTCATGTGGGTCCCCCCCTAGAGTTCATTCTCCTTGTGATTTTTTTAAAAAAAAAAAAAAAAAAAAAAATCAACCGTTCTTCATGGAAATTGATATTGACACAACTAATACTAATATAGCATATAGACACAACTTTTATAAGAGAAGCATAGTAAGGTTTGCTCTCACAATGGGTTGTGCTCATATCAATTTTAGTTGCGCCTTTATCATTTCTTTTTCCCCATGTATGTTGAGCCATTGAGGTGGATGAATGCCAAATTTACTTTCGAAAATTCTAGAGCTGTTAAAAGCTGATTCAACTCAATAACTTAACCTGAATCTAACCTAATAATAATGGATTGGGTTGAGTTTTTCAACCCGTTTAGCTAAATGGGTTGACTGAATTCAACTCGTTTAGTTTAATGGTCGGGTTACATTGGGTTGGGTCGAGTTGAAAGTCTCAATCTGATTTCAATCTACTTAACCATTAAGAATATATGTTGTGTTTTAATTAAGTTGAATTTGACGTAATAATCTAATATATCACTTTTATATTTTTATTTATTTTTTATTGTGTTATATAATAGTTGTTTTATGAGCTATGTAGATGGTTCTAATGTTTTAATCTTGAGCATTAGAACTCAAAAGATTATTAGTTATTAATTACTACATGTTATGTATATATTATTAACAACATGAGTTGTAATATATATGACCATTGTGGGTTGTTGTTGTGGTCCATATAATAGTATAAACACATGGTAGTATAACTTCATTTGATGCTAATGAAAAAGTGATATTATTATTAAACAGGTTATTATAAGATTGGGTTGGGTTAAGAATCTCAACCCGTTTAACTAAATGGATTGGGTTTGGTTTAGGGTTTCAACCTGTTTATATTAATGGGTCAACTCGAACCCAACCCAGGTCGACCCATTGACAACTTAAAAAAATTATCACACTTACTCTCGATCTATTTGACATGTGGCATGAGTAAAATTAAACCCACATTTTTTATAACTTTTGTGCAACATGTTAAATGGAGAGTGAGAGTGATGAGTGTGAGTGATGAGTGTGAGTGTTTTGAGAGTGGATTTAGCATTACTGGGTAGGTTGAAAAAGAGCAAACTATCTAAAAATTTTAAAAGCTCACTTGAATCCTATTTGAGTTTTTGGATATTTGAACCGAAATTTTATTTTGACCGGGTTCAAATATCAAAACTTCAAGTTTTTATCAAGATATTCGATTCGTGCTCACCCCTAGTCTTGAAGCTAAAGAAGGGGATTTGTTATTGATGATAATTGAACCTCACAACTTAATAATCGAGAGTTTGAAACTATGTTTCTTGCCTCTACAACAAAAGCACATCCAGTGGCGGATGTATTAATGGTCCTGCTGGGTCCAGTGACTCATCAACAACCACTAGTAATTTTTTGGAATGTTTTATAGTGTGGTATATATCTTTTTGAAGTTAGTGTTGGTTCTCCCCATTGCAATGACAATTGTCGAAATGGTATTTCCTGATATGACGATTTAAAAGATAAATTATGTTATAGCATGAGAAATCTATCAAATGTTGAATGATTGTTTGATTACTTCTCTAGAAAGTGATTTGATTATTGATGTTAAGATAAATGATATTATAAATAGATATCAAAACATGAAAAATCATCATGAACAATTGTACTACCTCCGTTTTTTTTAATTCACTCACTTTCCTTTTAATTTATGCACTTCTTGCATTACCTAAATATAGTAAAGTTTTATTGTCCTACGTTTATTAATTAATGGTTCCCAAATACTTCATCTGTCATTTAAAGTTTTCTACATTTACTTTTTCACGTCTCCCAAAACACAACTTTAAATGAATATATCTTTAGATGTATATATAATAAAAAATTATAAAATTACATATTAAAAAAACTACACATTGAGTCGAACCAAACGAGATCTCACTTGACTATATTTTTTATACGTATAAAATTAGAGAAGACGATCAAAGTTGCACAATGAATATTAACAAAAGTCTTTATGTAGCAAACAAATAGAGACGGGGGAAGTATTTTTTTCGTATTCTCTTAGTTTTGACTAACTTTGATAAAATTACTTTTTTTTCTCTTTTTATACTCTTTTTTATACAACTTTTAATCATCATTTTTTTTCTCATACCCTCAATTCGTTTCTCGTTTAATTTGAAGATTTGTCCTACTTTCGGCTTGTAATTAAGATGAATTTTTTAAGTTATATTTGGTTGTAATATGAAGTTTTTTAATATAATTTTGACTGAAATTAATTATGAACTAAATAGGGGTTTTAATCAGCCATGAAGCTGATTTCACCTCGATCTTTGGCCTATAAATAGGTGGCTTCATTGTTGAGTACACTAAGAAATTTTCTTAATTCTCGAACTCATTACAATTTGCTTGCACTTAGTAACTTCTAGCTAATTTTGCTAAGTGTGTTCAAACACAAAAATCAAACGACACAAGTCCTTTTGTGCTTATACTCTTGAGATCACTTAGAGTATAAGGTTCTTTCTCTGTATATATATATATATATATGAGTTTTTGTATTGTCTACTCGTTCCATTTTACTATTCCGGTACCAGAAGTTGGTTCATCTTAATCCGGTAGCCGATAACCTGCATAGGGAACATGCGTGAGCTAACCCCGGGATTTTACCCGAAAAAGATCAACCATCCGACACTCAAGTCAATCCAAAAGCGATAGGGCAATGTAGATAAGACTCATAAGAGCAATATGTTAAGATTCAAGAGTGAATACCTTGCTTATGGATGAGGCATGAGGCTCTCCCTATATATGTTTATGTGACCGCGGTAGATTCCTTAACCTTAACCAATTGGGTCTGGTGTTACTGTTTTTTTTTTTTTTGGCAAAGGGGTGTTACTGTGTTAGATTACTTAGATATGTATATAATGAATTGTTGGCTTGTTGCCATGTTCAGTTTCCCTTTCATTTCATTTATTTTTTCAAAAACACGTAGTGTACATTTATTTTGGTGATATGCTCTACCTAGTTATACTTCAAATTGCCCATACCTGTTCTTTTCCATGTATTAGAAAAATTACCCTTTAATAAAATACACATCATTAAAATTCTTATTTGATCTCAACTTAGGTATTGTTTGGTTTCCTTTAGTTTTAATGGGCAATCATAATTCCCATGAAATGTAATTTGCTCTAGTTATTTGGTTGCTTAAATTTTGATAAAATAGGGGAAATGCAAATTCCTAGGAATTTGGAATTCCTACAAAACATAGGTAATTGAAAATTCACATGATTTCTAAATTCCCCCATGCACACCAAACAACTTTTGGAAAATCCTGGGAAATGCAATGTGAGAATTAAATTCCAATGAATTACAAATTACTATAGGAATTTATTTCCCATATCAACCAAACAATGCCTAGACGTCCAATTCCAAATGAGGAAGTGGCTACTTCCGGGGGTGCAAGATCAAGATGCATGCTCTCACATGACATATGAAATATCAAGATTCAAGAATGACACACTTGTGAGTTATAGCTTAGGGTGTATTTGATTTAATTTGTTTGAAATTTTTTGATCTGATATGATTTGATTTTATCTGAACTTTTCTGATCTGATCTGGTTTTTTTTCCTGATTGTAGCTTTTATTATAGTTATAATTTTTCTTATCTAATATGAACTTTTTTGACGTGATCTAATTTTTTTTATCTGATCTAAAATTTCTTAAAACAAGCACAAGCTAAGAGTGCTTAATTAAGTTGAATCAAATGCACCCTTAATTTTTTCTACAAGCTACATCAATGACGACTTTTGTAAATGATATTGACAAGTTTCATGGAGTACGTACTACTTTTTTCTTTTTCTTTTTCTTAATAGGACACAAAGATAGAATACAAGGATTAGATAGCCCTCCTTACTCGAGTACTACCTAGCATTAGAAACCTTATATACACACGGGTGTAAGGTGCATTATAGGATAATCTTGCTTATTTTATAATTTTTTTGCTCATTTAAAATTTTAAAATAAACAAAATTATATTAAATGAGCAATAAAACATCTTTGAGTGCATCTACCTCTACGTGCACCCTGGTGCATAATAGATCCATTTTACCTAGCATATCTTCTTAAGTTATAGTAAAGAGTTTAGAAGGGGAGTAACGTTGAATACATAAGGTCGACATAGATTAAATGCCCAAAATTTACAATCCACCCGGCAACTCGACTGTATTCCTTATAAATATGATTGGAATGTCACTTGACACAAGCAATTACACTTCTCCTCAAGAATGTAGATGTAAGTGACAGAGGATCCTAAAAAATATTTCACGGGGACAAAATGCATTTTATATATATATTTTTTTTATTAGGATCAATTAATCAAAACTATATATGATAAATTTAAGAAAATTTTAAATCTTATAAGAGAAAATTCTCCACATTCACGTTGAAATTGGTTAAGGGACCCCACTTATTATAATATGCTTTGCGAATGGTTAATGTCGTTATATACTCTCTGTCGCGAAATGTTTGCTATTTATTTTTCTTTAGGATATTCTTAAATTTTTGTTACAATTCCTTTATATATAAAACAGGTGATGATCCCTCACATGTTTTTTTTTTTCTATTTTAAACATTAATGCCTCATTCTCAAAATAATTTGAAATGTTATATTTGTTACTTTTTTATCCATGCTAGGACAATTTTGAATAATAAAAAATAGATAATTTTCTGAAGATAACCACTAAAGTAGTTGGGATTGTTCGATAATCAAATGTTGGAAGTATTTTGAGAAGATCAGTGAAATTTAGGATTACTTATGTGAATTTTTCTAGAATAATTTCTTAATAACCGCATATAAATAAATACATGGCTAGAGTCATCTGTTTAGGAGATACAATTTTTATTTACGGGTCGTTTGTTTTGAAGAATAAAGATTACAAAGATTAAAGGATGGGATGAGGATAGTCAATTGGTTAAGTGGGATTTCACTAATATAATGCTCATTCTTTGTTTTGTATTTGATGGGATTATGTAAGGAATCTCTCCTCTTAATACCTGCCCCCTTATATATTATTTTGGTGGTATTAAGGGGTTTTAATCTTCATCTCATTCCCCATAAATAATCTCATGTTCTATAAACACACAAGGTATTAACTCATTAAAGAATAAATAATCCTTATCTCTCTCCTTTATTCCTCAAAACAAATCCCCCATTAGGGTATTAAAGAGGGGAGGGGGTGGGGAGGGATAAATGTACTATATATAAAAGGGAAACTAAGGGTTTGAGAGGAAAAAATTAAATTTTGGTGGTTTTCAGTATAGTAACGTAGTATATAAAAATCGAATGATAGATTTGGAAGTTGGGGTAAATGGAAAAAGAAATTGGTTCAAATTTAAGGTTACTAGGGAATACTCCAAAGATTGTGTCATTAGAAGAAAAAAAAAAGGCACTAGAAGGTTGTGTTATTCAAATAAATTTTTCCTAAATTTTCATTTATTATACAAACCTATATTAACGATAAAACGAATATAGGTCTAACTAGATGGTGTTAGTGTCTTACTTAGGGGATGTGAAAAAACAAATAAATCGGGATATAAAGAATGAGAATAATATTATCTTTACATTAGTCGTGTGTGTTTTCAAATGCTAGATTAGATCTGAAAATTTGAATAATTTTTAGATCACATATATATTTTTTTTATCTGGATATAGTCAGCTCAAACTCCAAATTAGAAAAAACGGATATTCGAACTCAAATTTCTTAGTCATTTTTATTTTTTAAAAATTGATTGAAAAAACACTAGTGGAAAAAAGCTTATCTGCTCCGCTACACCCCCGGTGCAGCATTGACCGGAGTAGTTAGACAAATATTATCTGCTCCTCTATTTTTAAAATAGATGAGGAGCAAATATTATATGTATATTTTTTTATTAAAAAAAAATTGCTATGCATGATCGAATGTATATTTTAATCTTAATCCTGCAATATTACATATAATATAATGCTACATCTGATCAAATCCATATGAATATATTTACAAATTACAACATTCGCTTCCGCATTAATCCTGCAATATAATTTTAAAGGAATTCTGATCTCATACATTCAATCCATATATAAATATATTTTACATGAACAAATCCAAACATCAAATTAAAACAGTAATGAAGTTGTTAAAACTAAAATTATACTCCGTATTAAAACTAAAAGAAATTGTAGCTACAAGCAAAAAAATGCCAAAAACAAGTGGTATCACAAAAATTAACAAAGAAAGCCTAGGCATTGCAAGCAAGTTATAGCTAAGGAAAAATCATGCCACGAGCTGAGGATCAACCGCTCAAGCTAAGACAGCAACCTAGAAGTAAACAGAAATTGCACCTGCAAGAAAGCCCAAAGTATGTAGCAAAATAAATAAGCTGGTGCTGGTTAGAGATTAGCCGATTACATAACGAACAAAACTAAATGTGTAATGGAAGAACCTGAAATAATTATCAACGCTCAAGTAAAATTATTGGTGAAGAAGCAGGCAAATATGTCTCGAACTTTGTTAATTTCGGCAGTGGTGAAAGGCTCCTCCCGTGGAGTATTGAAAACCTAAAACAAAATACATCTGAGCTATAGATAACAAAATCTCTGAAGAGTTAGGCTACTATAAACTCAGCGAAACGTCATTCAGGCTTTGAACAAATATTTATTTATTTATATTTATGAGTAGGCTGTTTAGCAAATAATAGGAGTTAACAAGCACAAAAGACCATCTTATACTAACCCCTTCTTATAATACATCTCTTGTGAATGTAAATTATTTGCTAAATCAAAAGTAGAACCTAACAACTAGAAAGTAGAACAAGCCACTTCTAAGTAATCAAACTAAGGCAAATTAAAGACTAATGAGGTTTCACCAAACAGTTGCTTAATTTAAGAAAAATCGAACAATGAAATCCTTTGAAAAAATTTATTGAACTACAAAAGATATCTAAGGAACATCACAATCGTTGGACTCAGAAGATAAAATTATTAATAAAACCCAATTAATCCTATTAAAACAAAACTCTAATTTGGGTGTTTGGTAAAATAGAGTTTAAAAGAGAGTTTTGTACCAAAAACTCTGATCAAAACTCTCTTTAGAAAAAGCTGGGTTCAGAGTTTTGGAGAGAGAAATATTAATTGACTAATTTGTCCACATATTTAAACTCATTAAAACATAACAAGTTATTTTTAAATGTCTATAAATGTCATTTTACACAACAAAACTCTAAGCAATCAGCTATATGTTATCAAATACCTTTAAACAATCAACTATTTAACTCTAACTTCTAATCATCAAACAAGCGAATCTTTAGCATTGCCTCATTCTTCGGAAGGGAATAATAAAAATCCCCCCCTGACACATGACCTTCCAAAATAAGGGGCCCACCTGACTTTTCGCAAGGCCTTATTTAGCGGGGTACACTGGATGTCTGGATTATTACTACTAAAGGGAAAGGATAGAAGAGTAGCTTACAACTAAAGGGAGGAATTGAATTAAATTAAATTAGGGTATCCTAAAATAAAATTCTTTTATTTTGAGAATCTCTTTGTGATTGAGGATCCTATGATAAGATTTCTGCGGTTCATGATTTATGTTAGTTGTTCCATTCACTTCTTCTTCCAAGACGATTGATAGTGTAAGGCACAAAATCATGGAGGAACCCACGTCCAAACTCATAGGTTCCATTTTTTCCTTAATCTACATCAAATTATTCTCGATCTATGTATTTATAGGTCAACAACAACAACATACTTCCTCAAAATTTATAAATTAGGGTTTTGTTGTATTTTTGTCGGTTCATTTTTAGTGGTTTTAAGGCATGGATTTAATTCATTTTGAATATTAGTTAACATATTGTCTATCATTGTATTTATTGATGGAACTATAAATAATATAAATCCGATAGATGATACAATATTTTAAAGTAAGCACGGCTTTAAAAAAAATAAAAATTAGTAGCTATAATTGCAAAAAAATAAAGTATACAAGTCCATCACGAAATAAGGCAAAGTTTATTTGAATTAAGATACACCAGATTAAATTTAGAAAATTTCAGATTAAATATTAAAAATTACAGAAACGTAACATGCATTTACTTACTGCATGTTAAATTAATTCAACCACAAACCACTAGGGCATAAGGTTAATGAATTACTTTGACAAAGCTCTGTCTAACTACTCTGTAACTCTACAAATTAAAGAATCTTTAACTAGTTCCATGAAATTTTATTAAAAAGGAGTTGAGGCATGAGATATGAAGCACTGACTCCAATCCGTGCAATAACAAATTAAAGAATCTTTAACTAGTTCCATGAAGTTGATTATCAGTTAACCCTTACATGCAAGCAAATGAGTCGTCTATCCCTACATGCTAGAAACCTAGCCGAAGTTAGCCTAATGGCAAATAACCATACTGATTTTTTTTTTTCTTTTTAAATGAAGTTTTGAGAAATTGTTATTAATTATATGTAATTTATTTTATCTTTTGAGGTTATTTAATTTAGACAAGGTTTTTTACCCCAAAAGCTAAATAATAAAAAAAGAAACTACCGAGAGCTACGTACTATACATACACTAAGCGTATGTGATTTGAGAAGAGATGAGTACTGTGTGGCCTAAATCGCAAATCAAATCCTGTTTAGTGGTTTGGTTTGATTTGTGATTTGAAAAGGTGTGGTTTGGTTTATAAAATTATCAAACCAAAATTTTGTGGTTTTGTTTACATTAAATTTCAAACCAAAGAAAACAACAATATAAAAGGTTTCTTATCTAGATCGTAAACCCCTATTATATACTTTATAATTTTTTTAATTGATTTTATAAATTGCCGTATGACTTATTTGTACTATGATCGATTTCCTATAATAATATTGTTTGATATAGTTAAAAAATATTTGATGACTTAGCTTGTGAAGAAAAAAATAAATTGTGGTTAAATAGCACCGCACCAAACTATAATTTTTGTTGTGGTTTGGTGCAATTCAATCTGATAAAATTTGTAGTACAGTGCAGTTTGAAAATTTTTAAAACCGCAAATTTATGATTTGGAGCTCAAATCGCACCACGCTTACCCTTAGGTTTGAGGAAAAAGAATTACAAAAGGAGACAAATTATATAGAGGGGTTGGTGTGTGTGTGTGTATGGGAGGGGGGTGTTGGGAAAGTCAATCAATACTCAATACAAAAATAGTAACATATTTTGTGTATGTTAGCATTTTCCCATCAAATTTCTTCAACATGGGAATAATTTAGTTAATTAAAGAGGGAGAAAAAAACCAATCCTCTCATTTTCCCTCCTTTTGTCTCCCTTCTTGTGATATACTGATATTCAAACAAGGGAGCATGAATCCCTTTCCTTTCCCTCTATTTCCCTTTATCCAAACATATTGTTATGGTGCGTTTGATTCATCTGAATTTTTTTGATGTGGGCTGATCTGATCTATGTAGTCTTTCCGCAGTATATCCTATCCTAATTATCAAAACATCAATTCATTTCAACGCAACCTATGTAGTCTTTCCGGAGTATATCCTATCCTAATTATCAAAACATCAATTCATTTCAACGCAACCTACTGTATTAATTATGATTTAATAGAGTATTTGATTTGTGCTAAACACACACTAAATTGGAGGTTTGTTGAGAGTCTTGAGACCATTAAAATCCAGCTAATTTATGAGTTGAAACTTGTATCATGAAAAAAACTTAGCCTACCCACCGGGTTGATTACCCACCACTAATAAACTTGTATCATTGTATGGATCGGACTATGGAGGAGTATGCATAATTTTGTTTCAAATTAAAAAGATATATATATATATATAATAATAATAATAATAATAATAAATCTTGACAACAAGAATTTAATTGACAGTCCAAGTGTCCAACGTTTAGTTTATCATACTACATTACATTACTGCGTATTATTATTAATATTAAAGATGTTTTATTGGACGAATTCATCAAGTTACTAATTAAACTCCTGATTCAACTAACGTATGAAGATATAATTGCCATTTGCCAGGCCAATTGCTATAAAACTATATATAAGCATGAATAATGTTGTGAAATGAAAGACTTGGCAATTAATATTATTGTAATCTCTTAGGTCAAATGTCTATTCTGTATTGATTATACAAGCTAGCTTAGATTAAATACTCCCTCAAATGCCATTAATATTATGATGTGACTTTCTGGTTTTAGACTACTTGGTCTTTAGGATTTACATTATCTTTCTTTTTTAGAGATTAAAATAATTTCGTTTAAAAAAAAAAAAAGAAGATTAAAATATTGACCACAACTAGTATTTTAGTTGTATAAAAATTAAAAAATACGATGTATTATTTAATTGTTTAGTGTACCATGTCACCAAATTTTTGGGATTGTTTATGTGTATTTGGGGCTTGATTACACAACTACAAAGATAATGGAGTTTAATTGCTACATTCAAAAGTTATGGGAAGCTCGGCAGAAAAGAACTCAAAGAAGAGAAGCAAGAGGGCAACCAGGAAGGAATTGTTGGAAGTGCAGGACTGATGTCAACATTTAATAAAAAGGTAAGCATTAGATAATTAAATAAAGAAATTCCACTAGGTAGTTATTTCAAAATAGAAAATATTAGGTAGTTATTAAAAAAAAAAATCCTATTTATGATTAATAATTTTTTTTTATTATATCTAGTTGTTGTTTTAATATTAATTTATGAAAGTTTGAAACATAAAAGTAGTTGTTAAAGGTTTTTTTTATTGCTATTTCTTACATTGATTCGAATTGGATCAAACAAAATTTTGCGAAGCTTTGAATTGGATTAGATTGGACGACCAACACCTAATCTGTAACGCCCCAGATTTTGGGCTAGTCTCGTAATTACTTTCTAGTAATTACTGTTGTTGCGGTGCATGGTCTAAAATTTATTTTAGACTATTTTTAATGTTTTTGTGTAACCATTATTTTTAATGGTTTATTATTTCTTATTTTATTTTATTTTAATTAATTAGAATTTTATTATTTAATTTTCTAATTAATTAATTATTTTTGGGCCAAGTGCAAAATAATCATGATTAGTCATGAATTAGTGCAAAAGGCCCAAATGATCTTTTCGAGCCCGTTGGTTTAGCCCATGACCGGTTTTCCCTTGTGTGATGGCAAGTTTGCCACTTGCTTCATGTTCACACCTATACTAACCTCTATAAATAGAGGAGTTAGTAAGGCTTTGGATTCATTTGCCCATTTGCCATCTTTTGTTCATCATTTGCCATCTCTTTTCAAAGGCAAAACCTCCCTTCATATCTCCATCAACCTCACACCATTTTTGATTAGATGAACACTCATCATTGTTCATCATCTTTTCATAACCAAAACTTAAAGATTATGTATCCTTTGATCTTTAAGTATTAAATCATATTCTAAAACCTCAACCGATTCATTCAAGATTACTAGTTTGATGTTGTTTCGGGCATGGTTTGAGTGGGTGTTCGTGGGTGCTCGTGCAAGGCTGTCGTGTGGGTGAGTCTTGGCTGGTTCGAGGTTGGACAGTGGCTGGTTCGAGGTTGGACAGTGGCTGGTTCAAGGCTGGTCGTGGAGCTGTTTTGGAGCAGGTCGTGGCAGCAGTGGTGGGGCTGGTTCGTGGCTGTGCAGGACAGCAACTGGGCAGCGTCTGGTGCAAGCAGAACCGTGGCTGGTTCAGGCAGTAGCCATGGCCATTTCTGGGCAGCAACTGTGCTGATTTGGGCAGCGACGTGGTGGCTACGTGGTGGCTTCTTGGTTGCCATGTTCATGTGCAAGGTAACCGGGTTGATGACCGTGCAAGAAGACGTTCCGGGCAGCACGTTCTTGTATGATTCTTGTGTTGATTTTGTGTGTAATCTTCAATAAGGTAACATGCTAACTCAACTTAATTGGTAGTACTATGTTTATAGCTTTGATTAAATGCATGTTTGGTTGATTGTTGTTGATTGATCATGGTTTTTAAGATATTTCTATAATCTGATTTTGGAAGTGTTTTAATGGTGTTTTAATGGTGGATTTTCGTATTTTAAGGTTGTTTTATGATATTTTGGAAATCATGGTGATTGGGTTTAAGTTTGATGAATTTTTTGATAAAATGTTGTTAAATTTCGTGTATGATGATGATGGATATGCGTGTAGTTTGAGTTTGTATGAGTTCTTGATTGAAGTTCTTGAATCTTGATTGAGTTCTTGATTGAAGTTCTTGAGTCTTGAATGGTTTCTTGATGAGTTCTTTAAGTAATAGATGAGTTCTTTAAGGTTCTTGATTGAGTTCTTTAGAGTTCTTTTTGAGGTTTGAATAAGTTCTTTAAGAGTCTTGAAAGTTAAAGAAAGTGTTAGAAAGAGTCTTGAAAGTTAAAGATTTGGGATAAGTTAATTAAAGATTGAGTTAAGAATGATTATATGATGTTTGGTTAGTCTCAAGAGTATGGCTATAGGCAATTCTTGGGTTAACTTCGATGATTTAGTTATTAAATTCAAGAGTATGGCTTATTCTTGTCTTTAATTAACTATGATGTTATGATGATGATTATATGAGGATTAGCTTGATTTCTTTTCTAGACGCCCTTGACTTTGTGTATGGCTTATGCTTAGTTTTGGGTTAAGACGTTGCCACTATTTCCGTCCGCGGTATCGGAATAGTTTTGGAGTCTCACTATGTTATTCCTAGTACGCTCAAAGTGATTGGGGATTAGGGACACGATTTCCCAGATTGATTGGGTTCGTGGGATTTGGGTGTATGGCTTATGCCCGGTCCTGACATAGTAGAAGTTCGGTTGCGTAAGATGCTTCCGTACGAGCCTAGTCCGGTCTAGAACTAGAATGATTGCACTTGAGTTAGATTGAGTGTAGAGATGACGTATGGTTGATGGTGTCGAGTGATGTGTTGATTTTGGGATTACGAGTTGAGGTTGTCTCGTGTGTTCGAGGATTGTATGTGTGATGTTATTTGATGATTGCTATGTACTTGTGTATTCCCGTTAGGGTGAGTCAGTTATGTTACTCGCCACTGATGGTGGATATGTTGTGTTTTTCAGGTACATGTGACGATGATGCTCTTGCTTAGCTTTTGGGTTGGGCGAGCGGCGCTATGCGTGTTTATCTTCTATTGTTTATTTCGTTTGTTTCTTAACATTAGACTTGTTAGACGTTGATTCAGGATTTTTGATATACATTTGTTGTATAAGACTCTAGCATGTGGTTAGAGTTGTACTTTACTTTTATTTTTAGTTCATTTGACTTTTGGACTTAGTTTGTACAAGATTGTGGGTTATTGTACATTTATGGTTTAATAATGATAATTTGAGGTTTTTAGTTTATTTCTAAGTGTTGAGTTTAGTTTTATAACTACTTGACTCGTCGGTTTCTTCCGCGCCGATTTATGCGAGTCGGGTCGTTACAGTTGGTATCAGAGCCGAATAGGTTTAAGTGAAGTTTTTAGGATTTGAGTTAAACCCGGGAGTTGAGAGCTTTATTTTCCCGAGTGATTGAACCAAATTCTAAGATTATGTGTTGGGAGAAGAGTGACGGGTAGAATAATCCGGGATAAGACTCTTTTTCCTATCTTCTTTTTATGTGTATTTTTGACTTGAGTGTGATTTTGATTAACATGGTGTGATTATTTGTGTCCTTACCGTGTTACGTTTCGACGTGTTCACACTTCGTCGGTCGAATTCGGGACAACAGAGATTATGAGCGCTCGAGGAAGCGATTTTTTTACGCTAGCGCATTTTAGTCGTCAGTTATCGGGATCGCAGTCGACGTTCGATCGTATCGCTCGTCTTCGACCACCGACTTACGATAGGGTTGTCGACCCTACGATGTTGAAGAGATGAATCCACGAGATAGGAAGCTCTTCAGCGTTATGTTTGGTCCGAGCACGAGAAGGACCAGTTCGTCACTTTCCACTCGCGAGGAGACGTCGATAACTGGTGGAGCATAGCTAGGAACGCGCGTTTTCCCCGCGTTCGATATCGTGGTACGAGTTCGTAGCTAAGGTCTAGAGGAGGTTCTACCCCGACGAGTTGCGGTGACGGAAACCAGAGGAGTTTCTTACTCTTATCCGGGGTAAGATAATAGTTCAGGCGTACCCCGACAGGTTCGCCGAATTATCGATGTTCGCTACGTCAGTCGTTCCATCCGAGGAGGAGCGGGACAAGCGTTACGTCAAGGAGTTGGATACGAGGTTTCGCGTTCGTATGATCAGAAGTGGAGCGAAGTCGTTACGACAAGCTTACGAGGTAGCACTCGACTTTCAGGCGTCTGTTATCGAGGAGGATGCCAGTTAGAAGAAGACCCCGACCACGAGGATGTTGCTATCCTTTGGGAAGCTCGATTTGGTGCTCTTAGCAGTACCCCCTCCGACCGCTAGATCGCATTAGGATTTCGACGGTTCGAGGTATAGAAGTTGCGCAAGAACTTCCACCCAGGGAAGCGATGTGACGACACGCCTATGGCATGTTTCATCGGCAGGAGAGGAGCTTTCGACATCGGCTAATCCTCCAATGAAGGATCGAGTTCGTTGTACGACCAAAGCAGAAGCAGAGGTGTAGTTCGATGGAGTCTCGGTTTTCCGTTAGTTCGTTTATAACTCTTCCTTTGGGAGAGGATCTTGTTTGTCAGCTCGAGTTCTGAGGTTTGCCTATCGTGTTAGCTGGTGAAGCAGGCGACAACCGATTTGAAGAATTTTCCGCTGATAGAGTTCGATGTCATTATTGGCATGGATTGGCTGTTGAGGTGTCGAGCGATCATTCGATGCCGAGATCAGTCAGTGACATTCCGAGGATCTCAGGGCAACCGAGTTATCTACTCTGGGTTCGTCCTTAAGAAAGGAGTGGAAGTAATCTCAGCCTTGAAGATGAGGAAGCTTTGCCAGAAGGGCGATTTGGAGACTTTTCGAAGACCGCTTCTTCGTACGAATACGACCACTACGGGTTTTGAAGTGATGTTGTCAGTTTCGTTTACGCTTTCCCGTGTTCATGGAATCGGATGAACCGGACTTTTCATCACTTACTCAATAAGTGCGTCGTAGTCTTCTTCGATAATATCTTAGTCTAAGCGTGAGACGAGTCTGAGCTTGCAGATCATCTCCGTATGATACTAAGGATATTATGGAGCAGAAGATGATTCGCGAATATCTCCAGGTGGGAGCTTTGTTTCGCGAATTTATATTTCTGAGTCGCGTACTCAACAAAGGGAAGTGTTAAGGTAGACTAGACTATATCTTATAAGGGTGTAATTGTGGTCAGGAAACCGCTTGACCTACCGTATTGAACCAGAACCTAATTGAACTAAACCTATTTGATCACCCTTACAATTGATTTACGATTAACCTTATTTCCGATGTTAAACTTATTTTTGTGAGTACTCTCATTGTTAACATAAGTAGCACTATCGATTCATTGTTACTTCTAATTGTTAACAATATTGTTATTACCTTGTTCTAATCAATTCTTTATTGTTCATGATGCCTTCATTATCATTTAGGACAATTTGTTATATTGATTGTCATTCCTTTATTCGACGTCATAAGTTCTTAACCCTTGATCATGAGCGTCGTAATCCATTATCGTCATTCTTGTCATCGTCATCGTCGATCATAATCGTTATTGTCATCTATGACCACCCATCTTCGATGTTATCATCATACCTAATTAAGGCCATCATAAATCATTAACGTTATTCATGTTGGCCGACCTCGTGTTTAACATCATTTCACCTTGTGTTATCCACCGTGTTTTTGGCCATTATTGTTGTTAATATTATCCATCATTGCTAGGATTTATCGATGGATAATTTATGCCATTTGCACACCGTCGTATTATTATTTCTATTATATCCATATATATATGTATATATATATTTATTATTTTGTAATCACAGTTATCTTATTTCTCGTAAATCGATATACTTATCGAGACGTTCTTTAATTTCTATATAATATTCGATATTCATATCAGGCATTTATTCGCATCTTTTCTATTTTCATCATTCAAAGGTGAGCATTGTTTTAATCCCCGCATTCTAATCCAGATAATCTAAACCTGATATGGAATTTTGAAATTAATTGTTTGTTTTGGAATTTTATTCGATCGTCCAAGACAACTGATTGTTTCCTACATTTACCCTGATCGACCGATTGTATCTGCATTTTTATTCTGATCAATCGATCATAGCCCATATACTAGTTTTCGGTCATTAGATCGTTTTTACACCCTTAAAGGTTAAGTCTGTAGTCGAAGGGAGTAGCTTGAGTATGTGACCGAAGTCCGTTGGTCTGGGTTCGTCGTTGAAGCAAAGGATAGACTTTACATCTATCTTGACCTTCCAAGCAACGAGGAGGATCCCGAGGTCTTTTGTGGTGCGACGAAGAGTGTTGGAGTTTGTTCAGGACTTCGACGAACACTTCTCGATCGGGCAGGCAAGTCGAGTTGAGTGGCTGAAGCATCAAGTCGCAAGGATCGGTTGATCGTTGGTGGAAGCCGAAGTTCTGTCAGTTTCCGTCTGACTCTTTGTGTGTCGAGCCCGGATTTCTGATGGTGAATAATCTCCTTTGCTTGAATTTCGGGACGAAATTCTTTTAAGGAGGGGAGATTGTAACGCCCCAGATTTTGGGCTAGTCTCGTAATTACTTTCTAGTAATTACTGTTGTTGCGGTGCATGGTCTAAAATTTATTTTAGACTATTTTTAATGTTTTTGTGTAACCATTATTTTTAATGGTTTATTATTTCTTATTTTATTTTATTTTAATTAATTAGAATTTTATTATTTAATTTTCTAATTAATTAATTATTTTTGGGCCAAGTGCAAAATAATCATGATTAGTCATGAATTAGTGCAAAAGGCCCAAATGATCTTTTCGAGCCCGTTGGTTTAGCCCATGACCGGTTTTCCCTTGTGTGATGGCAAGTTTGCCACTTGCTTCATGTTCACACCTATACTAACCTCTATAAATAGAGGAGTTAGTAAGGCTTTGGATTCATTTGCCCATTTGCCATCTTTTGTTCATCATTTGCCATCTCTTTTCAAAGGCAAAACCTCCCTTCATATCTCCATCAACCTCACACCATTTTTGATTAGATGAACACTCATCATTGTTCATCATCTTTTCATAACCAAAACTTAAAGATTATGTATCCTTTGATCTTTAAGTATTAAATCATATTCTAAAACCTCAACCGATTCATTCAAGATTACTAGTTTGATGTTGTTTCGGGCATGGTTTGAGTGGGTGTTCGTGGGTGCTCGTGCAAGGCTGTCGTGTGGGTGAGTCTTGGCTGGTTCGAGGTTGGACAGTGGCTGGTTCGAGGTTGGACAGTGGCTGGTTCAAGGCTGGTCGTGGAGCTGTTTTGGAGCAGGTCGTGGCAGCAGTGGTGGGGCTGGTTCGTGGCTGTGCAGGACAGCAACTGGGCAGCGTCTGGTGCAAGCAGAACCGTGGCTGGTTCAGGCAGTAGCCATGGCCATTTCTGGGCAGCAACTGTGCTGATTTGGGCAGCGACGTGGTGGCTACGTGGTGGCTTCTTGGTTGCCATGTTCATGTGCAAGGTAACCGGGTTGATGACCGTGCAAGAAGACGTTCCGGGCAGCACGTTCTTGTATGATTCTTGTGTTGATTTTGTGTGTAATCTTCAATAAGGTAACATGCTAACTCAACTTAATTGGTAGTACTATGTTTATAGCTTTGATTAAATGCATGTTTGGTTGATTGTTGTTGATTGATCATGGTTTTTAAGATATTTCTATAATCTGATTTTGGAAGTGTTTTAATGGTGTTTTAATGGTGGATTTTCGTATTTTAAGGTTGTTTTATGATATTTTGGAAATCATGGTGATTGGGTTTAAGTTTGATGAATTTTTTGATAAAATGTTGTTAAATTTCGTGTATGATGATGATGGATATGCGTGTAGTTTGAGTTTGTATGAGTTCTTGATTGAAGTTCTTGAATCTTGATTGAGTTCTTGATTGAAGTTCTTGAGTCTTGAATGGTTTCTTGATGAGTTCTTTAAGTAATAGATGAGTTCTTTAAGGTTCTTGATTGAGTTCTTTAGAGTTCTTTTTGAGGTTTGAATAAGTTCTTTAAGAGTCTTGAAAGTTAAAGAAAGTGTTAGAAAGAGTCTTGAAAGTTAAAGATTTGGGATAAGTTAATTAAAGATTGAGTTAAGAATGATTATATGATGTTTGGTTAGTCTCAAGAGTATGGCTATAGGCAATTCTTGGGTTAACTTCGATGATTTAGTTATTAAATTCAAGAGTATGGCTTATTCTTGTCTTTAATTAACTATGATGTTATGATGATGATTATATGAGGATTAGCTTGATTTCTTTTCTAGACGCCCTTGACTTTGTGTATGGCTTATGCTTAGTTTTGGGTTAAGACGTTGCCACTATTTCCGTCCGCGGTATCGGAATAGTTTTGGAGTCTCACTATGTTATTCCTAGTACGCTCAAAGTGATTGGGGATTAGGGACACGATTTCCCAGATTGATTGGGTTCGTGGGATTTGGGTGTATGGCTTATGCCCGGTCCTGACATAGTAGAAGTTCGGTTGCGTAAGATGCTTCCGTACGAGCCTAGTCCGGTCTAGAACTAGAATGATTGCACTTGAGTTAGATTGAGTGTAGAGATGACGTATGGTTGATGGTGTCGAGTGATGTGTTGATTTTGGGATTACGAGTTGAGGTTGTCTCGTGTGTTCGAGGATTGTATGTGTGATGTTATTTGATGATTGCTATGTACTTGTGTATTCCCGTTAGGGTGAGTCAGTTATGTTACTCGCCACTGATGGTGGATATGTTGTGTTTTTCAGGTACATGTGACGATGATGCTCTTGCTTAGCTTTTGGGTTGGGCGAGCGGCGCTATGCGTGTTTATCTTCTATTGTTTATTTCGTTTGTTTCTTAACATTAGACTTGTTAGACGTTGATTCAGGATTTTTGATATACATTTGTTGTATAAGACTCTAGCATGTGGTTAGAGTTGTACTTTACTTTTATTTTTAGTTCATTTGACTTTTGGACTTAGTTTGTACAAGATTGTGGGTTATTGTACATTTATGGTTTAATAATGATAATTTGAGGTTTTTAGTTTATTTCTAAGTGTTGAGTTTAGTTTTATAACTACTTGACTCGTCGGTTTCTTCCGCGCCGATTTATGCGAGTCGGGTCGTTACATAATCTGAAGGCCAAATAAGCACCACTAATATACACAATCCTCTCCATAAATTTTTCTTTTTTTAATATATATGTATCCTTATCTATCTAATTTATGATTATATAATTTGTACGTATTTTATAGAGTAATGAACATTAGTATTTGTTATAATTAATGGACTAACTAAAATTTATTTAAATTATTCTATGATATTATTAATGAATTTATTTAAGTTAGCATTGCATACATGTGTAGGAAGGGATGAGAAGAAAATTCAGGCTAAGGCCTTAAATTTTATGCTTTTATAATGCAGTTTTATGTTGGGGCCCGACACTTAACATTATGTTTTACGCTCGTTGTCAAAAACCTTGGACAGGGTTAAGGTTAAGCTCAGTGTACAACTGCATTATAAAAACATAAAATTTGAATACCTAGCCTGAATTTTCTTCTCATCAATTCCTACATTATGCAATTCAAATTCGCATCACATGCATAAAAATCTAGCTAAAAATTGAATCTGAAGTGACTTGGCAATTTGCACAAGGCAAAATTAATACCACAAGTCCATACTATTTCCCATCTGTTCATATTAGTCCTAACTATTGATTATCCATGATTAATAGTTCAAACTAAATCATGTATTAGAATCCATTGGACGATTTAGACCCACTTATTTGGTAACCTGTTGTAGCTTGTAGCGGGTAAAACCCATACAGTTTTAATAAAATTTACCCACAAATTATTAAAAAAAAAGCGAGAGAGAAAAGAATATGAAGATGGAAGAGAAAAGAACATCAAGGTTTAAAGGGAACGAAGAAAGGAAGGTTTATAAGAAATGAGACTTAGAGTTGATCAAAAGTAGTTCAGCCCGCAACCTTAGCCCGACCCAACCCGTTTTTTGCGGGCTTTGAACATGGATATTAGGCTTGGATTTTGGCCCGATCTGCTTTTTTATTTCTTTGTACGAGCTTTGGACACTTAAAATTAGTTGTTTTTGTGAGTTTTTTAAGTCTGGCCTAAAAAACCCACCAATTAGCCCGCACTAAATTTTTTGGGTTTGGCCAAGAAATTTGAGCCTGGATTAGGCATGGCCCGAACCCGACCTGACCTGACCCATGATCACTTCTAATGAGACTCATTAAAAATTCACGTGTATGTGTTTATTAATTGTTGCAGCAGATTACCAAGTAAGTGCCTAAGTAGGTATGATGAATTCAAATACATGATTCAGTTTGGACTGTTCAAGGTCCCGTGGATAATCAATATTTGGAGCTGCTATATATGGTAGATGAGAAATAATATGGATTGGTAGTGTTGTTTTGCATATACCTATATATACAGTACTTACTTTTTATATAACAATTAACAAGTGCGTTTAATAAATGTGTTAAGTAGTGTAGATCACAAAGCAACATAGAAGCATGTTAGGTACTTGTAGTACTCCATACATGATACATCTACGCTTCAAATACTAAAGAGTCGCTTTAATAAAGCTAGTTAGCTGCTTAAATATACCCTTTTTAATTTTTATATATATATTCTTTAGCATTTAAAATATTGTTTAGTCAACCCATAAAAAAATGTTAGACTTATTCTTGCTTGCACTTTACGGCTTCTTTAATTAGTTAATTTGTCCTTTATCCAGTTCACATTATATAAGTCCATTTTTGCTGAAATGCCATTAATTAGCTAATTTTTGACAATTTCTAATTTTCTACTGTGAAGTCACCATTTATTTATTTTTAAATTCCATACCATACTGTAATATAATTATTATATGATGATTATTAGTAATTATTTTAAGCAGAAGATGCCAATTTCTATATTCTAAATTATGAGCCGTTAATGACAGCAGTACGAGCTAAAACTAGATTAAATCAAACAGATTACGGAAGTGTTGCTGTTTTCACATACGTACTATTATACGGATTATTAATTAGTCACCGTCTACAGTCTACTTCCGTACATGCATGCATGATCCATCTTTAGCAATCAATAGAGCTGATCAAAAGTGGCCCGGCCCGCTTTTTGGAGCTGAAAATTAGGCTCGAATTTGGGGCCGGCCCGATTTTTTATTTTTTCGTGCGGGCCTTGGACATTTAAAATTAGACTTTTTGGTTACTTTTTTAGGCCCGGCCCGAAAAAGCCCGAAAAGGCCACGCTAAATTTTCGGACTTTGGCTAAGAAATTTGGGCCTGAACTAAGCCCGGCCCGCTTTATGGGCTTGATTTTTATGCATCGGCCCGGCTCGGCTCGGCCCACGATCACCTCTAGCAATCAAGGTTGTGGTTTGTGATGCAGTGCATAAGTTTTTCGCACGTTAAAGCAAGATCTTGAGTTATTTGAACCTCATCGTTAGAGGTGATTGTGAGTTTGGCCTGTTTGTGATGACCAGTTCGAGGTTGGCTCAATTAAAGTTTAGTTCAAGCTCAGCTTGTTATAGTTCGATTCAAGTTCGGCTCGAAACTTTAAAGAGCCAAGTTGAGATATGCTAAACTTTGTTCGAAACGTTCGTGAACGGGTTTGATCAATTTTTTTTTATATACGAGTAGAAATAATATATTATGTTGTATACATAAATATATTTGTTCTAACTATCACAAAGTAATAATAATAATTAAGTTTTTTTTTTTTTGAGTAAAAGCCTCAAAGGCTAATTATTATTACTAAAACAAAAATCCTTAGCAATTACATCATCGATCTCATCTGGCATACATTCAATCCAAACTTTACAATCAGTAGAACCTGGGTCAACATGAACCATTAAATGAGTCGCTCTATTAGCTTCCCTAACGACATGCATGAACAAAAGAAACAGAATTAAAACAATGAACCAAACTAAGAGCTTCCCTAACAAAGACGCCTAAATAAGACCCCACATAATTAAAATTATTGAGCAAATTAACTACTTGACTAAAATCACTTTCAATAATTTCATCATTTTCCCTTCCTTGGATCGCTAGACGAAGAGCTAAGACCACAACTTTAGCCTCCACAATTACTGGCTCCAATTGTTGACGACATCTTCCCACCGCCGCTCTCACCACTTCCCCTTTATAGTTAATAATAGTCTTATTGTTAAAAAACCTTAAAAAATAGTATATTAAAAAAAACAATAGAAAAGATAGATAAACTAAGGATCATAATAGGTGAATTGTGAAAAATTCGACAAGGGCTCGGTCAATGCTTGATCAAAGTTCGATTCAGTTATAGCTCGACTTGTCAAGGTTTGAGCTCGGCCCAAGTTTGAATAAATTTAAATGAGTATGTATGAGCTGAGCTACGTAGAATTCAATGTCGGCTCGTTCGATTAACATCCATAGTCACTATATGTTGCAGGGGAATATATATGTATGTACCGATTAAATTGAGTCAGGTGATTTCAAATGGATCCTGGTTTAAGACAAATAAGCATCTTTCACAATCATATTTTATTTGAGAATTAAATTTGAATGATAATGCTAATTATTAATTAAAGTCGTTCATTATAGATGCACAATGCAGAGTCCACTCGGCAACATAAACTATATATGCTCAATGCAAGTTATGCAACTGTGCAAGCTATATATTGGTTGTGTTCATGACCACGTCCTTTTCTTGTCGATATGGTTGATCTACTGGTTTATTATTGGCCGCCAGCTTCAAAATGAAATACGAATATATCCATATTGATTATTTTTTTTTTTTTTGACAATATATTATTGTTGCAAGCAATAATATAGCTGGAAATGTTGATTACAATAAATCAAATGTAGTTTTCTTAACCAATTCTTTTGAGTTTGGGGATTGATATGAGTTAAGTCCAACAGGTCATCCATATACAGAAGAATTCATGTTTGAGATCAGGTTTACATCTAGCGTGTATAAGTTGAGTGATTTTTTGGAAATTGGTCTTCGTAATTGAAGAACAGTATTGGCACAAGTGAAAGTTAAGTCCAACTCCTAGCAAGAATGTTTCAATAGCAAACAATGACAGAATATATAAATATTGGAGTTGTATGGGGGCCTACCGGTAAACTGGCAGGACCTACCATACTAATGTCGCGGCCAAGATGTCAGACACCACTTAAACGCCAGCAACAAAGGCTAACAGTCACGATCAACTAAAGACAGCCAATATAGGCAGTACCTCTGAACATGTCGTCCCAACGATGACGGTATCAAAGAACCCATGCCGTATCAAAGATGTCGTCTTAGTGACGGCAGCATCATAGGTTGCCTGCCATCAGAGTTGCCGGAACCGACCCTGGGAAGGCACCCGTCCTTGGCGGTCACGGTTTGACCGCCAAGCCATCTCCTATAAATAGAAGACCTCACCAGCCTGATAACGGCAGAACACCAAGACTTAACTAACTTCTATCTCTCTATTCTCTCTCCTCTTTATCTCTCCTATATACCTAATCTCCCTTTGCTAACTTAAGCATCGGAGGGTCTTTCCCCGGACATACCCCGGGGTTAGTTCACCGTGTTGTTTCCCCGTGCAGGTTGAAGCTGTCCCTGTGAACATTTCTACACCATCACAAAACATTGTCGGTAGATCCATACCGGAACAATTGGCGCCGTCTGTGGGGATTTCTTACAAAAATCCACCTAAAAAACCAAAAACACACTAACCCCAAAAAAATATATAACGACCACCCCCAATCAGCCAGAAAAAGAGGCTAGCCTAAAACCCACTCACAGTGAAAAAACGATGCACACTCCAATAGTGGAGCGTGAGAAAACACCTGAACCCAAACCAGAGACAACTCCAAACTCTGGTTTAGAAATATTCAGCCAATTCACACCAGAGCAACTACAAAATGCCATCGCTGTTCTCAGCACTCTGGCAGCAGCCAAAAAGAAGCCCAAAACACGTCAATCACCGGGATCCCCAATAAGGATCATGGAATCCTTAAAAACAGAGCAAGAGGAAGAGTTAGAATGGGACTTTTCCGAGGCTGAAACTAGATCCAGACCTCCCCTGGATACTCGGCAAACATTCAAGTTTCGGCTGAGAATAGAATTACCTCCAGCAGGAGGTTAGAAACAAATTTTGGCGACAACCTGATAAGAAGAAGGGCGCCAACCCCAAGAGCTGCCGGCCACGTAGAGAGGGTCCTCCCACAAGGAACCCCTTTCGTTTTAGACGTCAGCGAGGAGGAGCTGCCAAAAATTAAAATGCCAAACTGCAAGTATGATGACACATCTGACCCAGCGGATCATATATCCGCATATGAAGGCCATATGCAACTCTACATCACGGTTAACAGCGCCTGGTGCCGGGTTTTTCAGACAATCCTTACTGGCATAGCTCAAGGTTGGTTTAAATCACTACCCAACTTTACTATAGCCCGTTGGGGGGACTTGTCCTCTCGATTCTTGTCACACTTTGTCAGCAACAAAAGAAGACAAAGGTTGACGAGCGAGTTAATGGAAATACAACAAAGGCGTCAAGAAAGCCTTAGAGATTCCATTGCTCGATTCACGACAGAAGCCGTGACTATACCTGATATGCAGCAAGAAGTTGCAGTCTTGGCACTGATGTCAGGACTACAAGAAAGCCCATTCCGCCAGTACCTAGGACGCAAAAATCTGACAACCTTGGGGAGCGTCCTAGGGAAAGCCAATGAATACATCCGGGCAGAAGAATTCTGCCGGATAGGTGCCGGCACCTCAACAAAGAAGGGGGCGGTAGAAGAAAGAAGTTACAAAAAAGAGTTCAAAAAAGAAGCTCCTTTCGAAAGAAAGGAATACTTTACTAGAAACGCGGAAAAAAGACGCGGGGAAGAAGGGGGGAATTTAGAGAAAAAACCGCGAACAGAGAAAGGTGGCGGCTACACAGAGCTCAACACCCAACGTTCACGGATCTATTCGCTCCAAAAACAAGATGAAAAGTGGAGGCGCCCCATGCAAATGAATGTACCGAACCGCGACCAGTCTAAATGGTGCGAGTTTCATAACGACTACGGGCACATCACCGATAAGTGTGCCCATCTGAAAGAAAATGTCGAAGAATTAGTAAGAAGAGGGCGGCTGGCCCAGTATAAAAGGAAGGATGATTCATCTCGCCAACAGCACGGCGATAGGGGGTGGAAGGGAAAACAAAAACAAACAGATTTCCAACCCGACATACTGGTCATCATAGGGGGACCAGTACATGGCGGAACCCTTAGCGGCGCCCGCGCAAGCCTGCGGGAGGTCCCTCATCAAGTTAACTTTAATGACCGCCACCACTGGGCGGGGTCGGCAGATGTGCCAGAAATGACATTCGCGGCTGAGGACACTAAGGGCATCATATACCCACATGATGACCCCTTGGTGATCAACTTGTCTATTGCGAACTGCAAAGTCCATCGCGTCTTGGTTGATGGTGGTTCCTCTGCTAATATCCTATTCCGAGAGGCCTTCAATAAACTTGGGATAGAAGAAAAATATTTGAAACCGGTACACTACTCAATAAGTGCTTTCACAGGAGCCAGGGTGATACCGGAAGGCATAATTAGACTGCCAACATAGCTAGGGGAGGTTAGGCAAGTCAAAAGAACAATGATAGAGTTTCTGGTGGTCGACATACCATCTGCTTATAACGCTATCATTGGGCGACCAATGATGAATGACATCAAAGGCATACCATCTACCTATCACTTAACTATGCTATACATAACCGATGACGGCTACCCAGCAAAAGTGAAAGGGAGCCAAGAGGTAGCAAGTTCATGTTACGTGACTGCCATGAGACCTCCACCTCCACCTCAGCTGAACACCGGCAATAACAACAAAAGGAAATGACAACCAGAAGTCTCTCCCATATCAATGGACGACATCAATGGTCGCCCAGATGACGACGGTCTCCCTAGACCGAAACCCGACGAGGACGTAGAGGATATACCTTTATCCGCCATAGATGTCTCCAGAACCGTCAAGATAGGGAAAAAGTTGTCGGCCCAAATGAAGATCAACTTGGTTCAGTTATTGCAAGACAACGCTGATGTCTTCGCCTTTTCTGCCGATGAGATGCCAGGCATCCACACCTCTGTAATACAACATAGGCTTAATGTAGATGATAGCGTTAGGCCTATAAAACAAAAGAAAAGATCATTCTCGGCTGAGAAGAATGAGGCTATTGAGAACGAAATAAATAAACTTTTGTTGGCAGGGTTCATAGAACCTTGTGACTATCCTGAATGGTTAGCTAATGTGGTAATGGTAAAGAAACAAAACGGACAATAGCGAATGTGCGTCGACTTCACTGATCTAAACCGCCATTGCCCAAAAGATTGCTATCCACTCCCAAGAATAGATCAACTAGTGGACTCTACAGCAAACCATGCACTACTTAGTTTTATGGACGCTTTTTCGGGATATCATCAAATTAGCCTTCTAGAGTCAGACAAACCCAAGACAGCATTCGTGACTAATGCCGGCGTTTATTGTTACAAAGCCATGCCTTTTGGGCTTAAAAACGCCGGCGCAACCTATCAAAAGCTGGTAGATAAAGTCTTCAGCAAGTAAAAAGGAAGGAATGTCGAGGTATATGTTGACGACACAATAGTGAAAAGCAAAACCCAAGGCTAACACCTTGCCGACCTTGAAGAAACATTTGCAACACTTAGGGAATTTCAAATGAAATTAAACCCTAAAAAATGTACGTCGGCATCACATCCGGCAAGTTCTTGGGATACATGGTATCAGAAAGAGGAATAGACGCCAACCCAGACAAGGTCAAGGCCATAGCAGATATGGCAGAGCCAACAAAAATCAAAGAAGTACAAAAACTGACGGGTAGAATGGCGGCTCTAACTAGATTCATAGCAAAGTCAGCGGCCCACGCCTTACCTTTTTTCAAAGTACTTCGATCAAACAAAAAATTCGAGTGGAACGTAGAACAAAAGGAGACATTCTACAAAATAAAAGATCATCTCAAAAGCCTACCCACAATGACCACGCCTGAAAAGGGAGAACAACTGCAAGTATACATCTCAGCATCCGACAACACTGTGGCGGCAGTACTACTGGTCGAAAGAGAAAAAACTCAAATGCCGGTATACTTTACCAGCCACGTGTTAACCGGCACTGAAATCAGATACTCATCAATTGAAAAACTGGCGCTAGCCATTATGGTCATGGCACGACGCTTGCGTCCTTACTTTGATGCTCATTCCGTCCTAATCCTCACCAATCATCCATTGGACAGAGCCCTCATAAAGCTGGCGGTGTCGGGCAGAATGATGAAGTGGGGAATAGAATTGTCAGAATACGACATATCTTTCAAACCCAGGAATGCCATCAAGGCACAAGCTTTGGCAGACTTCATCGCAGAGACATCGTTCGCCTTGGCAGACCCAACTTAAGAATGGACCATAGCCACGGACGGCTCATCATGTAATACCGGCTCTGGTGCCGGCGTCAGACTAATCAGCCCCAATGGTACCATTCATTGGTATGCTCTAAGATTTAACTTCAAAGTGACAAACAATGAGTCAGAATACGAAGCCGCCATAGCTGGAATCCAGCTGGCAATTGCGTCCGGGGCAGAGCAAGTAAAATTGATAGCAGATTTCCAATTAGTAGCCACTCAAATGGAGGGCACAACAGAGGCCAGGGAGCTTACAACAGTCAAGTACAGGGATTACCTGAAGCAGCTGACAGCCCAACTAGCATCCTTTGAGATACAACTGCTCCCAAGGGAGAACAATCAATCCGCTGACGCCTTGGCAAGGCTGGCAACATCACCGTTGGCAGATTTAGGAGGCAACATCCTCATTGAGCTCAGGGCCGCCAAAGTGATCAACTATGTTCTTATTGCCGCCATCGTCGCCACGGAGGGGGAATGGTTCCATTCAATTCTTGCCTTCAAAAATCTGGGAAATCTCCCAGAGGACAAGACACTGGCAGCCAAGATCAAGCAACAGGCACCTTGGTATTGTGTATACCAAGGCCTGCTTTACAAAAAATCTTTCCACCAACCTTTACTTCGATGTGCTACCAAAGGAGAAGCACAGAAGATTCTGGAAGAGATACATGAAGGGATATGTGGGAATCATATTGGCGGAAAAGCTTTGGCACTCAAAGCTTTGCGTGCCGGATATTATTGGCCCCATATGCTAAGAGACGCCCAGGGCTACGTTCAAAAGTGCGACAAGTGTCAACGGTTTGCTCCAATGATCAACACTCCGCCAAATGACCTACAACCAATCTTGAGCCCCATACCCTTTGCCCAATGGGGGATGGACATACTGGGACCATTCACAAAGGGCAAAGGGGGACGAAGATTCCTGATAGTGGCTATTGACTACTTAACAAAATGGATCGAAGCCATCCCAACCGTTTCGATCACCACGACCCAAGTTAAAAATTCTGCTGGGATCAAGTGATTACCAGGTTTGGGATACCGCAGGCAATAGTCTTCGATCATGGGACACAATTTGACTACAAGCCCCTGAGAGAATATCTTGAACCTCTGAAAGTAAAAATGGAATTTGCATCCGTCACTCACCCTCAGAGTAACGGACAAGCCAAGGCGGCAAATAAGCAAATCCTAAATGCCTTGAAAAAGAAGTTAGACAACCTCAAGGGCAAGTGGGCAGACTTAATACCAGACGTACTATGGGCTAACAGGACAACTGAGAAAGAATCTACAGGGGAAACACCCTTTAGACTCACATTCGGACAAGAAGCTATATTGTCGGTTGAGGTAGGGCTGCCATCCTTCAGGATCCAGACATACCAGCCTGAGCTCAACGACGAGTTATTAAAGCAAGAATATGACTTGCTAACAGAGGTTAGACTTATCGCAGAACTCCGCCAAGTAGCGTACAAATATCAAATTAAGAGGGCGTATAATAAAAAAGTACACCACAGGCCTATGCAAGATGGCGACTTGGTTCTAAGAAGAACTGACGCTACAGGCAAACAGAACAGAGAAGGGAAATTAACGGCAAACTGGGAAGGGTCGTACCGTATAACAAAGACGGTAACCTCGGGAGCTTACGGGCTTGCTGGAATGGACGGCAAGGAATTAAAGAATACTTGGAACGCCAGAGTACTCAAGAAATACTATGTATAAAATCTACATATTAACGTGTCTAATAAATGTATAGAGGCTAAATCTTGGGTACAACTAAGTTTTATTTTTACTTACTTAGGTTTCTTAACCATGTATTAATTTAACTGCCTCAACAGCCAAAAGGCCAGATGACAGTCAAGGCCAAAGGCCACTGTCATCCAAAAAGCCTAGCTGCCAAGAACATGCCTCAGCAGCCAAAAGGCCAGATGACAGTCAAGGCCAAAGGCCACTGTCATCCAAAAAGCCTAGCTGCCAAGAACCTGTGTAATCCCCCGTATTTTTATACCCTAATATAGAGTTATTTATACATAGATATGCGATTTTATAACCCTAAACGGATATTTTATATGTTTTCTGAATTGGAATTAATAAAATAATTTAAATATTTTATTTTATGGAAATGTTAATATTTTAAATGTCTTAAATTATTTTTATAAATTTTTGGGACATATTTAAAGGTTTTAATTATCTGTTTTGGGTGTTGTACAAAACAGATAATTATATACTTCGTATATATAAAAATATGTATTGAGTTTGAAAAAGTATAAAAGTTTTAGGCCTTTTGTCACAAGCCCGACCTAATGGCAAACCCTAATTTTTCAGTTTTTACCATTATATATACCCTAAGTGAGCCAAAACAGGTATGAAGCCTAAAAGTTAAAAATAAAAAAAATAAAAAAAAATTAATTCACTCTCTCCTCCTCACCGTGAACCAAAGAGAAAAGAAAAAAAAAATTCAAAAATCAAAAATTAAAACTCAAAACCTCCATAACCACCACCCATATCTAAACCTCAAAACCTCCATAACCACCACCCATCCTCAACCTCCGACACCGCTAGTCACCGTCGCCGCCACCTGCCACAACCAGCCCTCCGTGGTGGTTCGTGGCTCTGTTTTTTTTTTAAAAAAAAAAAAAACAGAGCAAGGTCTTCACGCGAGCCGCCAGGCGCAGCACCACCACCGGCCACCTGCAGCTGCTTCGCCGGGGTTTCGTCCACCGCCTGCTGCTCGTTGCCGCCGTCACCGTGGGTAGCAACATATATGTATATATGTGTATATGTATATATGCGTATATATGTATATATACATATATATATATATATATATACAAATCCTTTTATTTATTTATTTTATTAATTATCTTTTTAATTTTCTTTTAAAATCTTGGATTAAAGAATGTATTTATACATACAATTAAGAAATTATTATTATTATCTAGTAATTTATTGGAGGTTTTAGGATAGGTTAGAGCTGCTGGATATTATTTTAGGGACTCGAGTTTAATATTATGAATCCTTTTATATTATAGGCGAGGAATATTACTTAAGCGAGTTCTAAAGGGAAAAGGTTAAGTACCGCCAAGTTTATTCGAGGTACGCGTGATTGATAAGTTTTCAAACGTAGTATCATGTTAAGACTTTGCGTATTTCTATCATGATTGTCAAGATATGTGAATTTGTGGAACATGACTGTTTGTGGTGAATTTAATTGTTTGTATAACCTGTGTTTGCAAACCACTCAAGGAAAGAATAGGAAGAATTATTTCATGTTCCGATTATAAAAGAAATATTGCATGAATAGGTTATTTGAATATTTCATGCTTCATTAGTAGCAATTTATTTTGCATATGGACAGATTGTCCCTTTCAAGTTATTAGTAGCAATTTATTTTGCATATGGACAAGTTGTCCCTTTCAAGTTTATTAGTAATGCATGAATAGATTCTCCGAATATTTCATGCACTTTTAGTAGCTTTGGGATACCACTTAAGGCATAAGTTCTTAATGGGAATCTCGCTAAATAGACAAGAGTTCAGTGTGTTTTATCTGAACAACAAATTAAAACAAGTGTTATGTGAATTGTATGTGTGTGCTTGTTATGTGTAACAACTCTCAAGACACTAATCACTTAAAGTGAAAGATTCGGGTAAGCATTAAAACTCTCGACAAGTGCACGTCGTGAGTATTGGCATAGATGTGGGTTGGGGTCACGGTAGGACTCGTGACTTTAAGGGAACCGTAGGATCCACGTGTTCCATTAGCGGATTGAGCTCATTCCTTTATTTGTGACGTGGGTAGCTCCCACCGTCACCTTCTAGGCATAGACAACTCGCCCGGTGCTTACACTGGCTTCGGCTCTAGAGGGCCACTTAATAATAAATGTGTTTAACAAGGAATAATAACTAATTACTCACCATAACATTTAAGCTTTTGACATGATTTTTATATGCAATAGATCTGTATGCTTATTTAATTGTCGTACTCAGCTTTGCTGACGCCGTACAAATTTGGTCTTGTTAATATCTTGACCCTGTGATGACCCAATTATTGGTGAGCAGTCGTTCAGGGTCAAGGTATGTTTGTGCAGGAATTCAGGGAAGATTATGGGCTTGAGTGACGAGTGGTATTTCTGAAACATTTATTTACTTTATAAAATATTTTCTAAATTCGATTTAACGTTTTAGTTTGGGATATTTTAGACATTTTCATTTATTAAGTTGGATTTATTTCGTTTAAGTTGATTCAATAATTTCAGGGCCTTAATGGTTCCAAGTTGTAATAAGATTTAGTTTTATTTTAAATTTAGTTTATTTTATTTCCGCTGCAAAATTCTGAGTAAGCCGATACGTTTCCACACGTGGCGATAACACTTTAATAATTCTCAATATTTCTTGAAAATAACATTTATAACTTGATGAGAATTATTGGGGTGTCATCCAAAAAGCTTAGCTGCCAAGAACATGCCAAAGGCCACTGTCATCCAAAAAACTTAGCTGCCAAGAACATGCCTCAGCAGCCAAAAGGCCAGATGACAGTCAAGGCCAAAGGCCACTGTCATCCAAAAGCCTAACTGCCAAGAACATTCACTAGCAGCCAAAAGGCCAGGTGACAGTCAAAACCAAAGGCCACTGTCATCCCAAAAGCCTAGCTGCCAAGAACATGCATTAACAGCTAAAAGGCTAGATGACAATAAGAGTCATAAGTAACAATCATCCAAAATATTTGCAATAAAATTGCAAGATAAAAACTTTTTTGTATTTACAATACAAAAATTAAAGGAAGAATTTCATTTGCAATACAATAATGACGAAATCCAGAAATATTGCAGAACATGGAGTAAATTCAACAAAAATAAAAGGTAATCATTTTTGACAGAATAATAAATTTCATATACTTTCAAAAGCCAGTAATGACTGGCGGCATTACCTATTACAATCTTAATGGCATGGCAACCCATTTTGACAAACATAAACAATTACAAAAAGTATATACAAAATACTACAACAGATTAAAACAAAAAAGAACAGTTAGAATTACAAGAAGAAGGAACAGGAGAAGGCTGCCCAACAAATTATTCTGCCCCTTCAGGAGCATCTCCAGCAGTAGTAGAGGTTGTCGTAACTTCGAGACCCACCAAACCATCTGTTGTTGGCACCCCAGTAAGCCGAGGTGACATATTCCCAACATGTTCCTCAGGAAATACGACTTCCTCATTCAAGGGTTGACTGGATGTCCCAGCCGCGAAGGCATCCTCCACAGCAACCCAGTCAACCTCTGGGTAGAGTGACAACACGCACCTCATGGCAGTAATCCAGCCACCATCAAACCGGAGTGTGCAGAATTGACGAAGGTCAGCAGACTTAACAAAATTGTCTACTACTTTCAACCTGGCACCCTCCACTTCTTCAGGGACCTTCTTGATGGCAGACGTAGTTTCTTCTTTGGCAGCCTCAACTTTAGCCTCTGCTCCAGCTACGTACCTTCTCTTCGCTGGACTTAGCGACTATTAGGAAGGCCTCAACCCTGCTATTGGCAGCCTTGAGACCTACCCTCACAGTCTCCAAGTCAGCGGCAACAGCATCCGCTTTTTTCCTGGCAGCATCACCAGCAGCCTCAGCTTCAGCTGCTTTCATATTGGCGGATTGCATGGCAGCCTCGGCGTCAGCTACAAGCTTTTTAGACGCTAGGACGGAAGCATCAGCACTTGCCTTCTCTTCTCGAAGCTTGGCCAACTACATCTCCCTCTCCTCAGCAGCCTTCTTGAGAGCTGCATTCTCATCCGTCAGTGGAAGAACTAGCTTCTCTGCCTGCTCCAAATCAGATGCACAACTCCAGTAAGCCTTAGCCAATTCAGCAGCAGAATTGGCAACCTGTTCACGACAAGGCAAAGAAATTATTTCTCTATACAAAATACCAAAACGTAAAAGAGAAGAGGAAGGAGGGAAAAGAGGGAAAAGAAGAAGAAAAAACAAGGATACTCACACAGGCGACATCATGACACAGGACCTGGGCTGGGTTTACCCATCTTTCCTGACTACGGTCAGCCGGCAGCCTCACACCCTGCAGTAGCCGGTACCCTAAGTCACCCCCAGCCAGAGTTAAATCTGCCATCAACGATTCGTTGATGGCGACATCTAGCTGAGGGTGGAAATAAGGCCCAGAAGGCCTCGGCCCCGGCCTAAACTCGTCAGGAATGGTGGAGTAACTATAACCCCACGATCTAGCCCTTACCTGCACGTCCTCAGGCAAGGGAAAAGAGAAGGATCCAATATTATTCGAGGCATCCACCTCGATATGCCTTCCGACACCGCGACGGGGCACAGAAATGCTACGCCCAAAGTGCGGCCCAAGATACTCCGTCCGGTAGTCTTCAGCTGCCGGAGAGTTATCCTGCATAAAACGATCCAGCTAACCAAAAATTAAATCAGCTCCAAAAAAAAAAGAAGAAGAGCAGAGAAGTAAAAGGAGTTTAGACGACATACCTCTGAGGGATCGATCTCTGGAGCTGTAGGAGCCTTCAGGGCTTTCTCACGAGCCCTCCGCCGCGATCTCTCTTTGGCGGCATCATCAAGACAGCCATCCACTGTCTCATCCTCAACAACTATTACCTCTTGTTCAGGCAAATTTGCCGCTAAAACAGGAGATCTAACGTCCGCACTCGTGGCCTCAGTGACTGCATCCGTCACTCCCTGATGGGCAGACTCAATGGCCACAACACGAGGTGACTTATCATGCACCACGCCACTCTCATATTGGAGCACCTCCGTCGAAGCAGGTGCAGGAAAAGGCTTAGACTCACCTTGCACAGTAGTGGCAGGCACTAACCCTGACCCAGGTACTACAACATCAGCGGCCTGAGACCTCGCCACCTTGGCAGGCTTTCCAGGAGACGAAGCCAACTCTTTCCTTTTTCCCACTGCCTGCTCCTGGTAACGAGTGGCAGCGGCCTTGGTACGACCACCCCTTGTCGAAGGAGTCGGCCTCCTTACAGTTGCACCTCCTTCTGGGAAGGCATCAGTGCCAGCAGAACCCTGAGAAGCCGGCACTGTTATAGTAACTACTCTCTGACGGTCGGCCGGACGGCGACCCCCACGGCTACTTCTGGCAACCACAACCCTGGTGCCGGAAGAAGAAGTACCGGCATCAGAGTTGCCAGCACCAGAAGTGCCGGTGACAGCAACTTCAGCCGCCACCTCAACGCCTTCTTTGGGCGGCTTCAATTTGCCCAGATCCAACTCTGCACAACAAACAAAGACATAGCGTCAAAACCACAAAAACTTAATCTATATACATATATAAATTATAAAGGTTAGGTTCATGCAAAGCAAGAAGGTTAAGAACACAGATATAAGGACAAAGCCAGAAGTAGGGCGCCAAGCCTCTTCATACCAGAGTCTGTACCCCCAACATCGTCACACAACCCCACGTAGGCAAGGGGTCGGTTCTCCACCATGTATCCAGAGTCTGGCATCCATCTAGTAGGGATGCCACCCACGTGCTTAAAATAATCGACAGTTAACTGCTCTTCAGCAGTCAACTGCCGCCTTGGAATGTAACGACCCGACTTTTTAGGCTGTCGATTGACGAAAGAAAATCGACGTTCGGATCATTACTTAAGCAATTAAACTATAAAAACTTAAATTAAATAATTAAATGATTAAATAATTAAACTTCTTTTATTAAATTATTCAAAGGTCTAAATAATACCATAACTAATAGTTACATAAAATGTCATAAACTGTCCCAACATGCTGAGATCATAAATAAACTAAGTAAATTGTCTTTAAAAATTAATAAAACTAGAACTAATCTAAGGTATCTCTAAGATCTCATCCACTCAAAAGCCCATCCAGCGGAAGCCCGATATCAAACGGCTGCATCATCACCTGCAACTGAGGGGGGGTCCACCGTCAGTGGGGAGTAACTAGGCTGTCCCATTTAATCGAGGGACCGCCAAACACATAATAGCATAGAACATTCCATGAAAATCATACATGCAACACGTATAAAAATACATATACCACTTACGTATAAATACCTGCCAAAATACGGTTACAATACATACAATATACGGATTCATTTCATACACAGCGGAAGTCTTATACATATTATAACTTATGCTACCCTACATCTGATTCTTATCTTATATCATTATTACCTTATCTTATCTTAACATTTCATATCATTCGTATCATATCATATCATATCTTATCTTATCAATTCATAACATTCATAAGAGTTAAACGACACGACCGAAGTCGATACAACAATTAATATCCCCGACACGATTCATCACTGATGAATCGATACTTTCGACACGGCACAAGGCCGATACAACAAACAAGTCCCCGACACGATTCATCATATGAATCGATACTTTCGACACGGCACAAGGCCGATACTTTCGACACGGCGCAAGGCCGATACTTCTTATAATCCCCGACACGGCTCATAGCCGATACTTTCGACACGGCGCAAGGCCGATACTTCAAACAAATCCCCGACACGGCTCATAGCCGATACTTTCGACACGGCACAAGGCCGATACTTCAAACAAATCCCCGACACGGCTCATAGCCGATACTTTCGACACGGCACAAGGCCGATACTTCAAACAAATCCCCGACACGGCTCATAGCCGATACTTTCATGTCCAAAACCAAACATTCAGTTCATCTTATTTCATTATCTTAATATCATATCCTATATCGGGAAATACTAGGTGACCGTATTCGGAAATGAACCGTTCGAAGTCCCAGGAAAGAGAGGTGCGGCACGTATATTGGCCACCTTAAATACCAAGTCTTTCCTAGCCAGAGATCGAAACAATTCGTATTCCTCCTACTCTGTTTCCTTTCTTTCCCTATTAATATCTTATGTTCTCAAATCTTATAATATACTATCCTCAAAATCTTATCATATCCTATATAACTTATCCCTACTGATTCCTAATATTAATAATACTAATAATAATAATTCGTAATATTACTATTAGGCGTGTAATACTTAATATTAGTAACAATATTATTATCTATCTCTGATATTCCCTTTAATTGTAACTTTTATAATTATTTATTCCCCAAAATATTATAAATCATAATTAACTAAATTTGATCATAATCAAATGGTCCATTCGACATTTCCACTTACACAATAATAATTAAATAAATTCAATTTTCAAACATAACATTTAATAACAAATCAATATACTTATAACAAGTTAAGCAAATCAACAAATATCATAAAAATTGCATAAAACAAGATAAAAATTCCACCTTTCATAAATTTGACCTACTCGACATATATATATATATATATAATTTAGCAAAAGTTCATAATTTAAATTAATTAAACACAATCATCAAAAATTAAATAAATCAATTTAAATAATTATTTAAAATAACAACTAACAACAATAATTAACTAAAACATGATAAAAATCCTATTTTTATTTATTCAATCTACTCGAAATATATATATATATATATATATATTACCCAAAATTCATGCTTTAATTTAATCAAGTACAATAATCATCTATTAATCATATAAACTTATATAAACAATTTTAATTACACTATTTTACGCAATCTGATTTTAAAGGATTAAATTAAGATCAACCATCTAAAGGTCTCTAATAGTCTGGAAATTTTAATGGATGTTAAATATAGGTTAAAGGTTTAACGTGCATAAATTTAGTTTAAAAATAACATCTTTTACTATTTTTAAGTGATTTTATAACTAACCAGTCAGATTAGGCTGAATTCGGTTTCAGAATTTTCTGCCATAGCAAACGATCTTTAAAAATTACGAAAAAATTACACAAGCTTTAAAACAGTATTACTGACTTCCACCTAAAATTTCGTAGCCATTCGATTTTATTAAGTATACTAATAAATTCGTAAACCTAATCTGGACAGTTTTACCGGTTTGAAAGATTAAATTTTTATAAATAATAAAAGGACGAATTTTGCCACGAAATAAATCATGATTAATAATTAAACAGTAAAGAAACCTACACGAAAAATTCATCAAGAAATAATAAGGTTTGATTAACCAATAAATTCATACAAGTAATTATACCATGTAAATTTAAATAAATCAATCCATGCATAAAAATTAATTAAAACATTTAAAGATTCATAATGATCACAAGAACACATCAAGGATGACATGATAAGTATTTCACATGGTTCGAAATTTATAAACAACATAAAAACCTACAATTTTCATGTTCAATCCTAATTAACTATGTGTTTTTCTACCCATAGATTAAAGGAGAAAGCATAGTTACCTGGATTCGCTAAAAATTCCAAAAGATTTCACCTTTTTGGTGAAGAGAACTCACGGCCGGAAAAAAAAGAAGAGAAAGAAAAGTGTAGATTTTTAGGGTTTATGACTTTGCAAATATGAACAAAATAAATTATAATAGCCCTATTTATAGAAGAGAAAGGAAGAAAAAGAAAATACAACAAACCCTAAATTGTTAGGGGGGAAAACCGTGTGGGGGTAGAGCAAATAGGGGAGAGTTGAGAAATATTAGGTTGACCTAACAAAGTTGGTTGGGTTAGATTTTGAATGGGTTTTAAAATAGATAAATTTATTTATTTTAATTAATCATTATTTAACTAATTAAATAAAAATTGGCCCAAATAAAATGAGGGAAACCGGCCAACTAAAAGAAGAGGAGATATTGGGTCATTTGGCCCAATTTGAAGAAAAGAAAGATTGGACTAAAAACAAAACAGTCCAAATGAAACGGCCCTTTGGACTCAAATGAACTAAATAGGGCTAATAAAATAATTAGATGACACGAAAATGAATAAAGGGACCGTGCAAAACAAAATCAAAGAAAATAATTGGGCTCGGTTTTGGCCAAAACAAAATAAAAAGATTAGGGCTAGGCTCAAAAAGTATTAAATTGCTACATAAAATAATAATTAATTAAATAATAATCAATTAAATAGTCAATTGATTATACATTTAATCAATAATTAAAAATTTAAAATATCCCAAATTTCCGGGGTATTACATGGAATGTGCCCCATGTTAGGGCTAGGAATCGTGAAGCCTAAGGGAATGTCCAATATAAACCCTTCCGGCGCCTTCACCCAAAACCATTTACCCATGTAGTTCTTATACGAACTAACCTTAGGGTAATACAACAGCTTCCCAGGAGCTGTCGAAAATGTATAACGCCCGGCAGCCGAGCTATTCCTTTTCACGGACATCAGTGCCCGTATAATATGAAGATTCACCTTCATCTTCAGATACCAGCAAACCCACAAAACCGATATCAACATCAACAGGGACAACGACCCTAGTTGAACCAAACTAATCTAAAAATGTCGCAACACCGACATGATGGACCAGTCAAAGGGACACCTAAGACCCCATCTAAAGTGTGCCAAGTATACCGGAAAGAAACCATCAGGAGGCGCAGTTACCTTATCATCTTTATCCGGGATCGCCAACTCCCAGTTGGCAGGAATGTAGTGGTCATCCTTAAACCACTGAATATAAGCCTCCTTACCGCCGGTCCAATTGCTGATATCATTCAGCCAATCTGAGTAGCGAGTACGAACTAACGGATGCTCATGATCTTCAGCCGGCACGACACCAAATTCTAACGGCGTAAAAACAGGTGACGACAAGTCACCAAGAGAGTCGAACCATTCATGACCGGCCAGCTGCCAGGCAGTATTAATCAGACGAGCCTCACCTGGCTCCATATCAGCTACTACAATACACAACAACAAAAACAAGGGAAATAATAAGAAAAACACGTAGGAGTCAATATATTTACCAAGCTCGACAAATGGGTTCGGACGTGCCAGATCTTCATTCGAACCATATTGGTCAAACTCCAAGGCAGACCGCAGCGCAGAAAACCAATAACGCTCTGACATCACGGTCCACATTGGGTTGACGGACTTGCGCAAAATATCACGAAGATGCCTGACTTCATGTTGTTGTTCATGATTGAAACTTGACGGGTTACGTGTGCCTTCGCAGTCTGCATTTCTTTTCAAAACTAAAGAAAACTCTGGAATACGCCTTTGCCTAGGCACAAGTCCACCAGGCAACACTGACGCTGCCGGATGCACGTTGCCGGATTTGGAAGATAAGGTAGCAGCTTTACTCCTGGTTTTCATACAACGCGAACGCCGGGATGACCCCTCTCCTCGGTTCGAGTGAAGAGGACATCCTTTGTTAATCTTAAGACTGCGAGACACGTACGTACACATGCCAGGCTCCACCACTTCGTCAGCAATGACCTCACTGACGGTGGTGCTAGTAATAGTTTGACACAACAGCTCACCTTCTGTAGGGCACGACGAAAACGAGGTAGACGAGTCAGACAACAACGAAACGTCGCTGTCATCTCTCTCCAGAATTTTGTTGTCGTTTTGACTATCACTAGCATCCGACATCGTTTGAAACATTGACAGAAGACATAAAGGTTAAAGCAGTAACATGCACCAGTATCAAGGCTTTAAAAGGAAAAGATACATTTTCGAAATATATTTCGAAATACCTTTTCTTCAAAAACAAATTCGAAATTATTCAGGAAAACTGAAAAAGAATAAATTTGGAGATAAACCTCCATTTTTTCAATTTCGTTTTCGAAAAAAACACTTTGAAGAGAAATAATTTTCAACTTACACTCTGGAAAAACATTTCTACAAAGCTAATTTCGAAGTACACAACTCAAATAAAGCATAAAAGAGTAGCTAACCTGAAAATTATGCAGAGTTCGAAGCTTTTTCTACCGTAACAATGGTGGAACGACAAACTTTTTTCAGAGATTCGAGGAAGAAGACGTTGAAGATAAGCACAACGAACAGTTAGAGAGAGAAAAGAGAAAAGAAAATTTTTCTTACAAATTTTTTGAAATTTTTAACGTGAGGAAAGAGAAAAAGAACCGTCAAGACAGATTTATATGATGCTGTGGGACCCAGTTTCCAACAAAACAAACGTTTCATATCCTGCTGACACGTGTAAAGTGCAAATGAAGGGGCGGGAAAGTTAAGCCTAACATCTTGTTAGCGACTTATTTTCCTTAAAAAAGTATCACCAACGTGCCGGTACTGATACTTTTTGGGGGGGCTAGTTGTATGGGGGCCTACCGGTAAACCGGCAGGATCTACCATACTAATGTCGCGGTCAAGATGTCAGACACCACTTAAACGCCAGCAACAAGGGCTAACGGTCACGATCAACTAAAGACAGCCAACATAGGCAGTACCTCTCAACATGCCTTCCCAACGATGACGGTATCAGAGAATGCATGCCGTATCAAAGATGCCGTCTTAGTGACGGCAGCATCATAGGTTGCCTGCCATCAGATTTGCCGGAACCGACCCTAGAAAGGCACCTGTCCTTGGCGGTCACGGTTTAACCGCCAAGCCATCTCCTATAAATAGAAGACCTCACCAGCCTGATAACGGCAAAACACCAAGACTTAACTAACTTCTATCTCTCTATTCTCTCTCCTCTTTATCTCTCCTACATACCTAATCTCCCTTTGCTAACTTAAGCATCAGAGGGTCTTTCCTCGGACATACCCCGGGGTTAGCTCACCGTGTTGTTTCCCCGTGCAGGTTGAAGCTGTCCCTGTGAACATTTCTACACTATCACAAAACATTGTCGGTAGATCCATACCGGAACAGGAGTAAGTCCTGGTTGCTCAAGAACAAATATTCCCTTCCTAGCATTTGATGACGACACTATGATCTTTGCAAAACCAAATATTGACAGCTGCATAACAATTAAAGAAATGGGTTTTTCTATGTAGTGCCCCTGTGGTATAACGTTTTCTACGATGTACCCCTCCAAATTGGGACTTCTACATAGTACCCCTAAGAAACTACTGTTCACCACTTAGTACCCCTCTAAATTATTAATTACGTAATTAACAATCTAAACTTGATTATTAGTGCACTAACCGTCATAATTAATCTAATTTGTTGTAAATTATTACTAATTATGACTAATTATTATCAAAGAATTACCAAAAAAATACAATTAAAAAAAAACAACAACAACCCATTTTTTTAAAAATTAGTAATAATTAACAGTTGTTTTATTAATCATGAAGGTTAGTGCACTAATAATCATGTTTAGTGTGTTAATTACGTAATTAATAATTTATAAGGGGTACTACGTGGTAAACAGTAGTTCCTCAGGGGTACCATGTAGAAGTCCCATTTTGAAGGGGTACATCATAGAAAACGCTATACCACAGGGGTACTATATAGAAAAACCCTAAAGAAATTCTAGATAAATACTGCAGAGTATCTGGACAAGTCATAAATTACAGTAAATCCTCCTTCCAAAGAACAAAAAACGTCACACGGGAGGAAATATCTTTGCTCTCTCAAATACTCCAAATGTCAGAAACATATTCTCTTGAGTCGTACCTAGGATATCCAATCATTGATAAACGTATTGATAAAAACACTTTTGCAAAGGTTCCTACTTCCATAGAAGAAAAAAAAAACTCTCTAAATGGAAAACAAATTAAATTCGCTTTCGCAAGCGGGAAGATCCTTATTAATCCACACAAATCTATCTAGTAAAGTGATCTACCAAATGCAGGGCTTCCCGCTGCCATCAAACACTCTAAATCTTATAGATAAAATCAATAGAAATTTATTTTGGAACAAAAACCCAGACAACAAATCTCCCAACCTAATTAGTTGGAGCAAAATTTGCAAACCAAAAAAGTTCAGGGGTTTAGGCATTAGTAAAGAAAAAACAACTAATGTGGCTCTTCAACTAAAATTATTGTGGAAAATAATCATTGTATCCCAAACTAATGGTTTAAAATGATACAAAATAGATATTTGAAAAACAATCATTTAAAGAATATAATACAAACTCCAAGCCCACGCTTCTTGGCAATAGCGAAATCTCATAAAATTAAGGCTATTATTTTTCAAAGCCCTCTGCTGGAAAGTGGGAGACGGAAACCAAATAAATATTTTGGGAAGATAATTGGGTTCTACTTAACCCTATCAAAGACGTTATACAACTCAACGTTCAATACTACCCGAATTATTTCGTGAAAGACTTTATAACTCAAGATAAACAATGGGATATTTGAAAACTTCGACGTGTAATTCTACATTGGCTGGTGAAACTCATTTCCTTCATCCCGATCCCAAATAATTCAATACCAGACAAACTTTTTTGGGGCCCTTCCTCTATTGGCAATTTTAATCCTAAATCAGCGGCTCTTTTCATACAAGGTTATCATTCCACATCCCGCCAGTCCATTGTCCCCTATTATTGGATATGGGAGCTTGCTATTCCCCCTAAAATAAAATAATTCTTAAAAAAAAAATTGTATAGATTTTCTTTTCACCAAAGAGCGCTTGATTAGAGTTAACGTTACAATTCCACCCTATTGTGCTATATGCGATCATCATCTAGAAGATAACAATTAACAAGCAACCATATCATTTTAAAATGTTATTTCACTAATGATGTCCTCCAAATCTTGAAACAATGAGGATAAAAAATTTCATTCTTGGATCCTCAAGTTTCTCCGTTAGAAAACTTAATAATTATAAAAAAATAGTTCAAATCTTTCAATAATTCAAAATATTAGCATCCTTTGGTGGTTCATATGGATTCATAGAGACAACATAATTTTTAATAACAAACATAAAATATTTACCAAATAGTCTCTCAAATAAAAAATTCATCTAGAACTGAAGAAACATTCATAACATGAATCCCTTTCACCAGTTGAATAAGTTCCACCTGAGCCCCTACCAAATACGGAGTATCAATTTTCATCCGATTTTAGATGTAAACACGGAGTAATTAGAAGAGCTCCTACCAAATAGCATTTAGCTTTTAAAAAAGAATTATATTTACTCAGAGAAATTAAGTTTGATACTTTGTTTTAACCAAATAAAACAAATAAATCCTAAACTACTTTTAGAATTACTAATTTAATCATTACATTAGTTAACATGTAACATAAACCATCACTATTTATAGTTCTTAGAGCCGGATTGTTGCACTTGAGATACTCAAAAACTTGTTTTTGCACCCCATTATGTACGATGGATACAGTACCGATAATGCAAACGCAGTGACGTGCAGGTACAAACCGTTTTTCTACTCATTCCATGTCGTACGGACGATGCATTCTCCATAATAAAGTTTATATTTGTCTGTCAATTTGGTGATTAGCAAAATAATATTTTGTAAATTTGTTTTAAGTTATAATTTCCTTCTGTGATTGATGATTTTTGCTACTTTCAGAGTATAAATTGGATTTAATTTTATTTTGTAGTTTTTTTATATAAAAAAAAATCTACAATCTATTCAAAATTTAATTTCGCCCTACATTCGACCTCTGTTTTAGCTAATGATTTTTTCTATCAATTTTTTGGATTCAACATAGTGGTAAATCAACCTTCTTAGGCAAGCACGATAAATCATACTTCATTTATATATTTATTTGTCTACTAAAAAAATACTCGATCCAGCCTCAACACAAGTACATAGTGAATGATGGGTGCAAGAAATAAACAAAATAAAATAAAACAATAAACAAAAAATAAAATAAAATAAAACAAAATTATATATACAAAGAGAAATCTTAAGTTTGATGTTTTGTTCTACCCAAATAAATCAGATAAATCCTATACTACTCTTGAAATTATTAACTTAATTATTAAATTAGTTAACATGTAACATAAGCCATTACTATTTACAATTTTTAGAGCCGGATTATCACACTCAAGATACTCAAAAACTTGTTTTTGTACCCCATTATTTACAATATATGTACTACCGACAATGTAAACCCAATGACGTGCAGGTACAAATCATTTTTTCTGCTCATTCCATGCCGTACGGATGGTGCTTTGTCCAGCAAATATTTCTCCGAAATGAAGTTTGTATTTGTCCGTCGGATGAAATGACCCCAAATTTGAGGCAGAGTAACTTATACATATGACCCTTAATTTTACTATATGGCTCTGACAATTTTTTTAATATATTAATTAACTATTTTAAATTAGTGATTAGCAAACTCGTATTTTGTAAATTTGTTCTAAGTTATAATTTCCCTTTTTGATTGATGATTTTCGCTAGTTTTCGAGTTCGTGGGTGATTTAATTTTATTTTGTAATTTTTCTTATTTTGTAGTTTTTTTGTATAAAAGAAATCTAAAATATATATTCAAATTTATTTTTTTTTTGCCTCTGCATCCGACCTCTGTTTTTGCTAATGGTTTCTTCTGTCAGCGTTTCAGGTTTTTTGGGTTCACCCTAGCGGTAAATCACCTTTTTTGGACAAATGCGATAAATCATACTCAATTTATTCGTCTACCTAAAAAAGAAGCGATCGAGCCTCAACACAAGTACATAGTGAATGATGGGTGCAAAAAACTGATAAACAAAATAAAATAATAAACAAAAAATAAAATAAAATTATGCATAGACATTAAATAAAACCGGTATTGAACTTTTAAAGGCACTTGTAAATTGTAATAAAAAGATTGTGTACAAAACTTGGAAAAGTGGAAACAAACCCATACACAAAATTTTTATTACAGGTGAAAGTTAAAATGCAAATGGTTTCTAACTTACTTTTATAAATATATTTTTTGTGTTAGATTTTTTTTTTGCAAAGTGGCTCACCACTATTCTATATCATATTTTATTTTCTAATACATTTTTTTTAATTGAATGATTATTGATTTATGTTGATGTTGTTGCTATTATTATTTTTATTATATCGTATTGTATTATATATTTATATGTGATTCTTGATTTATATTTTTAAGATAAATGAAGTTCTTATCAATTTTTTTTATATAATAAAAATTAGATATATTCAATACTTTGAAATTAATCTATGAGGCCCCTACTTGTTATTTCGTTTCGGGCTTTCAGATTTTCAGGAACGGCAGTGATTGAGTGATCATAGATCAGGAAACAAGTTTTTGGAAACATATACTGTAAAACATGAAAAAATTCCTCTGTCCCAAAAAAAATTGCAATATTATAAATAATAATTTTATCCAGTAAAAAAAATACACTATTTTTTTTGCATGTATAATACACTAATTAAAATATATAAAAAAAGATGATGATAAAAGAAAACTTACTATCCAATACTAGTTTAAAAAATAAAATAGGTATTCAAACTAGTTTTTACTATTAATAGATAATACTTTTTACTACTAATAAAGATTTTTTTTTTTACTACCCAAAATAGGTAATACTTTTTAGTACCCTTAAATGATGTTGTAAATGAGTTAATTATTGAGCAAATTTATCACATTTCGTTAAACTTCAAGTAAATAAGCAAATTTAGTTGCTTTGCTGTAATTCGTAGTAAATAAGTGAATTTACTGACTATTTTACTAATCTTTATTAAATAACTACAAATTAACTATATTTTTCCTTTTCTTATTAGATAAACGAATTTATTTGTTATGTTTCACTAAACTTTAAGTAAATGAGCGAATTTACTTTCTTTTGCTAAAATTTAAGAAAATAAACAAATTTACTACCTTTTGCTAAAATTAAGTAAATAAGCTAATTTACTTACTTTACTACAACTTATAGTAAATAAGCGGATTTACTATCTTTTGCTAAATCTTTAGTAAATAAACGGATTTACTATATTTTGCTAAGCTTTAAGTAAATAAGTGAATTTACTTACTTTGCTACAACTTATAGTAAATAAGCGAATTTATTATCTTTTGTTAAACTTTAGTAAATAAACGAATTTACTACCTTTTGCTAAACTTTAAGTAAAAGGACGAATTTACTTACTTATAGCTACAAGTTATAGTAAATAAGCGCATTTACTAATTTTTGCTACATTTGTTAAACTTTTAAATACGCAAATTTACTTGTTTTACAAAAACTTTTAGTAAGTTTACAACCTTTCACTCAACTTTTAGTAAATAAACGAATTTACTACTATTGTAGATAAACGAATTCACTCAATTTTTTTTGCAGGCTTGTTTTCGCGAGTCGAGCAAACTATGCGCGGGTCGCAATTTGTTACTTTGTCTGCTTTGATTTCTCAACATTTTAACGACTTGATATCATTAAAATACGCTATATTAACATGGACGTACTACCCATAATACTACGTCTACTATTATAAATGTTCATAAACATTCACATTATACTCTAAATTACATACATCCTAACATTTATTCCCCCATTTAGAGTATAAACTATGATTTGCATAAACAATTCTAAAGTTACAAACAATCTCGCGCTTACATGAAAGTGTAAGACTTGAACTTCCACTTAGTATAATAAACATTCCAAGAAATCGTATCCAAATGGTGTCATACACGATTGAAGCATTTTCAATACACAATTATCACTTGAAGATATTATGCACACAAGATCAGCTACTTGAACTCATTAAACCGACACTATTGTAGGGCCATGTGTCTGTATCTTTCGTAAGTGCATCAAAGCTCTCCCCACAAGCTTCTTGAAGCGGCCAAACTTTGCACTTATATAGGCTTATCCCTTGGTCAACATGCTATTGTGACTTTAGTACAACCAAACAATCCTGCCTTAAATCGTCACAAAGATGTAACTTCACCTAGGATTTAAACACAGTTCCGCAACCATCAAGAAAGAAGATTAATCACATTGAACTTGAGACCTAACATCTTATTAAGCGTCAAATTGAGATCCTCTCAATTGTGATTTATGTAAGGCTTCAATCCAAGACCGATTGCCATCCTATTGACTTTGTCTCTAACTAGTGCTTTGGTGAAGCAATTCGCTAAATTCTGTGATCACGCTATCCTTTATTAAACTTTATACATAACTATGTCTAACTCTAATGTGTCTAGAATTACCCTTATATGCATGCCTATATGCATTTGCCAAAGCCGCGTCACGATCATAATGAATCGCAATTGGTGATATTGCCTTTGTTAACAAAGGTATCTCGAACATGAAATTCCTCAATCACTCGGCTTCTTTACCAGTCGAATGCAATGCTATGAACTCCGAAGTCATGGTGGAATCCGTAATTTAAGTTTGTTTCTTGGATGCCCAAGAAATAGCTCATCCTCCCATTAGAAAAACCCATCCACTTGTCGATGAATGATCTTCTCTGTTTGAGATCCAACTTGCATCTGAAAATCCTTCTACAACCGAAGGATTGCCACTGTAAGTCAAACCATAATCCATGATTTTCCTTAAGTACTTCAACACACGATGAATACCTTGCCAATGTTCCATACTAGGGTTGCTAATATATCTGCTTAGCTTGCCCACCGCAAAAGCGATGTCCGACCTTGTACTCGTCATTGCATATATAAGATACCCTATAGCCCTACTCAAGCTGTGAAATCGCTTTACCCATATTAGGTACTAACCTTATGCTAGGACCCATAGGCGTTAAAACAGGAGATTCACTGTTCCCTCCGAACATCTTAATAACTTTTTCAATGTAGTGAGATTGTGACAAGATTAGACTGCCATTTTCTCTTTTGATCTTAATCCCCTAGATGAAATCATTTTCCCCCATATCCTTCATGGAGAATTTTGATGAGAGGATTGATTTTGTGATTTCAACTTGTTCCAAATCAGTTCCAAAAATCAATATGTCATCAAGATATAGACAAATGATAACTCCTTTACCCTTGTCATCGAATTTGTTATATAAGAACCTGTCTAAATTGTTCAGCATAAATCCATTAGACACATCATTAAATTTTTGATACCATTGCTTTGGTGCTTGCTTTAGCCCATAAATTTTTTGATACCATTGCTTTGGTATTTGCTTTAGCCTATAAAAAGATTTGATGAGTTTGCACACTTTGTGTTATTGACCTTCTATGACAAACCCTTCCGGATGCCGCATGTAAACCTCCCCTTCTAGATCTCCATTAAGAAAAGTTGTCTTAACAAATATTTGATGGATCACTAGATTATGAACAACGGTAAGCGCTATTAATAATATAATGGTAGAGATTCTAGCTACAGGTGCATATGTATCAAAAAAATCAACACCCGGTTTTTTAGTGAATCCTTGTGCCACAAGACGAGCCTTGAACTTATCAATAGTTACATCAATTCAAACTTCAATTTCTTTTTGAAGATCCATTTGCACCCAATTGGGTTACACTTAGGAGGTAAGTTGGCTAAGACCCATGTATTATTTCCAATGATAGAATCTATTTCATCACTAATCGCTTCTTCCCAAAAGGCTGCATCATGAGACCTCATGGCCTCGTGAAATGTTGAGGGATCATCCTCCACATGTAGCACATATGAAAACTTAGTCACAATAAACTCTCTTGATCCTTCAATCAAGTACACATGAAAGTCGGACCCGAAAGATTTCTCTTTCCTAGCCCGTTTACTTCTTCTAGGAAGTTGAGTGGATGTTGATGTTTCATCTTCATCACCCTGTTGCTCATCATCTACTTGTTCAAACAAAGTTCAATCAAGCTCTTGAGTATTGGTAGTAGGAGTCATGTCTTTGGGTCTCGACAATGATGAAAATCTAGTTTCATAAAAAATTGCATTTCTTGACTCTATGGTGGTGTGAACCGACCAATAGGGTTTGCTATGAACCACATATCTTAAAAAATGCACTCAACTCCTCTTTCACCCAACTTTTTTATGTGTGGGTTTCAGCACTTTAAATATTGCCCTACAACCCCAAACCTTGAGATAACTCAAGTTTGGTTTCCTTTTGTGCCAAAAATCATATGGGGCAAACTCATTTCCTTTCATAGGAACTCAGTTAATTAAGAATGTAACAAGCTGTTAAAACGGCTTCTCCCCAAAGTCCATCGCTCAAACCTGAATAGGAAAGCATGGAGTTAACCATTTCTTGAAGAGTCCTATTCTTACTTTCGGCAACACCATTTTGTTATGGTGTATAAGCAGCCGTAGTTTCATGTATGATACCTATTGATCGGAAATAATCGGGACTATAGTATTCACCTCCTTATTGGTCCTTAACCTTTTAATTTTACCATTAAATCACAACTCAACTTTTTTTTAAAAATTATTTGAACTTGTTTAGGGCCTCATCTTTAGAAAACAATAAATAAACATAACAAAATCTTAAACGATCATCAATAAATGATACAATATACTTTTTGTTTCCTAAAGATGGAGTACTATGAAAAATTGAAAATCGCATAGATTGCTATGCACCTAATCTAACAAGATTGTGTTCCTCTCTATTGACTTTGTAAATGGTTTTCTAGTGATCTTAGTAAATATGCATGTTCTACACTTTTCAAGACTAGGATCAAAAGAAGGAATCAAGTCATGTTGAGACATAAAAATCAGCTTTTTAATAATTAACATGACCTAATCTATTATGCCATAAAATTGAACAATTGTCAATCACAAACACATTGTCTGTGTAGAATTATCTGATCTACACTTAGTTTAACACCAACCATTACACAAATAGCCAAGTCCAATAAATACACATGTCTAAGATAATACAAACTTATCAGATTCAAAAACCAATTTAAAATCTAGTTGATAAGTGCACCAGAAACTAAGTTCCTCCTAATTTATGGAGAATACAACACATCCCGTAGAATGAGTGATTTACCGGAACTAAACAGCAATTCTACTTGGCCTTTGCCACGAACACTTGTTGTAGAACCGTTCCCATGTAAGGATGTTCTCCACTGCCAACCTCTTCAAATATCTTGAATAGAGCACGATCCTTGCATACATCGTTTGACACTTAACCCAACACACATCGAACCAGACTCTGTTTTACACAAACACGAACGTGACCTGACCTGTTTGGTCGGTCTAGAATATGTTCATTTAACTTATAAGAACTTTTTTTTAAAGAAAAAAAATGCTCATATAAGGATTTAATTCCCATAATTTCATATAAGATCTTAAATTTATATCAAGTTTAATAAATTTTGGTCCTTTATAATGACTATATATTTTGATATCATCAGATGCCACGAGTCAATTTCTCATGATTTTTTTCCCCTCTAAAACTAATCATGACATAACTATTTTTCTAATTTTGATTCTCTCAAGTTTCAAGACTAATTAATAAATATTTCTTAACTAATTTAATAAGAATATGGTTACACTTTTTCTCTAAAAATATTGAATAACATTTTCCCATAAGAGCAAACTAAATAAATCGCTATACACAAGGTTAACCAAGTGAGTTTATATTTATATTTAATATAATTGTGTATAAGTTTTTCGATGCTTTACGTCAAATTGGAATTTTAATTTAAATTTCAAAGGAGCAATGCAAGAAAGCTAAAATTTCACCCAAATACGTTCCCGCCCAATAAAAAAAATTCCCTCCCACAATCAAAAATGAAAAACTTCAATTTCAACTTCACTTCCATTTTCGTAAATTTCACCCTTTCATCTCCTTCTATGGTGGCCTAAACCATAAGGCTAAGCCCCACAAAATCATCTTCTCTCCATCAAACAAAAACAGAAAACGCTATCTTTATTTTTAAATCCTCAATTCATCTTGTAATGGTGGCACCAAATGGTTTTGCAAAGACGATATGCCCAATTTGCTATGAAGATCTAAAGCCCATTGTTGAAGACCTTAAAGCTATCTCAATTTGCGGCCATGTTTTTCACGAACTATGGTAATAATATCCCTTTTCTTCTTTCAAATTCCGTCTGTTTTGCTTCTCCTTGTTTTTCATGGAATCTTAATACTTTATTCGAAAATCGAAATCCTAGTTTACAGCAATGGTTTGGGTACTGTACCAATGCCAAAAAGCAGACATGTCCTGTATGCAAGCAGGGTTGTGCAGACAAAAATGTGGGTCGGCTTTATTTTCAATCAATTGGAGATCCAGTTCTTTCTCAATCTCAAACTGAGACCCAGAAATCCAGTAAAAAAGATGATGATGAATGCCCTGAGGAATTGCGGATAGAAGTCAAGAGATTGGGAGCTAAGGTTTCTGGGCTTAATTCTGCTTTAGATTTGCATCAGAAAGACCTTAAACAAGTCAACGATGCGGTATTTCTTAATTCTTTATGTTAACGTATTAATTTTCCGCACATATTGAATTTGTTCACATATTTACTTAAATTTTGTGCTAAATTTATGATCTTTGATTTTCCCCCCTCCTTTTGAGGAGTAACTGTATCAAACATAAATGTAAAGCTTATCTATCTTGAAATTTCAGATTCATTGTTGTTTATTGGAGGCACTTAAGTGATTAAGTATATGTATTTGCAATGCTGCATTTTGGTCCCAGTGATGGGATCAGATCATTGGGTCTTGTGATTATGGATTGATTTGGTGCTTGATCTGGAATATGATCACTTTTTTATTGTCAAATATGCTTATAGGGTTGATGTTTGATGGGGTAAAATGGATTGTAGTATATTTGTGTTCTAATTTGGAGTGGTTGGATGATTCGACATTTCAGTTATTATCACAGGACACAGGGTGAATGTAGATTCTTTACCATGAACATTCTTTATTATCGCAGCTCGCAGGAATGCTGATGATTATGTCAGTATTGGTGTTTTAAAAGTTTGAACAAATCTCTGCTAAATGATTTGGGGATCTGCTGTTTGCCTTGGAATACCAACTGATGCCATTGGCTTTTGTTGATTTCAGCTAAAAATTTGCAAAGAGCAATTATCTAAAGAAGTAATATTAAAAAATGAGGCCTTGAGTCAAAAGGAGTGCATCCAGGCAATGCTTGAAACAAAGTCGAGTGTGAGTGTTTCCTACTAATGCACTCGTTTACTGCGAAGAATCTAAGTTTGATAGACAAGCTGAATTTTTTTTGTTTTGTGATGCAGGATCTAATTAAATCGAATTTGGAATGCTCCAAATTGCGAGAGAGGAATTTGGCATTAGTCAAAGAGATTGCTGCCTTGAAATTGTCAGTACAAGTACTGTGTGATGGCAGATGTGTTCAATAATCTTGTTAATTTCTGTTCAATGGTACTCATTTCTTTGCATTTCTCTGCTATTTGTTTCTTGGTTTTGGCTTTTGCTTCCAGGGTTTCTGATTGTAATCTGGAGGAAGAGGAGATTGTGAAGCTTGCTACAGTTGGTCATGAGAGCAATAGCCAAGATGTGATTGATGTACTCAAGAAGTCGTTGGCTATTCGTAATAAGTGAGTACTGAGTTTTGATTTCTTCTGCTTTGCAAATTATTCTGATTTGCATTTTGTCTCTCAGTGTGTCCTTTTGTTGCACTTTTATTTTATTTATGTTAGTAATTGGGGCAAGTATTCACATAGAACAACTGAATTGTATTCTATTTTGCTCTAAAATTAATCTGGAATGCAGTAGTGAGGTCATGCAGTTGCATAGGAGCATAAGACTCTGCTCTTTTGGACTTAATTCCAGACAAATTTAATTCAATTCAGATTACTCCCGATGAGTCTAGGTTTCAATTTACTTCAGTTTAGATTAATCCTCTCCCAAAGAACAAGGTCTAAGCGTCTTAACTGGAAATTTATGTAATTTAGCAAGTTTGATTTTAACTCTTTAGATTTACATTGAAATCTATAATTGAGTTGAGTTATTGATCTTAAATTTTCTTTTTCCTTGTTTCACTCTCACCCTATAGGAGAGGTATGTGGGTATGCATATGAAGCAGTCACATAACACATATACTCATATAGGGAATGTTCAATATGACTACAACTCCTAGGACATATTGGGTCATCATCATTCATTGTTAGTATGCAAGAGCCTCTAATGGGGTAGTTTATCATGCTAAACCTGCTACATAAACAACTTGATTTTGGGTAAGGCTTGAAATTTTCAATTCTAATTGATTGTTTGCCTCTAGTAGTGTTTGAAAAGCGCCCCTAGGCGCAAGGCGACCAGGGTTATGTGCTTTTTAGGGTATAGGCTGGGTGAGGTGATTTCGATGAGTCGCAAAAAAGGCTCATGGAGGCGCAATAAGACGCGTCTAGAGGCCCTAGACGCACCAAGACGCAACTTGAGGTCTGTAGGGGTCGTTTTTACCCGGCCGCCTATGTCACGAGTCGATTGAATGCTCATTAACGCCGTATGTGAATACGGACTAGTAGGAGTCGCCACCGTGCGTTTTATACGGTCCACGGACACCGAAGAAATACCAATGCCAGGAGCAATTGGCCCCATATGGTCGTGCACCAGAGTATGGGTTCGGGGACAGGTTACGGGCCAATCGTGCATTGGGCCCGCCCGCCTGTGAGCGGTCTCTACTAGGTCTCTTCTGTAAGATCATTGTTCAATTTCAGAGCAACAGAGATAACTCAATTTTAGCCCTAATTTGCGAATTACTAAGTCGGTTCAAATTAATGTACAAATTAGCCTAAAATCGTTTTGTGACCACTTTAGAATTAGTCCATATTATGACGCTAGAATGAAGCAAAAAGTCCAAAAAAAAAGGATTCAAATCAAATAAATCACATAAAAAAAGAAAAACACAGCGATGGCACGAAAAACTAAAATTGAAAATGTGAATGTACCTCGAATCCCATGCAATCATAAAGTCAAAATAAATAATAGAAAAAAAATGCTACATTGAATATCATGAAATGTGTAGGAAAAAGGGATGACATGGATTAAAGATAAAAAAAGGCTACAAGAAATAAAACATGAATTGACACAAACAGAACAAAAAAAAAACGCATGTCATCATGATTAACGCAAGTCATAGATTAAAATGAAAATTAAAACAAAAGAAAGCATATTGAAATTGAAATAAAAAGGGTCTCAGAAATTGTACCGGAATGTGCGGAGGTCGATTACGGCCTCGAGACTAGTACGCCAAATGCCAAATTAAATGATTGAATATGTGTTTATATGTGCTTAGTATCGATTTTGACAGAGTTTTTGAATGATTTTTTAGAGAGAAACTATGTAGTAGAGAGAAGAACATAAAGTATGAAGTTTTTTGGTGTCTTTGAAAAGCCGGACAGAGGGTCATATTTATAGGCGAGAAGAGGCAAAAACTGACCCGGAATAGCACCAGACCTGCACCTAGGCGCAGTTCCAGTTACATGACCTGCGTCTAGACGCAAGTCAGTATTTGTGACCTGCATCTAGGCGCAGGTCCAGGCTGGATTCGGGTCAATTTTTTTGCTTATTTTGCGCGTGATTCTCCGAGATTTTTATGCGATTACGGAGATCATTATGATTACGTAATATTATCGTAATATTTGAGATTCTGGGAGATTCTGCGAGGTTCCGGAATAATCCGGGCTAATCTGGACTGTTTTCGACTGTTTTCGGGTTTTTCGGACTTTTTTGAAAAAATACGCTAAAAATGCCAAAAAATATGGAAAAATTCTAGAAAAATATAAATGAGTGAAAAGTGGAGAAAAAGTGAACGATGGAGGTGTAAAATTGCTAAAATGCCCCTAGGAATGGAAAATGCTTCAAAAATTCATAGAAAATAGATAAGAACTCAGAAAATTATGGAAAAATTAACAAAAAATCTAGAAAAATGCAATTCACCTAGGAAAATTATCTGATGCAATGGAAAGTGACTAAAATGCTCTTATAAAATAAAATATGCATGAAAAATAATTAAAAAAAATTAGTAAAAAACCTAAAAAATGTCCGAAAAATCCTAAAACAAGTCGTGAGCCTCTAAAACGCCTATAAATGGTGTGAGAGGGGTAAAGAGTTGGCATTTTGGCATACTAGCTCAAGACCGGACCTGTGCAACATGGTACATTCATCATAGACCGTTGGGAGCTAACCGAGGTGCCAGAACTAGGTGTCTACAAGGTGTACTTTTTTTTTTTTTGCAAAAAAATTTCTCTGTTATTCAAGTGCACTTCACTTCAATGAGGCTCACCGAGGCGTGCTTAAGGCGCAAGGAAATCCCTATCACCTCAGTGCACTTTGAACCTTTTTAAACTTTGGTCTGGAGAAAGTCTATTTCCATCGCATAAGCTTTAGCTAAGAGAAAGTCCTTGAAAGAGACAAAACTAGAGCAAGGTAAATAATGGCTAAAGTGAGGCTTGGGATTTTTAATAGTGTAGATCATATCACAAAGGTTGTTTGGAAGGTTAAATAATGCGTAAGCTATTGTCCAAATGTGTTTTTTTTTTTTTTTTTTTTTTTTTTGAAGATTTTTGCAAATTAAGAAGATGTCGAACATTCTCGACGAAGTCTTGAATTTTTTGAAGATTTTTAAAGTGTTTCTTGAAACACTAAACTTGTAGTTATTATAATTAATACTTCGTGTTTCTTTGTTTAGAAGTTTGGCTGCAAGGTTTTAAAATTTCACTTTTTTTTTTAAGGTTTTTAGGAAATTTGATTAATTAATTTAGTGTATGGTTAAAAATCTAAATCAGGTGTATTTTGTTTTAGCTATGTGTTTGCTTAATGTTAGGCATGATATTTGGAGTTGGTTATGCTAGATATGTTTTGGTCGATAGGAATTAGATAATAAACTGTATTTAGGATCTCTTTTAAAAAATTCTATCTTATTGTGATTGGTTGAGGTTAATGTAGAAAGACTAAAGTGAGTTAGGGACGTGACCTAATTCCATTGGTGGGATTCAAACCTAGAATTATGATAGGTCGAATAGCCACAACTACATGTTTAAAGATCATTGGTTGAAACTTGGATTGATACATATCTAAATCATGTTTAGAGATGATGTGACCCAAATATGCTATCTCACCTTTCTCGACAACCCCCTTATTTGTTTCCAATCCATTTCATTTACTAATCTCATACCAAACACCCCCTCAATCTCTAATATATAAAGAAGATAACCTCGAATTCCTAGCCCCTGCATATTCACATACAATTGATTCTTGTCACAATGCTCAACATAGTATCCAAGTCTTCCTTATGTTGTTCCTTATCTTGGTTGTAAACCAATATATCATTGAAGAAGACCAAGACAAACCTTCGAAGGAAGGGTTTGAACACTTCATTCATAAGAGTTTGGAATGTGGTGGACTAGTGGTAGCATTGTTCAAGCAAAATGACATGAATAAGAATTTTTAATGCCCCTCATGGGTTCGAAAAGCTGACTTGGGCACATCTTCCCTACCCGGTTTTAGTGACACCTCGACTTGAGATCCAACTTAGAGAAGATTGTAGCACCCCTGATTTCTTGTAGAGGCTTATCAATTATGCGTACAGGGAACTTATTAGGAACAATGGCCTAGTTTAGGCTCGATAATCCATTCAGAAATGTAGGGCTTGATAATCCATGATCCATCCTTCTATTTAACTAGTAAAACTGGACTTGTAAAAACAGGCTGGTGGATAGCGATATAGGCAGACTGATGGGTTTGGTACCCTCCTTTTAGACAATGGCATGTTCATGGCCACACAATGGCACTATGTGAGTAATCCCTTCAGCATTTCAACCACTCCCTTGTGCTGTGACACTATTCCCGATTTCTCAAGCTGCTGCATTTTGAAGTTTACATCTGAATTACCAAATGGTAACAAAAAGAAATCAACCACAGCTGTTTGCAACTGCTTAATCACCGACTTGTACACTACTTTGCCCCAAATTGCCTTTTCGGTGCCCAACAACACCCCACACAGTTCTTAGTGCTTGTGATGGGGATCCCTAAAATTTCCACTGCTTCATTTTCATAAGGACAAGTGAATGTATTGATTTACATAAAAGGACTAGTGGTTGTTGTTTTCTCTTAGTCATTGGGATGAATTGGGATTTGGAAAAATCATGAATAGTAGTCAAGGTAACACACATACTTTTGTGTCGCCAACCTCTTTATCATTTGATCATTGAAAGGTAATGGAAAGTGATCCCTTTTTGGTTGATGTGGTTATCTTCCGATGATATATATATAGTTACATACCCTCCAACCCGTCACAGTTCTAGTGTTAATGAGTTCTCATTTTTCATTTTGTATAACCGATTAACCGTCATCCCCCCTTCCAAGGGACTACTTTTATTGTTGCAACCCATTTAATGTTTGAAATAAGATAGATGATACCGGTGGGAAGTAGTCTAAGGACATCATTACTTCAAGCAGTGGAGGATTAAGTTTAAGTTGTCTTTTAATTGGTGGGTTAGCATCATGCTCCAAAAAAAATCCGATGCATGCAAAGCATTGGGCTAATGCCTTTCAAATTATTAATATTGCACCCCAATGCTTTTCGATACATTGTCAACGCATCCAAAAATCTTGAGGTTTGGACCTCATCGAAAGAAGCATTGTTAATCCTCCATTATTTCAAGCATTAGAGGATTAAGCTGAAGTTTTATTTCAATTGGTGGGTTAGCAATCTTATCATCATCCTCCAAAAAAATCCGATGGATGCATAGCATTGGGCTAATGCCTTTCAAATTATTAGTATTGTACTCATGCTTTTCGATACATCGAATCCAACAATCTTGAGGTTTGGACCTCATCGAAAGAAGCATTGTCAATAACCGGAAAAGTAGATGAATAAGATGATGGACCAAGAAATTCATACCTCAAGTTCGAAGGTAAAGGTTTTAGCTCTTTACTTGGACCATCCTTACCATTTCCATTGATGCATTCTTGCTCAATATCCTCTTCTTCGATCGCAAGGTTAACTTCCCCTCCATTCTCAAGTATGGGAGTGGAGTGCAGATACTCTTTAATTACCTTTACTCACACTGCTTCACATTCTTTTTCATTACATAACAAAGCAAGCTCCAATGGATCATTAGTGCTATGCAAATGTTTGTGCATGGATTTATGATTGAATCAATAATATCAATGTATATGCAATTAATTATCCATGTTGGATGGAGATTTCATAACTTGATGTAAATTGAATTCCACTTTATCGTTGCCAACAACCAAAGACAACTTATGATTTTCACATCAATAATGGCCCCCATGTTGGCTAAGAAAGATCTACCTAGGATTTTGAGAACGTTCAAGTCCTCTTCCATATCAAGCACAATGAAATCCACTGGGATGTAAAGGTTGCCCACTTGAGGGGCCTCTAATTTTCCTAACGGCCTTTTTGATTATTGGTAACAAATCTTGTTAATGGGAATGAACTTAAAGCATAATTTAGTAAGGAAAACAAGGATATAATATCCATGGAAACATATTTCATTCCCAAGTTAAAATTTTCTTCATATTTTTCATTAATACCAATTGTTTAAATTTTCTTCATATTTTTCATAATTATCCATTACTATTAGAGATGGTGTTATTGGATGGGAATGAATATTTGTGAAAAAATTTAGATAAATTGGAAGTATGCTAGCACAACCATGGGAATTGATATTGATATTCCTACAAAATTTACATATTGTCAATAACCATTTTACCTATGACACTTAGTATTGGAAAACTATTGAGATCTTTAAATTTGGTAACCATTTTTCATAATTCATATTTTGCTATGATTTTTTGGCATGTTTATTGTTTCAACAAAATCAACATTTCTTTTGTTACTTAAGATGCCCTCAAGAAAGTTAGCATATGCCGGCATTTGTTTGATTGCATGATGAATGAGATGTGAACATATAACTTCCTCAGGACCTCTAAAACTTGGGCAATTTTTTTTTTTTTTAAATTAAATTTATTTTATTTTATGTCAAGTCTAGACTTGTAAATTATTTCGGGGCATGGAGGCTTTGCCACATGGAGTGAGGAATTACTCTTGTTATTTTTCTGCACTGGCCTTTGTTCCACTCTCTTGATCAAATTCTAGTTTATTTGAGTTATCATGTTTATCATTATTGTTATTTAACTTTAGGAGGTAAGATCACATTAGACTTATCTACCCTTCTAACTTAGACTTCCCCTAAACCTTTTCCACTTCTAATGACAAGGGCATCAACATGCTTTATTGGAGCTATACTTTGACTAGGCTAAGAGGTGCTGGTCCATCCTTAGGAGTGTTGGCTATTTGGGTTAATTGACCTTCTAACATCTTGTTGTGGGTTTGAACTTGTTTTAAGCCCTTTTCTAATTCATTGGTCTTTTTTGTTTGAGCAAGCACCAAGGACTCCATTAAACTCTCTTAATTTGACTTAGGGGGAGAGGCTCTAATTTGGAGTGGTGGTGGTTATGGTGGTGCTTATAGGGGTAATTTTTGGTTTATACCCTCCATTAGAACTTGGTGGGTTATTATTGGAAGAGTATTGGCCTAGTCGATACTTATTTTAGATTTTCCTTGATTTGACACATAATTACCTTGATTGAAAAAAATTGTTTTGATTTTGACCTTGAGTTTTTTTTCTTTACTACCTTGCCCTTGCCCTTGAGATGGATCTCCCCTCTAACCAAAGTGCAATACACCCAAGCAGCCCACCCACCTTGATCCACACCTACAGCTGCAGGTGCAGACAGCCCAGCAGGCCCACTCCAGCAACCACAGGGTTGTGAATCAAGGGACAACAACCTTCATGACATTCTGTTATTTTGTAGTTGTTATTTTTGTAATTTTCTTTCTTTTTGGCTTTTGTGATGTACTTTTGATTTAACCACTTCCCTTGTCTGATTTTGTGGTGGAGTAAAGACAAAAAGAGAGAGTATAAGTAAGGAGAGGAGAAGAAGAGAGAGATATCCAGAAAATACATACTTGGCTATTTTGAGAGAGTTATGGGCTGAACCCATTACATTGTTACAAGCTCCATTGTTAATCAAAAACCCTAAATTAAAGAATTACTCTCTGCCATTTCTCTCTTTGTATTGTTGTGTGGTTGAGGTTGCTACAGGTACCTTGCACTTGGTATCAGAGTTGGTGGCTACAATGGTGCTGAGTGGTAACACCCAAAGGCTCGATGTAATTGAAAAAAGGCTAGAGGGGTTGGTCAAGACCCAACAAGAAACACAACAAGCTCAAAACCAACAGATTGAAGCAATGGAGAAGACTCAAGAAAGGTTTCTAGAAGAAGTAAAGGCTCTGATAGAGACATTAAGGGGCGAAGTGAACTCGGCGAGCAGACCCGGACCTCGTCCAAACGGGAACGGGTACGACGGAGGACGAAATCACCGGTATAAGAAAATGGAGATGCCGTCATTCTTGGGGGAGGACCCTGACGAGTGGATCGTCAGGTCGGAACAATACTTCAAACTGCAAGGGCTAAAGGAGTATGAGAAGTTACAGGCTGCGGTGGTATCTATGGAGGGTACGGCCCTTCGATGGTACCGATGGGAAAACAAGAGGAATCCGATGGTATCATGGACGGACTTGAAGGAAAGGGCTCTGATGAGGTTCCAGCCACCTGACTCAGGGGATCTCCATCAACAATGATTGGCGGTGACACAGAATATAGGAGGGATTTCATAGATAGGGCCTTTCCCTTGGAGGATGTGTCTGAGAATATTATGAGGGGGCAATTCATAAGTGGGCTTAAGGAGAGGATTCGGGCTGAGGTTCGAATGCTTGACCCACCCACCCTAGAGCAGGCGATGGATCTGGCTATTCGGGTTGAAGAGAAGAACCGGTTCGCCACTAAAGAGGCCAATACAAGTAAGTCCTTTACTTATTTTAATAAAAATCCCCTCACCCCCCTGCAAAAAGGCCCAGCCCAATTCAACTCATTCCCACTCTACCCCATTTCAGCCCAACTCCCTAATGAACCAACCAACCTACTCAAAAATCCAGCCCACCCAAAATCACGTGACCTCTCTCAATACACCCAGAAATACCCATAATCCTCAACACCCCTCTACATCTCACACCGGTTCGAACTCTTCGAGCCGATTTTTCGGCCACGTCCGGCGACTGACCGAGAAGGAACTGCGGGAGAGAAAAGCCAAAGGACTTTGCTTCAAATGTGATGAATGGTGGAGCGTAGGGCATCAATGTAAAGGGAAGGAATTGAGTGTTACTCCCAACCCCATGAAACCCATCTTACGGGAAATCTATATCAAAAGACGACATAGTAAGATCTCCATCTATCCCAATACCGTGGATATGATAGGGGCAGCGTCTTAACCCAAGCCTTAGAATCTTACTCTAAGGTTAGGCGTCTAATAGTAAAATCAAGCTAATCTTTAATCTTTAATCTTTTATTTACATTCTTAGTTAATCTTAAGTTGCATCTTCCTACTTGACTTAAGACTAACATGTAAACCATCGAAGTTATCCTCAAGATTGCCTCTTTTGCCTTTTCTTGAGTCTAACCATAAACAATACCACTTCTTTAATCAATCTTAATCATTTCTTTAACTTTATTTATTTTCCTTAACTTTCTTTGAACCTCTTTTAACTTTCTTTAAACTTATCTTAACTTTCTTTAACCAAGACTATATAATCTACACTTAAGACTACATAATCATGATAAAGAAACCAAAAATCATCAAGAACTCATTAAGACTCATAAAGAACTCGACCAAGATTAAAGAACTCAATCAAGAACTCGACCAAGATTCAAGAACTCAATCAAGATTCAAGAACCATAAAGAAATCATCCTCATATACATCATCAAAAATCACGCATAAAACAACAATGTTCAATAACAAATTCATCAACTTATATGCATCAACACTTCATGAAAATTGAACATGAAAATCAACAAACATGAAATCATCATAAGTAATCCTAATATACATAGAATCATGGCAAGAACATCACAAAACAACTTCCCAAATCAACCCATTAATTCACGCATGGCAAGGGTAATATTCCTCAATTCCGGTCTAATCTAATCATCTAATCTACACTATGAATCAAGGTATACAAACTAGGTTGAGATAGTATGTTATCTTATTGAAGTATTAAACAAATTACACACAAAAACTTGCTGCCCGGAAACCAAACCACACGGCTCAAGCAACACGGTAGCAACACGGCATCACCACGGCCTTGCACACGAGCCCCCTTGCACGGCGTTGCTGCACGGCCACCACGCTGCAGCCCACACGAACATCACGCAGTACCACACGGCCACCCTTTGAACCCCATGCAAACACGGCTCCCTTGCACGGACCATCACGCACGGCCTTCAACACGAACACCCTCTTGAACACGGCCTTCAACACGGCCAGCCACGAACCACACTAACCCAACGAGTGAAACCCAAATAAACCAACCCGAACTAGAAGTCTTGAACAAAAACAATGAAGGCTAATATGTTTTTAGTCACTTAAAGATTAATGGAGTTTGAATCTTTAAGTTTGGGGTTTAGAAATAAGGATGAACAAATGATGGGTGTTCATAAGCTAAAATAGGCGTGTGGAATAAGGGTGAATGAAGGAGAGTGTTTTGTGTTTAAATGTGGCAAAGGATGATCAAATGACAAATGAATCATCAAGCCTTACTACTACTTCTATTTATAGAAATTAGTTAAGGTGTGAAAACAAGGCAAGTGGCAAAATTATGCCACTAATCAAGAGAGGGGGCCGGTTGGGCTTAGGTTCAAATGGGCTTAAATGATTACTTGGGCCATTTGCACTTAAGCATGACTAATCATGATCAATTTTGCACTTGGCCCAAAATTAATTAACTAATTAGAAATTTAGAATAAAAATTCTAATTAATTAAAATAAAATAAAATAAAATAAATAATAAATCATAAAATAAAACAGTCAAATTCAAGCAATAAAAATAGCCCAAATAAATTTAGACCATGCACAGAATAAAAATAATTACACACAAGATAATCAAGAAAATAGCCCAAAATCCGGGGCGTTACACCCAACCCTGACCCGGACAGGAGTAACCTTGAAAGCTATGATAAAGAACCTATGGAAGGAGCACGGGGGTTACTTGGTGGAGTTTTGCAGCCTGCACAAAGGGAAAGGGGCCGAGGATGCCCAAACCGAGCCAGTGCCGGACTATGTGCAACCCATTTTGCACGCATATGCGAGTGTCTTCAAAACCCCCACGGGACTCCCTCCAAAAAAAGGGCATGAGCATAGCATCACTCTCAAGGACGGGAGCAACCCGGTTAGCGTGAGGCCATACCGCTACCCACAATTCCAGAAGGATGAGATTGAGAAACTCATCAAAGAGATGTTGGAAGCGGGAATCATACAACCCTCTACTAGCCCCTATTCGAGCCCGGTACTCTTGGTGAAGAAAAAAGATGGTCTTGGCGCTTTTGTGTGGACTATCGAGCTTTGAACAAGGAAACGGTGCCGGATAAATATCCCATTCCGGTGATCGATGAACTTTTGGATGAATTGGAGGGCTTTTGCATCTTTTCCAAGCTCGACCTCAAATCGGGCTACCATCAAATCCTAGTGAAGCCGGAGGATGTGCACAAAACTGCATTCCGCAAACATGAGGGGCACTATGAATTTCTAGTGATGCCTTTCGGTCTCACTAATGCACCGGCTACCTTCCAATCCCTAATGAATGAGGTATTCCGCCCTTACTTACGAAAATTTGTTTTGGTGTTTTTTTGATGATATCCTTGTATATAGTAAGAGTGAGGGAGAGCATGCTAATCATTTGAGTTTAGTTTTGACAAGATTGCAAGAGAATAGTTTATTTGCTGGCTTAAAAAAATGTGAATTTGGCAAGAGTATAGTGGCCTACCTAGGCCATGTGATTTCCAAGGAAGGGGTGTCCGTGGATCAAGAGAAGGTGCAAGCCATGCTTAAGTGGCCCTTACCCACGAACCTCCATGAATTGCGAGGGTTTTGGGGGTTGACGGGGTATTACCGGAAGTTTGTTGCTAATTATGCAAGCATTGCTCACCCCCTCACCGAGCAATTGAAGAAGGACAACTTTCGTTGGAATGATGAGTCAACAAGTGCCTTCAACTACCTCAAGCAAGTAATGACACAAGCCTCGGTTCTTGCAATGCCCAACTTCAAGAAGATATTTGTGGTGGAGGCCGATGCTTTCGGATTCGGGTTGGGGGCCGTGCTCATGCAAGAAGGGAGGCCCATCGCCTTCTTTAGCAAAACTTTGGGGTCCGGAGGAAAGGGGAAATCGACCTATGAAAAGGAGCTCATGGCGGTTTGCCTAGCCATCCAAAAATGGAAACACTATTTGTTAGGCCGGAAGTTCATTGTGAGAAGCGACCACCAAAGCCTAAGATTCATCACCAGCCAGGGGCCTCGAATAGAGTGGCAGACGCCCTTTCCCGGCGAGAGGAGAGGGTCGGAGAGTTGAGTGCTATGGTCACCTCACATGAAGTTAATTGGGAAGAGCTGGAAAGAGAGATAGACAATGATGCCATCTTGAAGAAAATCAAGGAAGAAGTGAAGAAAGGAGTGGGGTTACAAGGCTACACTATGGTAGACCAATGCCTACTGTATAAGGGCAGAAGGGTGATTCCGCGGGACTCCAAGTTAAAATGGGAGTTGCTCAAAGCATATCATGACTCATCGGAGGGGGGACACACCGGGGAAACAAAGACATACTTGAGAATGGCATCGGAATGGGCTTGGAATGGCATGAGGAAGGATGTGGCCGAATATGTGAGGTCTTGCTCTACATGTCAACGCAAAAAAAGCTCCCAACAAAGCCCGGCCGGTCTCCTCCAATCTTTACCAATTCTAGAGGCCGTGTGGGAGGACATATCGATGGATTTTGTGGAAGGGTTGCCCAAATCTAAGGGGGTGGATACAATATTCGTGGTGGTCGATCGATTATCCAAGTATGCTCATTTTATCAGTCTTAAGCACCCATTCACGGCAAAGGTAGTGGCAGAGGTGTTCATGAAGGAGGTTGTGAAGCTTCATGGGGTTCCAAGGAGTATTGTTTCGGATAGGGACCGAGTCTTCTTGAGTGTTTTTTGGAGGGAACTCTTTCGACTCCACGGGACAAAGCTCTAAAGGAGCACATCTTACCATCCCCAAACCGATGGTCAAACCGAAGTGGTGAATAAGAGTTTGGAGACGTATCTACGATGCTTCACCGGGGATCAACCTAAGGCTTGGGCTCAATGGCTTCCATGGGCGGAGTATTCATATAACACTTCCGTTCACACATCGACGCTTATGACCCCTTTTCAAGTAGTCTACGAGCGTGAGCCACCCAAGTTGGTATGGATTGGAAAGGGACAAACACCAGTGGACAGTGTCGAGAGTATGCTACAGGAACGGGACTACATTCTTGACGAGCTCAAGTTGAATTTGGGAAAGGCTCAACAGATTATGAGAAGGGATGCAGACTGTAAGAGGAGGGAAGTTGAGTACAATGTGGGCGACATGGTCTTTTTGAAACTGCAGCCCTACCAGCAGAGGTCCTTGGCCAGGAGACCGTTTGAGAAGTTGGTGGCTCGCTTCTATGGGCCTTACTTGGTGGAAGAACGTGTGGAGAAAGTATCTTATAGGCTGAAACTACCTGATCATTCACGCATCCATCCGGTGTTCCATGTTTCACAATTGAAGAAGGCTCATGGAGAAGTCCTAGAAGCCATTGACATTCCACCCCAAGTGAATGCAGAACTGGAGCTCGAGGCAGAGCCAGAACAGCTACTGGTCGTGAGAGTCAATTCAGAGGGGGCTCAGCAGGTGCTACTGAAGTGGCAGAACTTACCAGAATCAGAGCCACTTGGGAAGATGCTCAGATGATCAAGGTCAGGTTTCCCAACTTCCACCTTGAGGACAAGGTGCTTCTTGTAGGGGAGGGTGATGCAATACACCCAAGCAGCCCACCCACCTTGATCCACACCTACAGCCCAGCAGGCCCACTCCAGCAGCCACAGCGTCGTGAATCAAGGGACAGCAACCTTCATGACATTCTGTTATTTTGTAATTGTTATTTTTGTAATTTTCTTTCTTTTTGGCTTTTGTGATGTACTTTTGATTTACCTACTTCCCTTGTCTGATTTTGTAGTGGAGTAAAGACAAAAAGAGAGAGTATAAGTAAGGAGAGGAGAAGAAGAGAGAGATATCCAGAAAATACATACTTGGCTATTTTGAGAGAGTTATGGGCTGAACCCATTACATTGTTACAAGCTCCATTGTTAATCAAAAACCCTAAATTAAAGAATTACTCTCTGCCATTTCTCTCTTTGTATTGTTGTGTGGTTGAGGTTGCTACAGGTACCTTGCACAAAGTTAGGATGGTGTCTCCATCCCTCATTATATGTGTTGGAGTAGGGGTCAAATGCAGGGGTGGATTGTACATTGTTTAGAACATTCACTTGTTTCATGTTGAGAGAGGGAGAACATGGTTAATTCATTAACAAATAGCAACCGGGTGAAGGGTGATCATTGTTGCCACATACATTGCAAAACATTATTATCAAAATTAGCATGTGTGAACTAAATGCATGTTAATTATGATGAGGGGAGATGGTAGGGGAAAGAAGATTGCAGTTGAGCTTCAATCTTAGATGATAAAGTATCATTTTGGGAATATGGCATGTTAATCGCATTAATTTCATACCCCCTGCTCTTCTTTCAGTAGAAGAATCTTGTGATGAATTTGACACAACCTCTATTTGAACTTCACTTGATGTTGCACAGTTGCAATACTTGTTAGTCCCCTTCATTCTTTTCTTATGGCTTTCCGGTCCTTTCAAGCTCAATGTCAAAGAGCAGTAGAGGTAGAGCTTTGTCGCTATGTTTGGGCATACTAAAAACAACTAAAGTTGTGATGAGTAACGCTATTCACAAACAAATTTAAATAAATAAAAGCAATGAGTTAGACTCTTATAAAAGACTCAATACGAAATGCTATTCCTAGGCAATAGTGCCATTCGACAGTGCAAATTTTCATGATTTTGTTACAAAAACCACTCTATCAAGATCTGACCCTAACCAAATAACTAATATAAGGACAAGGTTCGAAATCTACTGACTAACAAGACACCGTAAATTATGGAAGAATGGAACTATTAAAAGCTAACTTGGTCACAAGATTGATATTTGAGTATTATGCTATGAATTAACTAAATTAGATTAGTGAATTACCAATAAAAGAAACTAGTGGTGTATAGGTTGTGACACCAACCAAACCAATAAATCAAGTAAAACACGCTAAAAGGGCTGATCCCCAACGTCAGTAAAACCAATAATGTGTGTGTGTATTTTCTCTGAAGAGTGTCTCTTCTGCTAGGAGCCTAGGAGTGTGATTTAAAGATCATTTGTATACGTTACGAATTCTGCTTCTCTCTTTTCTTTTTTTTTTATATATTTTGATAAGGTAAGAAAATCCACCAGCTCAATGACTGGTAAAGGGTTACTATCCTATATGACACAATAACTCTTGCATTTGAGGGGGGATAAGGGGGAATCTTTAAGCAAGAGGTGATAATCGAACCCTGCACTGCTAAGATGTAATGTGGGTGTAAGCACCACTTTCTCACTGCTGCTTCTCTTTTGAATCTGAATTAGTTGTGCAATACCTGGACTTTGACCATTTAATTAAATATTTTTCTCTTTTGTATCAGCTAAACTGTTGTTGGAGTATTTACTTCATATAATTTATAACTGTATATAGAACTTTGGTGTTCCTGTTTAGTTGAATATCCATCTATGGGTAACGGGTAACAACAATATGACATGAAGCGTCAATGTTTCTGAGTATAAAGAATGAATGTAGGCAAGATATAAATGTTAAGAGAGACTCTCATTCATTTAGTTTCTGTTATTATAACTTGTGCCCCTCCTTTTTTTCCTTTGTTCAACACCCTTGAAAGAAAAGTAAGTAAAAAAAAAAATTCAATTTTCTTTTTCTTAAAGGAGCTATAAAGAATTGATGGCCAAATGCAATTCTCTAGGAAGAGGAGAGGCTCGTTCACAGAAAAAGCTTGAGAAGGCAAAAGACAAGGTAGTAAAACTCAAGGTAATCCAATCACTCCTTTTACAACTTTTTTGGTAGGTGTTCAAAAAACAAGGAGAATGAATATTGTGTTCACATTCATTCTTGTTATTTCTGTTTAATATCAACTATGAAACAATTAGTTAGTGCGTTGGAGCAGACAACAATAATTGGCCATAATCTGATTTTTTTTGTTCTACTGTGCTGCTTCTAGACTAGAGTCCAGGAACTTGAAACATCTATTGAAGAAAAGGGCAATGAAGTATTAAGGTTGTTGAAAGCTTCTAGGAAAAGAAATTGCGATGATGTAACCGGCCCTAGTATGAGTAAACACAGAAAATCCTCATCTGGATTCAAGAAATCGGCTGGTGAGGAAAAAGGCCAATCCCCAACATCTGTGATTGATTTGGATGAAGAGGGAAACGATGACTCTTTTGTTGAGAAGAAAAATAATGATGCCACTTCTAAATTAAAGGGTGAAAGCCAGACACTTCACAAGGAAAATAGACATTATGACCACCTAAATGATGATGAGGATGAACTACAGGAGTTGGGAACTGGTAGTATACGCTCAAAGGCTGATAGTACACTTCACAAGGAACGATCACATCATCAATGTGGTTCGTCAGGTTTTGGGAACGAAATTTTCTTTGATCATAATGATAGGAAAGAAGCTTCAGGGTTGTTTCTTCAGGACATAAAACAAGTTCAACCTTCATTCAAATCCACAGCAGAAACCTCTTCTTCGATTCCTCTTGCTGAGCCAGGCATGTGATTCATCTGCAAATTTCTAAACTAAAGGCAATTTCAATCTTGTTCTCAGGAAGTTGCAATTATGTGAAATCATGATGTCATGAAGTATTCTACTGGAGTAATACAAATATGGCAATGACAGGTTACTTTTCTTTAAAAATGTCCAGGAAATCGATGTTTTACTGGAGGGTTGCTTGGACCGGATGGATCAAACAGGTACCTGGGAAAATGGTGCAAGAGGACACAGAACAAGCCACAGCTAGGATCAAGCAGTGATTTGATTGCTGTGGGAGCAGATGGAAGGGGTGGCCGGGTTAAAGTTCTGAGATCTCCCAATCAAACTTCTACGGTAGGATTCTCCCTTTTTTTGGATGCTTTAATTGTTTTATTATATTTGAACATAAAGATGGCAACCACTCTTTCATCTCTTATATTATTGGGGTTGGCTTAAATCTCAAATGTAGGCTTTATTATCATAACTTGCATATATGTATACAACAACAATAATAAAGCCTTAGTCCCAAAATAATTAGGGCTAGACATGAATCACCATGTAAAATCGCAAATATTATCATAACTTGCATATATGCATGCAACAACAATGAAAGCCTTAGTCCCAAAATAATTTGGGGTCGGCTAGACATGAATCAGTATGTAAAATCGCAAAAGTTATTTGCTTATATTTTTTCACTCCATGTTTCCCTATCAAACGCTATCTCCTCTCCTACCCAAGTCCCAGTAGCCTCATATCCTCATTAACAACCCTAAGTTTACTTTGTTCTTCCTCTTCTGCCTCACCTTCCCATTTGTTTTCCATTTGTCACTCCTTTAGCCTCCTTACTGGTCTTTTGTCTTGACCAAACCACCCTAGGCGGGTTTCTCTTATCTTAGCCTCAATAGTTGTTACTCTTAGCTTTTTCCAAATCTCATTTCTTATTTTATACTTGTATGGGCACACATCCAATGTAGCTTGCACAGTTCTGTCACATTCATCTTTTTAACGTCACAATATTTGAAAGCCCAACACTGTGCCGTTTAGCAATGCCCATCTAATAGCTGTAAGGTTGAATTTTCCCTCAAGTCTGTGTGGCATACCCTGTCACAATTAAAATCTGAAGCTCATTTCTACTTTATCCAATGCGTTTTGATCTTGGGACTTGCGAGCAACATCCCCATCCAATTAACATCCTTTTAGACAGCAGAAAAAGTCAGAACCTTAAACACTCATTCCATTTAAGTTGATCGACTTTGTCCTCCTACTTCCTGTCCCACTAAATTCACATTTGAAATATTCCGTCTTACTTTTGCTTAGCTTGAACCCGTGGGATTCTGAAGTTTTTCTCCAGAATTCCAACTTACTTACCAAAATTAATACAATGCTACTAATTTGCATATACAAGTATGATACATGTATAATAGCAAAAAATGTCGTGTTAACATATTTATTTCCTAGGAGGCAAGTTTGCAATACATGTAGAACATTTTCTGTACTGAGCTTTTTGTGGAATAGATTTTACTCAAGGTTATAGCTTTTTGAACCTGCATGATAATGTGATACACAAACTCAGTTGTGAACTTGTGCATATGGCTTCATGTCTGGGGCTCTATATTCTTGTAAAAAATAGAAATTTCGACAAGTGATTCAAGAAAATGCCATATTGAAATTCAATGAATTTGGGAGCAATAAATTTCCTAACACTGAAAAGGGAAGCAGTTTATAGAAATGGCCCAACTAGATTAATGTGATGCTTTATAGTTGATAGCATTTATCATGTGAATACAGGATGCAAAGGACAGTGTTGTCTCAGCAAGGACTTTCAAGCCTGCAGCAAAATCAAGCAGCTTGCAGTCTCAAGGGTGTCTACAAATAGATCATTTCTTTAGGAAGGCAAACAATTAGATTCAGCAACTTCAATCCCTTCCTTTTCCCCCTCCGAAAGGTCGATGTTGAGTAACAAGCTTTTGTTTCGGCAAAATCTCAATCGAAGTAAGCTACCTTCATCCTTTTCGAGGTGTTCTGTAACAACTACTAACAAGTTTTTGTCCCCAAGTATTTTTTTTGGGGGTGTATTGTAACAAGTTTTTAACATCCCAAATGGGAAGGGGTGGTGCTAGGTTATCAATTATGCTGCTTCTGCAGTTGGATGCCTTCACCCTTCTTGTTTGGGACTTTTTCATGTAAATAGTCATTACAGTTTGTTTGCAAAGCACAAAGGGTGGCTCTGAAATATGAAGAATGCTACTCTCCATTATTTTAACTTGTTTTATATCTTAAGAAAATAGTCTTGTTGGATCTTTGTTTTGTGTTAATAATTTTCAATTTGATAATTAGTCAGTGTAGAGAAATAATTACATGATACCATATTGATGGATGTTAAATGAAATCCCCTATCATGTCTCAAAAATACTTTAGTCTAATTTCAATTGCACCTTGAAAATCTTGACTGTCAGTATGTAATTTGTTATCAAAGCTTGTTAAGTTATCATTTAGGGCTTGTTTCCTTCAACTTATTTTCAGTTCAGTTCAGTTTAGTTCTCAATTCTTCTTCTCTCATAAACAATTATATCCAGCTCAGTTTAGTTTAGGGCTCGTTTACATTAGCTGAATAGAGATGAACTGAATTGAATAGAAGTATATTAATTGAACTAAGTAGAGATGAACTAAGTAGTTTGCCCCAAGTTTTAAATCATAATTCAATTTTCTCTCTTATAGTTTTCATCACACATGTTAAATCTTCCTTCAAATAATTTTAAATTTAACTTTAATTACTGTGATTGTTTTTGCACCAAAAGCACAAGCGGAGAGTTTAATTTCAATTAGGACAGAAAAAAGTAATCTTGAATATGTAGCATGTGAAAATTGAGAAATCAGTTTTTTCCTTTTTTGCATTTCTCTTTTGAACAATCTATCTATAATACACCGTGTGGAAAATACTGGGCTATATTCTACAGAGTCAAATCTCATTTTTCAAGCAGTCGAAGGCTTGAAGCTTAATAAAGCATAAATTCTTGTGTAGAAAATCTCAATTTAATTTCTAAGAATAACATGCTGGGTATAAGAATACCAGTGGTGAGCCCATTTGCTTTGACGCCACTTGAGCTTGAATGTGGAAACTGATATAGTATATATCATAATCATAATACTGGGCCTCAACCATAAACTTTTGGTTGAGAGGGTCATCTAACATGGTACCAAAGCTAATGTGAAATAAAAGTCAAATGTACGAATCGCATCCACCCCTCCTTCACAAAGTGGAATTAATTAGAGTCAGGTATGTGTGCCTGTGCTACATCTACATTTCAAGCCCAAATGTCTTTTCATGTGACAGTGTTTAGGCTTCAACTAACAAAGTTAAATTTTTGGTTGAGATTGTCCTTAGACCAATTTTTTTGTTTTTTTTTTTTTTTTTTTTGGTAAGATAAAATTTTAATTTTTTTCTTATAATAAAGGTTTCCTTATAAATTTAATTAGTTGACACAAATAAAATTTATCAAAATTATGTTATCATCATCAAATATTTTCTTCTCTCTTTATGAGAGTTTTTTACATACCTAATGTTTGGATTCGTTGTCTTCTTTAATGGGAGTATTTTGGTGTTCAGTTTTTTTCTCTTCCTTTATGAGATTAGATTAGAAGAATTAATTTGTTGATGAAGGAATATGCGGTATCGAATCAGATTTCAAATCTATATGTATAATCAATTGGGTTATGTTGTATTCAATTAAAAAAAACTACAAATCACAAGACCCCCTTGTAGAAAGTTGCAACCGACAACGATGTAAAAGATGAGTGAATTCATTAATGTCAGATCTTATCGACGATCGTAGTTTTGTGGAATTAGAATTTTATTTAATTGAATTTGCTTTGTTAGATTTGATCTCTATTGTAGATGCCTTATAATTTTTTTAATTAATAAATTGATCTTATTTAAAAAAATACATTTCCTAGATCTGCCTCAAAAAATACACGAGTATTTCTTAGATGACCCAAAATTGAATTGAATTGTCATTCGTAGCATGATGGTGGAAACTGGTAAGTAAGTCCATACAAAGTAAGATTTGGAATTGGATAATACTAGTAGTTCTCTATTTAATTGCTACTTCCCTATTGACATTTGACCCTTCATTACAAGTCAACATGATTGACTTTATTTTTTATTTCTTGGGACGGTGTATAACGATTTGACCGTGTATTGTTCAATAGGATTGACTTCACTTTTTATCATTAGGGTTTGCTAGAGAAGTCGTCACTTTTTATCATTACAAGGACTTGATGGTTTGCTTGGGAATTTATTTCTCATACAAATTTCTATCCAGTGTCGTCTTGGATATTTAAAGGACCCGAAGTCGGCCACAATGAAAATAAAAAATGGGTCTCTGTTCCCTTAAAAAAGGTCCTTAAGCAGTGGAAACACATTTCAGTGATCAAATGTTCAAATTCATACAAATGATTTTCTTAAACACGTCATTCTTAATTGACAACGTAAGGGCGAATGATTAAATAATATAAAATAAGATAAAATATGTAGGTAGGATTACGTATTTGATTAGGAAGAATACATGTGATAAAGATTATGACTTGAGCTAAAATATTTTAAGAGTTATAGTTTTGAGTTTTGCAAAAAATAACTTGAATAGGGAGAATATATGGACGAGACGATGCAAATAGAAAGCTAATTTAAATTGAACAAAAAGAAAAAAAATTCTCATTGTAAATAACGACTATTGAAATTGTAATTATTTTAATAAAATAGGTAAATACAAAAAATTTCAAAGAGGTGGGGCCCCACAAAAGGAGGTCCGGATCCGAGTTGTCGCTCATAGTGCCCCGGGGGTCCCACAAAACGAGGTCCGGATCAGAGTTGTCGCTCATAATGCCCCTATTGAGTCGGTTTTGTTTCTATTTCATTACATGAAATTTTTAGGAATTACCCAAATATGTTTGTTATATACGAATTTGCAAATCATAGTAATTGTGAATGAAAATGGTGGGCGTGACTCGGGGTCTAGGAACCTCTCCATCCATCCAACCCTAGCTCCCCTCTCTCTCCTACTTCTCATGATCCGTTAGTGACTTAGAAGGGGCTTCAATCGATTTATTCGGTGGAAAGTCCTAATTTAATTTTAATTTTCTATTTTCTCTAGTTTTCTTTTAGTTTGTTAAGCTTTGAATAAATATTCTCCATCTCTAATGATGATTCTTGGTATATTTTTTTTGGTGGATTGGTTTCTTCCGTGTTACGACTTACGTGTGTTGTTATTTCCCATTTTGTATGAGTTTCTATTTCTCATCTCACGTGGGTTGTTATTTCCCATGGTATGTGGGTCATTTTTCTTCAAATGAGTTGCATCCAATCATTTGGTTGGAGAATTATGGATGTCGTCACTAAATATTTATTAGGGCACTAATAGATATTTTCTTCCTCAAATCTATATATGAGATGGTTGGAGTTGGACAAGATGTGTTGAGGTCAAATAAAAATCACCACGTGATTCTGCAATCGGGCGGAAGCGAAGTAATTAGTAAAAATGAAGTACAGTGAAAATATTTATTTTTGTTTTAAATCTAATGTCTTTGAAAAGATTAAGGATTTGTAAGTGTCGTTTCACTTTTTATTAATATACTCTCTTGCCCTTTTTTCTTAAAAAATCAAGGTCGGGGTCTAGGAGGGTTAGTAACACTCAAGGCTACTATTTTTTTGCTCAGCTACACCAAATAATGCGTAATTTTGACATACATTCCAAAACAAATCTAATTTAAAACTAGCTACATAAGTATACGATACGGAAGATGTATTCAAAGAGAGATAGTATAGAGTGAAAAGTGAATAATTAATTAGGCCCATAACAAAAGTAAAGTTAAAAAAAATTTTAAAAAATTACACATGGATCATTTTTATACTAAATACAGTAAAAAAAACATTTGTTGAAAATATTATATTACAGTCTAAAATCGCAAAAGTTGCGAGTATTACGATACAATGGTAATACTCCATGTTATTAATTCTGGCGTATTCATTATGGAGTACTTCATGCTTTTTTTTGTGCAACACATTTTTTATGCTTTTCACTCATTTTTGAATTTGTAGTTTATTATTCATCCAACACATTTATAATTCTTTTCAACACATTCCATATGCTTTTCAACACATTTTTTTTATTCTTTTGAATTTGTACTTTATTACTCCTTTCGTTTCAAATTTCTTACAAATTAATCCATCCATTTCTCTCGAGATTTTATATTGGCACACCACTTTGAGAGGAAAACATAGAAAAATGTACTCTCCCAAATGGTGTGCCAATATCAATATTGGTGTGCCTTTATCATTTCTCATTTCTCATTTCTCATTTCTCTCCTGTCCAATTTCTTTCCTTCTTAATTAATTTGTTATCCAAATGAAGAAAACTCCATCGATCCCTTCATTTCACTTCCCTCCCTTTCCCACCATTTCCTTCAACCCAAACACATGGGATTGGATTAAATCGAATTGGATTAATTGGATTGGATTGGATTGGATAACTTTAATATATTAAAATCTTAGCTATTTACCAGAATAAAAAATTTAAAAAATTATAACCCCACTGTAACACATTAACGACAATAATTCATTATGCACGGATTTTAAGAAAGCGAACTGAGGGTGCAAACGAAAAATTTGATCAAAAATAATTTTAAGATTAGTAACTTATAATTTCAATCTTACTTTTATTAAAACATTTTCTTAATTAATTGGTACGTGTACACGCATAAATCATTTTTTAAAATGTGTGCAAAAAGGAATTGTTATTATTAATGTGTTATAGAGTGATTATATTTTAAAAATTACATATCGAAAATAATCAAACTTATGTGATTTTAAAATGGATCGAAATGAATTAGATTAAAATGGTTATTTGGTCCCTACACTATGCATAGTGTAACAAATTTTGATGACATTCTAAATTACGTAAAACGTAATTGAGATTTGTGAATTGTGATGTCATATTTGAAAACGATTATTTGGTCCGTACACTGGCTAGTGACTCTAAATGGGGTATTAATTAATTTGAGTAAAATCAAAATTTCTCATAGGAGTAAAATCAATTTGAGTAAGTAAATGAGTAATCTCAATTTATCAAATGAGTAATTAAATCAATTAATTTGAAAAAGTTAACTCCATTTATTTACTCAAGTAACCTGCTGTATTATTTATTTATTTATTTAATTATTTATTTATTTTTGTTATAATGAGAGTAAACTCACTTGTTTATACAAGTAAGACCCTGTTCTGTTGGACTTAAAAGCTACAGTAATCTGATCAGATCAGATCAGTTCAAATCAGATCAGATCAGATTAGCTTTGTTTTAATTTTATACTCTCACAAAATAATACCCCACCTAATCAGTTCAGATTAGATCAGTTCAGATCAGTCCTAAAGAAAGCCTAATTATTGTTTTTCATTAGAATTAATTTCATTGTATCAGAGCAGCTCTATTATTCCATTAAAACAATCTTTTATACTCCCTGCGTAACATAAAACTTTCAACAATTGGTTTTGCACGCATTTTGAGGAAGCGATTTAATATTGTAAACGAAGGAATTAGTCAAAATGGTTTTAATACAAGTAAGAATGCCATTATAAGTTCCTAATATTAAAATTATATTGATTAATTCTTTTTTTTACATCCTAAAATTACTTCCTCAAAATGCGTGTAAAACCAATTGTTGAAAGTTTTATGTTACGGAGGTCATGGTTATAATTATGAAAGTACTTATCATATATTAGAATTTACCTTATGGTTATAATTATTGGCTATGGTTATGCTTATGGTTATGGTTATACACTTACGCATATGACTTTCCAGGATTAGAATGAATGATTATATCTACTAGGACCACTATTGTTTCATACTTGTATTATTTATTTATGACACCCACTTTTCATGCATGCAGTGACAAACCTTAAATATTATAAAATATCTATAAATTCGTGTTTATAATAATTATATCCCGGCATTTACATATTAATATATATAACTACACTTTGAGACGATTTTAAGGAGATCTCACTTGGCTATATATATTTTTTATTGTGTGTAAAACTAAAATCTTGGTTGAAGTATATATAACGTGAATAGTGCATTTGTAAAAATTTGGCTACTACATATAATGTGAAGCAGTGGTAGTATTTGAATCTGATCACTTCTTTCCAATCTTAAGATTTTTTCCTAACACTGGCCAATACTCTATATTTCCTGGTTCATACACATGATACTACATCTGTAATTTAGTGTATTGTTAGGCTCTGTTCTTTAGGACTGATCTGGTCTGATCTGATTTATTTTGAATTTGTCTGATCTGATCTGATCTGATTTGAATTTTTCTGATTTGATTATATTTATATTTATATTTATATTTATATTTATATTTATATTTATATTTATATTTATATTTATATTTATATTTATATTTATATTTATATTTATATTTATATTTATATTTATATTTATATTTATATTTATATTTATATTTATATTTATATTTATATTTATATTTATATTTATATTTATATTTATATTTATATTTATATTTATATTTATATTTATATTTATATTTATATTTATATTTATATTTATATTTATATTTATATTTATATTTATATTTATATTTATATTTATATTTATATTTATATTTATATTTATATTTATATTTATATTTATATTTATATTTATATTTATATTTATATTTATATTTATATTTATATTTATATTTATATTTATATTTATATTTATATTTATATTTATATTTATATTTATATTTATATTTATATTTATATTTATATTTATATTTATATTTATATTTATATTTATATTTATATTTATATTTATATTTATATTTATATTTATATTTATATTTATATTTATATTTATATTTATATTTATATTTATATTTATATTTATATTTATATTTATATTTATATTTATATTTATATTTATATTTATATTTATATTTATATTTATATTTATATTTATATTTATATTTATATTTATATTTATATTTATATTTATATTTATATTTATATTTATATTTATATTTATATTTATATTTATATTTATATTTATATTTATATTTATATTTATATTTATATTTATATTTATATTTATATTTATATTTATATTTATATTTATATTTATATTTATATTTATATTTATATTTATATTTATATTTATATTTATATTTATATTTATATTTATATTTATATTTATATTTATATTTATATTTATATTTATATTTATATTTATATTTATATTTATATTTATATTTATATTTATATTTATATTTATATTTATATTTATATTTATATTTATATTTATATTTATATTTATATTTATATTTATATTTATATTTATATTTATATTTATATTTATATTTATATTTATATTTATATTTATATTTATATTTATATTTATATTTATATTTATATTTATATTTATATTTATATTTATATTTATATTTATATTTATATTTATATTTATATTTATATTTATATTTATATTTATATTTATATTTATATTCATATTCATATTTATATTCATATTCATATTCATATTTATATTTATATTCATATTTATATTTATATTTATATTTATATTTATATTTATATTTTTATTAGGGACAAAAAATTAATGAGCCCAAAGCCTCAAGCTCATTTCATTTCACCTCTTCAGTATTTTACTTTTCATTCTTTTCAAACCCTTCATTCAATCTGACTCTAAAACCGTCACCGAAAAAGTTGACCGAATAATCACCGCCGAAAAAGTCATTCCGAAAACTGTCGTCGGACAAGTCTTCCCGAAAACCGTCGCCGAAAAACGCGGCCTGAAAATCGTCGCCGGAAAAGTCGGCCAAATAATAACCGCTGGAAAAAGTCAGTCCGAAAACCGTCGTCGAAAAAGTCGTCCTGAAAATCGTCGCCGGAAAGTTCGGTCGAATAATCACCGCCAGAAAAGTCGACCGAATAATCATCGCCGGAAAAGTCGTCCCGAAAATCATCGCCGGAAAAGTCGTCCCGAAAATCGTCGCCGGAAAATTCGGCCGAATAATCAACGCTTAAAAAGTCAGTCCGAAAACCGTTGTCGGAAAATGTCGAGCGGAAAAACAATGCTCGAAATAAAGAGTAATAATGTCTGATTTGATCTGATCTAATCTGATTACTGTAGCTTTTAAGTCCAAAAGAACAGGCCTTAATGTGAGTTTTTAGGAAAAATTGTCACTTACAACTAAATAAATACAAGTATGTCATTTTGCGACTTACAAATGTTAATTTAATTTTTTTTTTGCAACTTAAAATCACTTAATTTTGTTATGAACTTAGATTACAACCAAATTTTATCTTTCCCCAATTTAAATAATCTCGTACAAAGTGTGATGCTATAAAAATGTTTAAAATTAATAAAAGATGTCGTCACACTTTGTTCCAATTGGTCGAAAAAATGAATTTTGGGCATAATTTAATTAAATAATAAAAATAAATGGTTATAAATTACAAAAATAAAATAAGTTGTTACAAATCCTAAAATAACCTATTTATTTGGCGTTAAGTGACATTTTTTTTCGAGTTTATATTTAGATGAAACAGTCTCATTCAAATTATGGAGAAATACTATTGTTTCTGTTCAAGAAACTTAAATACAATGAAGCTGAATAGGAAGATGGGGGGGGGCTCAATGTATGTTGAGTTGTTGACTAGATCCATTCTTGCTAACTTGGTGCTGGATGAGTGGTTGCCTGGTGCTGACTGGATCACTTGATGATGTGAGAAGAAAACCGGCTAAATGGATCATGCAAAACCAACAACAAGGGTGACTAACCTGGGGGATATACCCGGAAATTCTCCTCTGATGGTATTTAGGGATAGAGAGAGAAATATAAGTGTAGAGAGAGAAATTTTAGGAAATTTTTTTTACCTCAAATGTCATAAATATGGGTTATTTATAAGTATTTTTAGAAATCCGATTGATAACTGTTTTAAAGACTGTCAATCAAATTACCTTTATTTTATGATAATGATGACACCTGTCCCCTGAGCTAGATGGTGACATTTGTCATGGGGGTTAGAGATGAATGTCCAGTTAGTTCAGGGGAACTACTATGATAAATGCCATAGTATTGGTTTGGAGGCCTAAAAGTCCCCATAAGATGAACATGCATGCTTCCCTAAGACAATCTATATATTCGATCCCTTTGTAAATAATATATCTAAAGAGATAGGAACATAGGATGTTCCTTATAATAATAATGTTCCTTATAAGTTATATAATACTAAGCTACTAGCTTATGATGATTATAATACTACTAATTTTTTCTTATCTTCCATAAATTCTTTTTATAATTACTCTTTGTAACCATCTGAATATCAGATCATAGATCCCACCAATTATTTTTAAATTTTTGTACTCTCTATATTAAATCAAATATGACAAAATCTTTTTTTTTTTTTTAATTATCGATTCATTTTGTATACCTTTCCTTCAAAAAAAAAAAAAAATCATTGCGTGTTTATAAAGATTATGACCTATATATTTATATACTCAATATGTGTGTGTCAAGAACAAATTAAAATAAATTAAACGAAGAAAGTCGTCAATAATTGTATTTTTTTTAATGCGTCAAATTTATGACCTATATATTTATATACTCAGTATGTGTCGAGAACAAATTAAAATAAATTAAACGAAGGAAGTCGCCAATAATTGTATTTTTTTAAATGCGTTAAATTTGAGGCTAATACTTAATAGTCTACTTTATGCTTTTCTCTCAAACAAAAAAAATGTCAACTTTATGACTTTTTTCTTGTCCACTTCCGTTGGTAGCTTAGTTCAATCGAATAACCTATTCTCTATTTCAAGTATTACCTCTAATATCCATATATCTTGTTGACATCTTTTATTGTTGAAATCTTTAAATACATATTACTAATAGCGTTTTTAAATAATATTTTTTTTGAAAGGTTTTAAATAGAACTTCAATTAGTACTTGTTTTGATTGTTTCAACTTTCAATTAGGGTCCGTTTACCAGAGAAAAAAATGTTTTCTCTGAAAAAAGTTTTCCTATTTTACATCGTTTACTTTGGTTGAAAAAATAAAATGTAAAACTTTAGGTGAAAACTTATTTTACACCCTATTGGAAACATTTTCCTCCAAATTTGGGAGTAAAACTTGTTTTCCGTGCAAGTAAACATTGCAAAATTTTTATGAAAATGAGTTTTCCAACGTAAAATATTTTTCATGGAAAATCATTTTACATCGAAAATGTTTTACACCAAAGTAAACGGACCCTTAGTAAAATCTTTAAATTTCCAGTTCAATTAGTAAAATCTTTAACTAGTACTCCCTCCGTAACGAATTACTAGCAACAATTGAACTAGCACGGACTCCTAAATTAAATAAGTTAATTGTAGTATTAGGTGGTATAATGGTATTAGAAATCCGTGCTAGTTTAATTGTTGCTAGTAATTCGTTACGGAGGGAGTACTTCTATTTGTTAGCTATTTCTGCTTTCTTTTATCGTTGAAATCTTCGAATACATATTAGTAGAACTATAAAAATTTGATATTCAAGAAGCAGTAATTTAGAAGATCTCCTGGAGCTTAAATAATTATTTAACATTCGAAACACGAAGAATAAGAAAAACAGAAATATTGCTAAAAATTAAAAATTTCTTGAAACTTGATGGAGGCCGGACAATGCTACCAAGTAGTGAATTTAGCTATAATAGGCAAAACGAAGCCCTTGTTAGGGCTCGTTCGGTAGTGTTTTTGTTTTCAATTTTTTTTTTTTTTAAAAAAAACAAAAAATAAAAACTGAAAAAAAGTGGTTTTTGATTTTTTTTTAAGATTTAAATTATATGGCTATAAAATAAAATAGGTTTTTTCTAAGCTATGTCCTTGAGGTTTTCGCCTTTCTAAGTTGTGTCCATGCTTTTTGAAACTTCTAAGCTATGCCCCTTAACTTAGGTTTTTTAATTAATAGTGTCCATTCCGTTAACTCAACGTTAATAGATCCGTTAAAAGGAGTTGTATTTCGTGTGAGGGTAATTTCCCCTCTAAAATTCTAAGGTTTTTAGCTGATTTTTACCATTTATAATTGATGTATATCCCTAAAATAAATGATGAATTGCCCTGTCAATGATGCATTTTCCTAAAATAAAGAGTGAAAATTAGCTAAAAACTCTGGAATTTTAGACGGGAAATTACCCTCCCACGAAATGCAACTCCTCTTAACGGAACTATTAACGTTGAGATAACAGAGTGGACACTATTAATTAAAAAACCTAAGTTGAGGGGCATAGCTTAGAAGTTTCAAAAAAGCATGGGCACAACTTAGAAAGGCGAAAACCTTAGGGGTATAGCTTAGAAAAACCCAATAAAATAATAAAACAAAAAAATGAAACCATAATGATAGTGAACAAAACTACCGAAATGATACAAAACCATTGTAGACCCATACCTTGATGGTTTTGGGGGGAGTTGACCATGATTTTATACGTATTTTTATGTGTATCTTTATACGAATATGTATTCTTTTACATATCTATGTATTTTCATGCGTATTCTTATACGAATTCATATTTTTATATTTATTTTATACGAAATACATATAAATATTTTTTAAATGACACGTAAATCGAGGCTATCCGCGAATATAGTTTGGGATTGATCGGAATTCATATTAATTACACCAATAATTGCGTAATGTTGGTATTATTTATGCATTCTAAAACGGAAAAAAGCTTGGCATACTCACTGGTAGGCTACCCACCACTAAATAAGTGTTGTGGTTAATATTAATAGTAGATTATTTCAACACATATGATAAATAATATTTGATTTTTTTGTCCAAAACTCCCTAAACTTTTAGGGGGTTTGTGAAAAGCTACCTTAAATAAATAGAATTGTCCAAAACTACCGAAATGATACAAAACCATTGTAGACCCATACCTTGATGGTTTTGGGGGGAGTTGACCATGATTTTATACGTATTTTTATGTGTATCTTTATACGAATATGTATTCTTTTACATATCTATGTATTTTCATGCGTATTCTTATACGAATTCATATTTTTATATTTATTTTATACGAAATACATATAAATATTTTTTAAATGACACGTAAATCGAGGCTATCCGCGAATATAGTTTGGGATTGATCGGGTCGATTTTTTGCGAATTCCGACCACAAAACGGATCCCATAAAGGTTAAAATGACCCGTAAAACCTTGAATGCGCTATTTTTTCCCTGATACGTAAATCGATGCACGCAAGTCGAGGCTATTCATGAACGCCATTCAGGGCTGATCAGGTCGTTTTTTGCAAATTCAGACCTCAAAACGGACCCATTAAGGGTTAAAGTGACCTGTAAAACGTTGGATGGACTATTTTTGACCTGACACGTCGATCGATGTACGCAAATCGGGCTATTTTCTAGCTGTGAACCTTGATATACGTGCATCGATCTGCGTGTCAGAAAAAAATAGTATGTTCAAGGTTTTACGGGTCATTTCAACTTGGTCCGTTTCGAGATTGGAATTTGCAAAAAATGACCCAATCACCCTCGAATTGCAAAGAAACGACCTGATCAGCCCCGAACGACGTTCGTGAATAACCTCGACTTGCATGCATCGATTTACGTGTCAGGAAAAAAAAATATCCCGTTTTGAGGTCGGAATTTGCAAAAACGACCCGATCAGCCTCGGATTGCGTCCGCGGATTGCATCAATTTGCGTTTCATTTAAAAACGTATTTATACGTATTTCGGGTCAAAATAAATATAAAAATATGAATGACCCGAAACGGACGCAATTCAAATATGAATGACCCAAAACGGACGCAATTCGAGGCTAATTGGGTCATTTTTTGCAAATTTCAATCTCGAAACGAGCCTTTAAAGGCTGAAATGACCCGTAAAACCTTGAACAAACTATATTTTTTTCCTGACACGTAGATCGATACGCGCATATTGAGGTTCACAAATAGAAAATAGCCCGATTTGCGTGCATCGATCGACGTGTCAGGTAAAAAATAGTCCATTCAATGTTTTACGGGTCATTTTAACCCTTAATGGGTCCGTTTCGAGGTCTGAATTTGTAAAAAAACGACCTGATCAGCCCCGAACGTTGTTCGTGAATAGCCTTGACTTGCGTGCATCGATTTACGTATCAGGAAAAAAATAGCCCATTCAAGGTTTTACAGGTCATTTTAACCCTTACGGAATCCGTTTTGTGGTCGGAATTCGCAAAAAATGACTCGATCAACCCCGAACTGTATTATCGAATAGCCTCGATTTGCGTGTCATTTAAATAATATTTATACGTATTTCGTATAAAATAAATATAAAAATATGAATTCGTATAAGAATACGCATAAAAATACAGAAATACGTAAAAGAATACGTATTCGTATAAAGATATACATAAAAATACGTATAAAACCATGGTCAACTCCCCCAAAACCATCAAGGTATGGGTCAACAATTGTTTTGTATAATTCCGGTAGTTTTGGACAATTCTGTTTATTTAAGATAGTTTTTCACAAACCCCCCAAAAGTTTAGGGGGGTTTTGGACAAAAAATCCACAATATTTTTATTAATAGTGATTAGTCTACCCACCGAATTGATGTAACGATCCATTTTAGGAAATATATTCAACCTTTATCTAGCGCAAAAATAAATCCAAGTTAATTATATCATTGCACGAAAAAAAGTACAGTAACTAATATTGTGATCTAGATAAATTTGTTTATTTGTAGGTCACTTTAGATCTAGGTCTTAGCTGCACTACCGCATGGTCAGGTCATACATCTAGAATAATCTGAGTTGTTACTTGTTAGTTGCTCATTTAATGATAAAAACAGTTAATTAGCGTACCGTACTTAAATATAAATCTAATGAAGGTGAAAGAGAAAGCCACTATTATACAGAAGATCAGATAAAGCCAGATAATTATATCCATGAAAAAGATCAGAGCTAATTGGACTGTCAACTGTGTGCTTGGACTTGGGAATCTTCAAATTTTAACAACAATACTATATTGGCCCGACGATATCACCGGGAATCCTGTTTTTTTTAAAAGAAAATAAAGGTGGGTGCTAATGATCTCCATATCATCGGGAATCCTAATTATATTAGTATGATAAATTTGCATACACGTATAATATAATATTAGATACCCATTGAGGAGATGTGGATGGTTCAGTGGAACACATCCCACCTTGCAACTTCGGGGTTGCGAGGTCGATTCCTCGTACAAGCTTTTCTAGCTCAGTTTATCTGAAAATAAGAGTCGTGTGCTAAAGTGTTACATCTAATAAAAAACGGAGGGAGTACAAAAATAACTAATTAAAAGTCCTACATAAAATCTATGAGTTGAAGTATGATCAAAGCCATTATGTTACTGACCGTCTCCGATCCATTTGGTTATTCCTCAAAGATCTTACATTCTTACATCTTCCACTTTGTTCTTATTGGCAACCTTTTATTTTTTTTATTTGTATATGGCCCATCATGTTTGCTCAGGGCATTCAGAATAGAACACACTTATAAGATGTTTGTCCATATGACACATCACTAATATACAAACGCTTCTCCTAGAGGAATCACTATTAGCTCTATATATCCTAAGTGTAACTCTAGCCCCGAGAACTCTCTTCTTCTCCTTCGAGATTGTAACGACCCATATTTTAGCAGCGTTGTTTTCGGGGAAAACAACAATACAGATCATTAACACCTATAAACCTTTAATATCAGATTCATCAATTACAGCGGAAGCTCTAAACTTAGTTCATATTATTCATTAAAATCATTAAATAATCCAAAATAAATACGTTTCTAAAGTCCAACAATGCTACAAAATAAGGAAAAGTCCACTAAAAATAATACAAAGGCTAGGGGTGAACATTAGAATAAAAATAAACTGCTAAACTAGCTCGCACACAATCCCAGCCCTTGCGTAACTCAATCAATCATCACCTGTACCTGAAAAGGGTTTTGGGGTCCACAATCAGTGGTGAGTAATTAGATTGTTCTACTTAATCAGTAGAACACAATTAGAAACATAATAATCAGAGCAGGTCAACCAAACAGTCAAACAAATCATCAGGAAATCATTCATAGATATCATCGTTCAAGTACGCAGCGGAAACAAACATAACATCACGTACAATAAACCAAGACCTTCTATACTAACTTATTCAGTTATAGACTTCTTGACACCACTATTGACTCTTCAGTTCTATTCAGTTCAGGTGCTCATCCGTGACCTTAATTCTTCCCCAACTTTCCTTGCTCATGCCGGGGTCAACCACGTTTGATCTACTTCCCGGGCACTGGGATCAAGAACTATCCCAAATCCGAAGATAGGACAGTGGCTTCGACTATACCTATGTTCATGGCACTTTAGCCACTAGATAGGCGGTCACTTCATAGTTAATCATCTTTTCCATATTACAATTCTGTTCTCAATTCTAGTTTACAACTCAATCCTTTAATGACACAACTTGACTTGTAATCAATTATAGTCCAACTTAACTTGACTCAAAACTCTAGTCTCAAATTCATTTCACACGACATTCACTATATAAACAATAATTAATTCAATTCCTTGAATCACCACATAAACAATTTAATCAATCAATTAAATAAATAAATAATCAAATAAACTAACAATCATCAACAAATATTACTCAAAACATGATAAAAATCCTCCTTTTATTATTATTATATACCACTCGACATTTTCACATATAAATACCAAAATTGACACTTTAAATTAATTAATACAATCATCAATAATTAATCATATAAACTTAATAATAAATCATAAAATTATACTTTAAACATTAAATCATCAAACATGGACTAAAACAAGATCGAAATCAATTCCTTTAATACATATACTACACGGCTTCATGGCTAAATATTCATATCAAGATGAAATTCAAGAAACTCTCTTATCATAATTTAATTAAAGATTAAATTCAAGATTATTATCAAAGATTAATATTAGTTCAAGATTTTAATAAAAGATCAAGATTATAACATAAAGATCATATTTTTATCAAAGGAACATGTTCGAACCTAACATAACATACACGGCTCACATCCATATATATTCAATAATTATTTTCATCAACTTTAAATTAACAAGAATCGTAAAACAATCATAGAACATGCATAGATTATACAAAAACATAAAATAAATTCATCAAAACATTTTAGAAATATTCGGCCATTCTAATGAATCATCAACAAGTATGTTTTATCAATTCAACAATAATTCTGAGTAATTCTTAAACAATTCTAAGCATGATTAAACCTATCCTAAAAATTATATAACTAAGCTATCCTACAGATTAAATAAAGCAATCTAATCACCTTTGATTTGGAGAGATAAGGTTCGAACAAACCAAAATATTACGGCTTCTTTGGGGTTCTTTAAGCTTCTTGATGCAATCTTGATGATTGAATGAATAGTAAAGAATTTAGGAGTTTTCTTGTGATTATTTTTGGAAGAGAGGTAGTATATCAAAAATAGGTGCTATCCTTCTTGAAGTGGCCGAATAATATAGTATAGTTTAGGGATTTTGATCTCCTAAAATCTAGTAGGGAAGTTAGGGAGCAAAGGTTAAAAATAGGATTTTTAGGAAAAGGTCAAAATAGATATAAATTAATATTATTGGTTTAAAACAAATTAAAGAAATAAATAAAAAGGAAGGAATAAGGGGTAGGCCGTATGTAATGGGAGGAAAGGGGGGTTAGAAGTTCCTAAAATCTAGTACAGAAGGTAGGAGATGTTGGGATAAAAATAGGATTTTTAATATAGGTCAAAATAGATATATTATTTAATAATATTAGCTAAACAAAATAAATAAATTAATTAAGAGAAAAGAGATAGGGGGCCGTGAGGTTTATCAAGAGAAGCGAAAATTGGGCTCGGGTTCTGACAAGATGAGATCAAAAGTTTGGGCTAAGGTTAAATAATCAGATTGCTACAACTAATTTAATAATTAATTAAATAATAATCAATTAAATAATTAATTAATTAAGAAAAATTTAAAATATCCCGAAATTTCGGGGTATTACAGAGATTGTCCCATTTCCATGGCTCTTTGGCTCTCTATCATCCCTTCCCCCGACCTTCTGTTAAGTAATTGTGAAGCGTGGCTCCATAAGAACATGTCCTCCTCTTCTACATTTCAAATAAAGCATGAAATGGAAAGATATCTTTCCACCATTATATTTTGAGATTTGGAAGGCTCGTAACAATTTAATCTTTTCTAATTCGACAACTATGGAACAAGAGGTGATACGAGCAGCTCATACCATGGCTATAGATCTTTGCCAACACCAGGTTAATATTTTACCAACTCCAAACTTCACTAACCCGACTTGCCAAGGAACTACCCTTCTCATCGAGCCAAACATGATTATGATCCATGTAGATGCATCCTTTATTTCTGGCATTGAACCTTGTGACATTGGTGGAATTATTCGTAATTACAGAGGTAGATGGATCCAAGGTTTCCACGAAAAAAACCTTTGCTTACGATGCTCTTCATGTGGAAATTCTTAGCATTAGCAAGGCTCTCAATATTTGCCACCAACATAATTTTGATAATATCATGTTATTACGGATTGTAAAAATGCAGTTAACCTCGTCTCTAAGCCGGTTACCTTTCAAAGTATATATTCGAACGTGTTTAACATGTGCAGGGAAAAGTAGTTCCGCAACTTCCAGATTCAGTATTTGACACGTGAGAAGAACGCTCTTGCTGACTCAATTGCAAGAAGGAGTAGAATTAGCATTAGTTATATCAATGTAATCAATCAGATTCCATGCCCCCCCCCCCCTCCTTTTGTTTTAAGTTCTATGCGGATGATTGTATTAAATTGGACCTTTTGTATGATACTACTTAATTTAATATTATTGCTGCCTTTCTAACAAAAAAACTTTATCCTAACAAATCTGTTATCAACAATTGACAAACCTGTTTAAAGCTTTGTACATGTAATCCATTGTAAGAAAAAAAAATTGTTGTCACAAAAAACAAAAACTGAATTTTACATTTTGCAAACCAATTACTATTTGGTTACTTCTACAAACCTCTCCTTGAGTTTTCATAGAATAATAATGATAAGAAAACGTTAATTGATTTTGAATTTGTAAATTGAAAAGTAAAAGAAAAGAGAAGTAAAATGCGGAGTAGAAGCTTTATACAATTCTTTGACCAGCATCAACGCGCCTATTGATGATTAACTTAAAATCTAATTAAATATTAGGATTAGGTTTTGTTTATTTTTGTTAAAGACTATACAATATTAAGGTCAAAAGGATGGAGTTGCAAAATGGTGCCCTTTTTCACTTCGTACCTAAGGGATACGAGGTTCAAATTAAACCTTATTACTAGCATTTTTTTCCCTATTTGTGTAGCTAAAAAAGGCGGACTTCTTTACTCTGGTCTATTGTTAGGGTGCGCTCTTTTTACCTTAAAAATATAAGTTTCAGGTTTAATAAGTTTAATCAAATCTAATAAGTTTAGATAAGTTCATATAATTTCAGATAAATTTAGTTTAAATAAATTCGGGTCTAACAAATTAAAGAGAACGCACACTTAGTAGATAACACTTGAGAGATTGGGCAGGAGTTAAACATTTTATATCTTTCTCGAGTTAGTACTCTTTTCTTTTCTTTTTTTTTTTTTTAATTTGTTAAATTTGATTTCTTATACATGTATTTAGGCCAATTGAAAGCAGTTCGAAATTAGACGCATGATTATGACATGTATTTCTAAATTATAATTCAAGTTGGTAGAAAATATATTAAATGATTATTTATTTTAGAATTTATTACAATCTTATTATTCAATTCGATCTATTCCTTCAAACATCAACAACTAGCCTTGTGTGCACTCTTTGCGTGCGACGATATTTTTAATGTATCTTCAAATATCGAACGTTTTTGTTTTATAAATTAAAATATTTTTAAAATTCATATTCATTCACATAATCGTAAACAAACTTTCCCCTTTCATCCAACCATTCTATAACAATGAACAAATCGGCTATCAAATTTCTACGATAATAAAAAAGGTAAAATTTTTATATAATAAACTATATTAAAATGGGTGTCTATTTATATAGAATCAAAAATATGAATTTTGAATTTTTTATTTTATTTTTACGAATTGTATATTTTGTAATATTTTCATTTTAAAAAATTCAAAAATTGTAATAAATTTCCTTAATAAATTTTTAAGGGGCATTATGGACTTTTCGAAGGGGGACATCATGGCTCCATCCTCCCTTGACTTATATAATAGAGATATGAATACTTGTTTACTTATCTTTCCAATCAAATTAAAGTGTATCCGTTGCTAATATAAATAGAAAGATTCTAAACATAAAAAAAAAAAAAAAAGAACACCACAAACGAAATATAGACTAAATCCTAATAAAAAGGATTCCAGGATACAATCTTGAAATTGCATACAAGCAAAAATCATACATCGATCAACGTATATAATTATTTTACTTTCATTTTTAATACCTTGTAGAATTACACATACATGTGCTAAGAAATTTACGGGCCCATTAGCTTCTAATATTATATTAAGATCATGTGTAGAGCCGTAGAGGTGAAGCCACTACTTCATACACTAATCATAATACTATATGTTTCGGGCCCACCCAGGTGGTCAAACCCGTATTATAGGGCCCAAGCCCTAGGCCCAATTCTGATAGGCCTAGGGACACGTCAGATATTCTGCAGCTATCGAGTGGTGCCACGTGTCAGCTGACCTAGTAAAACCTTGACCAGGTTGTTGTCAAATGTCATGGGACGGGCCCGCACACAGGCCCTGCTAATCCATTACAACCCTAACCGGGGAACCTAATGCCTATATAAGGATCAGTCCAATCATTCCAAAGGTACGCAATTCATGGTCCACAAACTCACAAAATACTCTGAATCCTTATTTCCAATATCTGACTTAAGCATCGGAGGGGCATTCCTGGGTTCCACCCCCCGGGTTAGCAATCTCTGACTGTTTTGCAGGTCACAGCATTAACCAAGGATCATCCAGAGTACACGTCATACACCAAAAGATCGTTGACTATTCAAGAGAAGTTCTAGAACGGGAACAGATTGGCGCCGTCTGTGGGGAAAGTAACAAAAACATGGCTAACACCCGAGCAAAAACGACTCGATCTCATCAGCCAGAAGAAAATCCCCGTGAATCGCCTAACCGGCAAGAAGCACATGTCACTGACGACAATTCGTCCAATAGGGCGAGCGAACGCCGCCGTCGTGAAGAACATATGGTCTCACGTAAGGACTTCGAAGACATCGTGACAGCGATGAACACCAAGTTCCAAAAGAGCTTACAGGAGCTGAGAGATAGCATACCCGCTATGATTGGGCAACAAAGGCCTCCATCCCAGGCCGCAGGCCCATCCAGGGGCCCCAACCCTAGCCGGGCAACAGGGGCACGTTCACAGAAAGGCTCTCAGCCTGAGGACACTCGAGGGATCATCAATTCCAGACGCGATGACGCTCGAAATGTCATCGAGTCGCGTCGGGCACGAACGGCCTCAAATGTCAGGGAGGTCACAAGGCAAGAGACTTGAGGCCAGCCAAGGAGATCACCAGAGAGATCTCACCATACTACGGCTAGGAATCAAAGGTCAGCTGCCATCCCAAACCTGGGGGAAGGCGTACGTCGTTCCCCAGTGGATGTCCCTAACCGGGATGACAACAGAAGACGCTCTCCAGTGGTCGAGCCAGAATAACCAGCAGGAGAAGTCCTCTTTCAAACTCCATTCAGCCAAAGGCTTCTGTACACCACTGAAACAAGGAAAGTAAAGGCTCCCACTATCGAACCCTTCTCTGGGGCAACTGATCCCGCTGAGCATATGGCTGCCTACAAAGCCCAAATGGCAGTACAGACAAGCTGTGAGGCAAGCTGGTGTAGGTATTTCCCTACTACTCTCAAGGGCTTGGCCCTCACCTGGTTTACAGATCTCCCATCTTGGTCGTTCGTTAGTTTTGCAACGTTGGAAGCAATGTTCCTTAGTCACTTCGTGGCTGGGAAGAAACAGCGTAAGACAAGCATTCATCTCATGGCTTGTCAGCAAGGGGAGCATGAGCTCTTAGGGGATTATCTCAAGCGTTTCAACGCTGAATTACTCCAAATACCTTATGTGGAAGACTCAGTGGCTTATGCAACATTCATGTCAGGGCTGAAGAGGGGCAAGTTCAAGTTTTCCTTGTTGGAAAACGAAGTGTCCTCGTATACTAACGCGATGGAGAGAGCCCGGAAGTATGTGCAAGCATCAAACATCAACAACCCTGTTGAGAAGTCTGAGAAAAAGGATGGAAAAAGGAAAGGGCCCCATCGAGATGAAGGTCCTAACCGGACGTCTGACTCGAGGAAAGATGTTCGTGATGGTGGTGTGGATCCTAGATACAACACCAATAGGCGAGAAATCTTCTTGGACATTAAAAACCAAGATATTCTCCCCAAGCCATTGCATGTTCGCACACCCGTCAGCAGGAGGAATCTCAAGCTTTAGTGCGAATATCATCATGAATGTGGTCACGTCACAAAGGACTGTAGAGAATTAAAGAAAGCTCTCGACAAGCTAGCAGACCAAGGAAAACTAAACTCTTATCTCTCGAATGATGGAGGGAAAAAAGGCAAAAGCGTAGTCATAGCGCAGAGTCTGATGGAATTATTAATGTCATATCTTAGCTCCCTACCAAAGTTAGTGTTTGCAATAAGGACCCTAACAGGGTCGAGTTTCTTTGATTATCCTCACTGGAGTTATTTTTTCGTTTGTAATAAGACCAAAGCATGGTCGAGTTTCTTCTTGTTATCATGAAAATAACATTCGCAATAATAAAACCCTAATAGGGTCGAGTTTTGTTCATTAACTTATAAAGCCCTAACAAGGTCGAGTTCAGTGTTATTACTTTGATTCTTAATAAAATGAAACCCTAACTGGGGTGATAAGCCCTACTCAATGTAGGCACCCATCGAGGAGTATGGGGAGGCTGGACAGGTACCTCATCAAGTAGCTGGGGCTCATTAGCCCCAAGGTCCTTGATAGCGTCACCTTAGGCTAACACCAAGCCCTATTCAACATAGGCATCCATCAAGGAAGATGGGAGGCTGGACAGGTATCAACCATGTCATGGGGCTCATTAGCCCCTGAGAGTCGGTTGATCATCTTAGGCATAAGCCCTATTCAACATAGGCATCCATCAAGGAAGATGGGAGGCTGGACAGGTATCAACCATGTCATGGGGCTCATTAGCCCCTGAGAGTCGGTTGATCATCTTAGGCATAAGCCCTATTCAACATAGGCATCCATCAAGGAAGATGGGGGGCTGGACAGGTATCAACCATGTCATGGGGCTCATTAGCCCCCAAGACTTTGTTGATCATCTTAGGCCAAAGCCCCACTCAATGTGGGCACCCATCAAAGGAGATGGGCAATCAAAACAGATTTCTCCTAATTACTTCCATCACACTCGAGGAAAGAGAAGACCCTCGAGGTACAAGGAAGCCTTGAAAAGATCAACACTTAGAAAATTTCGTGGAAGTTCATGTAAAGAAGTTCCTAACGGTCGCGGAAGAGTATGATCACAGTCGAGGTAAGAAGACACTCGAGCTTATAAAGGAGTTCCCTAAAATTTACGCTTACCGTGGCCTAGGTGACCATGGTCGCGGAAGGTTACCACGTTCCGCTTGATGTCCAACGTCCAAAGTTTCCCGTTCCACACCAAGCGTGGGGCTAATAGATCAACAATCGCGGAGGGAACGTCACACTCATCAGGGAAACCTTGCCCTCCTAACTCTATCACAGTCGAGGAAAAGGAAAACCTGGAAAAGAACCCAACACTTAGAAAAATTTTGCTATAAAAATCAAGTGTTGATCTTTTCATCATGGAAATGTACATCCATCGCGGAAAAGGTACGTTCAGCGAGGAGAATTACTGACTGCTAAGACTCATCACACCCAAAAACCTCGATGGCTCGATGGACATCCTGGCATAAGTTTTCATGGTAAGAATACCAAAAGTGTCTAGTACGGGACAACCGTCGCGGTAGATGCCCACCGCGGTAAATAATGATTAATACTATCGCGGTTACGCCTCATGGTCGCGGAAATCTATTAATCACAAGCGAGGAGAATATCTATTGCGTTCAATGATCATCGCATTGAACATATCCCTTGTGTGTCGCAGCAAATAGTCACCCCTCAAAGTGAAAATACTTTTCATCATCACCATCGCGGAAAAATAAAAATACTTCCAAACACTTGAAAAAACATGAACCAAGAAATCTCAATGATATCTCAACAGATGCAAGGGAAGCACCTATCGAGATAAGTAGACATCAGTCGCAGAGCGCCATCATCGGGGTAGCAAAGGTATTTGGCATCGTGGTATCTTGCATACATCGCGGTGGAATTCTTTTGCATACATTTTACCCCAATCCACTTGTCCAATACATCATCGCGGTAAATGAACAAGTGGTGGTCACATGTAAGCAGGTGAAGTTAATGGAATTAACATGTCATCGAGGTAATTAGCAAAGCAGATCGTTAAGTGGAAAAATTCGGGTGAAATTCCGCTTGACATTTGATATTCAATGGACTCACATCAAACGTCAAGTGTGGGGCTAATTGTTCTGGCCCGCCACGCTAGCAGGACCAGGAGAAACTGCACTTAGATATTTTTCAAGAAGAATCCACCAACAGTCAAGGGGAAGGTCCTCATGATCGAGGTACTCACCCTCGAGGCAAAAATAAGAACCCACTGGTAAAGCATAGTCACACTTGAACGAGGTGTATTTCACTCGATCGAGGTAGATGCCGCATTGGTCGTGGTGGGTACCCTCGGGTCGAGGTAATCAACCTCAAGATTACTCAACAAGGGGCCATAGCCTCATTTGGTCGAGGTGGGCACCCTTCGATCGAGGTAGGCACCCCATGATCAAGGGGTCGCGGTGGCATACCCTCGAGGCAACTGATCATTAACCAAAGGGCATGTGCTCGCGGATGAGGTATGGGGCTCGTGGTCGAGTTGCCCCATCCTCGAGGTGATTCTGGGGTATCCAAAGTTGACCCAACACAAGAAGCCCCCATGGTCGAGGTAGCTTGAATACGGTCGAGGCCACCCTCGAGGTAAAGGAAGACCTTGAAAAGAAACCCACACTTAGAAAAATTTCATCATGAAGCCTCACCAAGGAAGCATACACCTTCGAGGTGAGGGTAGTACCAACATGGGCATCCTCTATGGTCGGCGGGAATGTCCTCAAGGCAAGGACACGGCCAACAAGGTCAGCAGAGGCAAATATACCACGGTCGAGGGGTCATTGGTGGTCGAGATGAATGGCCCTCGAGGCAACAAGTCATAGCTTCACGGTCGAGATACCCCCATCTCAATTCGAAGGATTTTGACTACATCTCACTAATTTAGACATAACTTGAGCTAGACATATCGAATTGATACAATTCTTGCGTCATTGGAAAGTAGATTGAAAGATCTTTCCAGCGGCAGGTTATACATTATATTTGAACTTGGAACGAAGAAGTTACAATTGTTTGAAGTTGCTGCTCAATCATAGGCCTTAAATAACTTCGAAAGGCCATAACTTTGCGCTCGGGTGTCGGAACGAGGCAAATCATATATCGAAATTGATTATTTTTTCGAGATTGGGGGTTTACCCACGGGAAAAGGCCAAACGAGGCTTCTAAAGGCCTCAAAATGCCAAAAAAAACCCGATGAGGTAACCGCCCTCAAACACTCAAGTGGCCATAGCCTCACTTGGCCGAGGTAAGCGCCGCTCGATCGAGGCAGACATCCCTCGATCGAGGTAAGCATCCCTCAGTCAAAGCAAGTATCCTACGATCGAGGGGCAAGGCTAGCCTTGTTGACCCATAGTTTGATTGAGAACAAAGAGAATCTACCCCTGGGTCGAGGTGTATGTCGATCGAGGTAAATCAGGATGGTTGAGAGGGATGTTGGTCGAGGTAAGGGGGGCATGTTGATGATCGAGGTTGCCAAAAAGAAAAAAGAAAAAAAAAAGAGCAAATATGGGCCTAGTGATCGGGGGCCATAGTCGAGGAAGCAGACAAGAAGGATAGCTGGGGCTGTTGACCGGGGGAACATCTTCTCGATCGAGGTATTAACCCTCGAGGTACCCTCAGGAAACCATCTTTAAAGATGGTTGTGATCAAGGGGAGTTTGGTCGAGGTTAGGCACACACTCGAGGTAGGCACCCTCGAGGTGTCTCTTGAGGGTGTTTCATAGGGGGCACACGGACGAGCTATGTTGAAGCAGCCTTGCACGCCACACGGTCGAGGGAGCACCCACACAGACGAGGTACCCCTCGATCGAGGTGACTACCATAGAGGCTGTCGAGGTGCTTTGTGGATGGTCGCGGGGCACTTGATCGAGGGACACCCTCACGGTCGAGGGGCCCCTCGATCGAGGTAATTGTCATCGAGGCCCCGGTCCCATACAATGAGGTCGGCGTCGGAAAGGCCACAGGGACCGTTGATCAAGGGACGTCCCTCACGGTCGAGCGCCCCTCGATCGAGGTGCAACCATTGAGGCATAGCTTGAGGCCTCGTTTGTGGTTCGTTTTTTCCAGGAAGTTCCGCTCGGCATCCAACGTCCAAAGATTCCCGTTCCACGCCGAACGTGGGGCTAATTGTTCCGGGCCCACCTAGGTGGTCAAACCCGTATTATAGGGCCCAAGCCCTAGGCCCAATTCTGGTAGGCCTAGGGACACGTCAGATATTCTACAGCTATCGAGGTGGTGCCACTTGTCAGCTGACCTAGTAAAACCTTGACCAGGTTGTTGCCAAATGTCATGGGCCGGGCCCGCACACAGGCCCTGCTAATCCATTACAACCCTAACTGGGGAACCTAATGCCTATATAAGGATCAGTCCAATCATTCCAAAGGTACACAATTCATGGTCCACAAACTCACAAAATACTCTGAATCCTTATTTCCGATATCTGACTTAAGCATCGGAGGGGCGTTCCCGGGTTCCACCCCCCGGGTTAGCAATCTCTGACTGTTTTGCAGGTCACAGCATTAACCGAGGATCATCCAGAGTACACGTCATACACCAAAAGATCGTTGACTATTCAAGAGAAGTTCCAGAACAGGAAGACTATACATACCTTATAGCTAGGATTATATGCAACTCTTATATCCTTTTTTAATACTATTTTCTTCCTGTGCTATATATATAGTATAAGATTCATATTAGGCAATAGTATATTTTGGGAAATGAGAGAATCAAGTTGCAGCTTAGTGGAGCTGGAGTGACCTTCACATTCCCTGAGTTGCAAGATAGATATTTTGAGAAATGAAGCTCTAAAATTCTGATGTTGCGATCAACACCTAAATTACTTTGCACCCGGGTGCGAGTGTGCGACATGTAGAGGTAGTTGCACCCAAAAGTTTTTTTATTACTCATTTTTAATATATTTTTTAAATGAGCAAAATTACCCATATAGTACAAGTATATTAAAACGGAAAATAATGATAATTAATTAAACAAACAAGATGAGTAGAGACGAGAGATCAGGAAGCTGGGTACGCAGTAATCGACTCTTTTAGGGGTTCAAACCATGTAAAATTTTGTTCACGAATAATTATGTTTGAATGCTAACGTTGAGCTTGGTACGCAGTAAGCTTAATTTAACATTATATTTGTTATGATGTATACTATTTAATATAAGGTTATACTTATAAGTATAGGAGTTTTGGGAAGGAACCACATACATTGAGCTTGTTAGAAGACCTAATTCTCCTCCTCTATATTAGGTTGTTCAGACTCATTTTCTACCTTATGTTGAAATTTAACATGCATCGGTGTCATCATGACAAGAAGGTCATGTGTTCGAATCTCATCCACCTCGTGCCTCATCTCAAAATGAAATATTTAATGCTGGTTAAAGGGAGGCACATGTTGCATCCATACTTTAAGCCCAATGGACCATCAAGTGAAGGGTGTGATAGAGCAGAAAACTAATTCCTGGGATTCAATCTTATGAGGGTCGTCTCGTCTAAAATGTGTTATTTGTCTAAGTCATTGGGTAAAGGGGTCTCTATTGGATGTTCATTCTTAATAAGGGTTATAATTGTCTATCTTCTGATGGTTTAAGCGTTATGGATCTAGTCCATGTATTGGTAAAATATATTTTATTTTTGTCTTTTTTAATGGGCCAATTCTATTAAAACTTTACGTATTATGCTTAAGCTAGTCTTAATTGGGCTTATTATTTATTTGTTTTGCAAAGCAAAACAATATGGGTTATATTTTGATTAAATTAGAATTTGAAGCAAATCTTAAAAATAAACAAAAACAAAGAGAGTGAGGTTTTTAATTTTCGAATTTCTCAGGGCAACCTTCAAAAATTTGGTTGTTTCCAGAAGTTGTGCCGTTGGATCATTCTCAAATTTTGAAAGCTTGTTTCTGACATCTAGGAATTTATTGTGGATGGTTGGATTGTCATTTTGAGCTATGGTTTGGTCGTGGCTGTCTCTAGACAGACTTGTTGGTTTGGGTAATTTTCTCCACTTTGTTTCTTCAATTGTTGTTCTCTTATTGTTTGGTGATTGTTAGTGGTGTGATGGGTGCGTGTGCAAACCTTGTTTAGACTGATTTGGGTTTATTTTTATCCTCAATTATCAATAAGAGAAGATTAAGGATGGACTCTTCAAGAGGTCCCGTAGTTTTTTATCCTTCATAACGAAGGAGTTTTCCACACATAATTCGCGTGTGTTGTTTGAATTATATTTAGCTTATTATATTGTTGTTATTGTTGTCTACATTTGATATTCTAGTTGTGTGATAATTTAGGCTGATTGGTTTGGATATTTGGTTGGTTGTCGTAGCTTCATTGTGTGACATTGTGGGTGTCTTGATGATCCCTTTCGATCCCTACACTAAGCCCAAGGGCCAAGACTCCAATGGTATATATACCCTATGTATGTGTACAATAGTGACTGTAAGTATCACTGTATCACACATTGGTGAAAGAGAATAAAATAAATCAACTTATAAGTGTAGGAATTACTTAAATTCTCCTATTATCAATAATTTTGGGAAATAACTCGGCTGAATTTGTCGGTGAATTCAACTCTCTTCCTTCATATTTAATTTCCTAAGAAAAGTCAACCAACCTCTATCATATACCCAACCTACCACGGCACATATATATTTTTGTTGGATAATAGATGTGTCAGAAGTAGAAATGCTATGTGTACTCTATAGGAGTCATATATGGAATTTATGGGTCCTTTTCACAAAAATAATTCGAGTTCTTACAACGGGATGATATATGAACCAAATCAATAAAACACACAAAACTGTTAGCAAAATGTCAAATAAATATTAAATGTGCTTAATTAATTGGATTGGTGTACATGCGTGTAATGCTGAAGTCAAAATTAAAGCTTACTCCAAGTCTCCAATAATTAGGGTAACTGCGACACTAATTCAGCGCTGAAAGTCTTTGCCACAAGTGAGAAAATAATTCCTACATTTTCTATGAATTTGATTGAATTGATTACTTAGGCCATGTTCTTTAGGACTGATCTGAACTAATCTGATTAGGTGGGCCGGGTATTATTTTGTGAGAGTATAATATTAAAACAAAGCTGAACAATCTGATCTGATCTGATTACTGTAGTTTTTAAGTCCAAAAGAACAGGGCCTTAACCCATGTCATATTGTTCTGATCTAATCCAATCTCTAGAAGATAACACACCCTAAAAATATTTGAAATCTTTAATTTCATTTCTACAATGCTTTTTTGGTGCAACAGGCCGTAGGTGCATTGTGCATGTAACACAAATGAAGGGATTACAATGTTCATTTGTATAGGGGTTATACCAAGTTAATTTGTTAGGGGATTACAAGGATAACTCTGTAACCTTCACAAAATAACTTTGTAGACTCCCCTCACAAAATAACTTTTGTAACCCCTACAATAACTTTGCAACCCATATAATAATTTTATAACTCCAATTCCCCATAATAACTTGTAACTCCACACTAATGTTATAACCCCCACAGATTAACATTGTAAACCCCACATAAATAAACTTTGTAACCCCCACCCAAGTACTATGCAATCTCTTCTTATATGCAAATCAAATGGTTCTTAAACGGTGCGGCAACAGACTGTATATAAGAATTTATGCTACCTTTATTATAGTTTTAGCCAAAAAAAGTTTAATTTATCCCCCAAGATAGCCCTATTACACTTGTAGGGTGTATTTGGTATAAATCTATACTTAAATATTTAAAACCGGAACTTTAGCCGCCACGTGTCATTTCTTAGCACCTCCTTTTTTTATTTTTATTGTTTTTTTTTAATTTCCTACTTTTACTTATATAATAAAAATAAATAAATTATGTTTCTTCATATTCCTTTCTATGTTTATTGTTGTCCATCATTCAATCTTTCCGACTCTTGACTTTCGTGTGCAACTTTATGAGTAGATGAATAGCTCCTGCACTATTTAATTGGAAAAGTACTTTAGGGAACAATTTTTCATGTACTTATCATAAACTCATCTTCTATAATTTTACTTTGATCCAACTCTTTATTTTGGTCATGGATTGGGCAACTTTTGTAACTTCTTTATTTGATTCAAACGGTTTTAAAATCAAATAAATCCCGTGCACTATTTAAATTTAGAAATTAAAACGGAATGGAAACAAATTAGAAAGGAAAAGGGTAATATTAAATGACACTATTTTTTGTTGTTTAGTGTAACTAAGGAAATAAAATTTAGACAGTCAGAGAGAAAATGATTTTGTTTCCACAAGATTGAGAATGATTAAAAAAAATGGTGGTATGATTACCATTAGGAAATGAATGTGTTACCAATATCTTAGAGTCTTAAGATGTGTTCTCTTCAATTTGTTAAACTTGATTTTATAAAACCCGACCTGACCTGTTTAGAATTGCTTAACGTTGATTAGCCATAATCTTGATTAATATATAAACCTAATGGAAGTTAGTATTCCTGCCCTGACCTGACATGCTCGAGTTTTCTTAGCCTTGATCACTAGCAAAATTAGTTCCAAAATACAAAAGTTTTCAGCTTGAATGTCTTTGAATAACCTGCAGTACAATATTCTCCAATGTGGGGTCTCTAGACTCTGTACCAAAACACTTCCTAGTTCCTACTTGCTACTTGGTATCGAGAATGAAGTCATAGCCCAGTGGTTAGGACTTCAGAATTCCAGGCACGAGATCTTGGGTTCGATTCTCACCTCACACATTTGCGAGGATTCCTGATTATCTCCCTTACAGATGCGTGTGTTGGTTAAAATTGGGTCAGGTGACCTGCAGTAGGGTCCAATTTCAAGGCCTAATATCCCACAAATTATCCTTAACAAAAAAAAAGTTCCTACTTGCTATCCAAAATTTAATACTACTTGGCATTTTCAGAACAAGCCCTATTTTCAATCCCTGTTGCATTCACATCCCCAACTCCATCCACTTGAAAGCTTTAAAAAAATAGAATCTTAAAAAGATTTATCTATATAATACGGAGTATATTAAAAGGTGTTCATTGTACCGTATTAGCTCTATGTAGGCAGCCTTTTTACCAATAGTTATTGTTATTCCTTGCTAAATAAAGTTACATTTTTTTTTTAATAATAAATGGATGCCCATCATACTATAATAGTTTTAGGGCTTGTTTACTTCAGTTCAGTTCATTTTTATTCAGCTAATGTAAACGAGCCCTAAACATTGGCTTCCGGCTTTTGGTTTTCAGTATGGTCAAACAGCCAAAAAAAAATATGTTTGGTTATTGGCTTTTTGGTTGACTGAAAAGCTGGCTTTTAAGCCAAAATGAAAAAAATTGTATGGAGTAACTTTTTTAATTGTTTTTTGGCTTGTTGGCCCACAAACCCTCTAATAAACAGCCAACAACCACAATTAATTTTACCAAACACTATTCCAAACAGCTGACTTAAACAACGAACTTAAAAAGTCAATACATACAACTAATAGTTTCAGCCAATCAAACAAGACAATTAAACCAGCCAACACCCAATTGCCAAACAGGAGCTAAGATTGGAATATGAGTATTATCACATTATGCCGTCCAAAATAAAATCCAAAAATCGCATAAGACATTTTCTTGAATAAAAAAAAGCTTAACTCTGTGTCTCATGAAAATATGTCTCTTCACCCAAGTCATAGTGATGGACACATGGCAAATAAACTTATGCTTTGACTCTTTGTTTTTGTTTTTTTTTGTTTTTTTTATAATAATGTGGGGGTATTGAGTCGGGCTCTACTACGTACAGGTCACCCAATTTAATTTAGCCAGCACATATATATGTGTCTCATAATAAAACGTGCAATAAGAATCGAACTGGTGTGTTTCGTGCCTAATATTTTGAAGTTTTGGCCAGATGTGAAGGCCAAATCTGATCCTCATTTGACTATTTTTATAGGTCTCCAAACTATTCAAACAAAATAAGTAAAGGTCAAAAGCAAAGATACTACTACACTATGCAATGCAAGCGTGTACGCGCAATTAGCATGCTCACACGAGAATCAAGTCATAGCCCAGTGGTTAGGACTTCAGAATTCCAGGCACGAGGTCCTGGGTTCGATTCCCACCGCACGCATTTGCGAGGATTCCTTATTATCCCCCTTACAGATGTGTGTGTTGGCTAAAATTGGGCCGGGTGACCTGCAATAGGGCTCGGTTCCAAGGCCTAGTATCCCACACATTATCCTATAAAAAAAAAATTAAAAAAAAAATTAGCATGCTCACACAGTGTCACTAACTCAACATCGCCTATAATTACAATTTACAAAGATCTCAATTGCTGTTTGGCTTGCTCTTTTGTTGTCCCCTTTCTTTCTCTCTTTCACATTAAACTTAATTTAAATGAGTTTAATTGAACTAAAGTGGGAAGAATTAGTATAAGCTCAATTGAATTATACTGGATCGGACTGAACTTATAGGACAAAAAATCCCTAGACAAAAAATTCATTTTATGAAAATTTACTTCTCTTCTAAATTTCATATGAATTTTCTTAATTTGATTAGTTGGCATAATTAAAATTGCACTTCCGATGAAAATTTTAACTGCCAAATTTCTTTCTACTTGCAATTTTACTCCTTCACATCACTTCTTCTTATATATACAATATACATTTGATTTTAATTAATGAATTTAATACTCGTAGTTGATTGTTGATACCATTTGGGTTAAAAATCGAATTAATTAGTATAACATTTAATTACTTGAAAAAGTATATATACTAATACTACCCCCTCAATATTTTTAAATTAATCTACACACTTTATCTTATAAAACATTAATATTTCAAATTATATATTTGTAAAAATTATAAAACATAGATATTAAAAAAATTCACATTGAGAGAATCTAACGAGACCTTGCATGGCTTATTGGCTATGTTTTTCCTTGCAACTTATTATAGACTATGGTCAAAGTAAATTTTATGAATAGTGTCAAAAGTCAGATTGTATAAAATAAATAAAAATGAAGGGAATTTTAATTTTATAATTTTTAGTAGATCTTTTCTTGTACACACACCCTTTCTAACTTTTTATATTTTTCTAGTGATTTTTTTTTTTGTTATTTTTCATATACAATTCTCTCGTTTGACTGCCAAGTCTTATGATCAGAGAATTATTAAAATTAAAATGGAAATAATTTTAAAATTTATGACCGTTCGTTGGCAATTGTTAGAAAAAAGAGAGAAAAGTTTTTTTTTTTTTTAAAAAAAAAAAACAAATAAAGCAACACTATTTTTCTTAGCAACCAAACTAAAATTTAATTTTCCTCAGAAAATCTCCATTCTATTTAATTATTTTAAGGATAACTTATTTGGATTTTGAAATTTATTTTGGATGTGATTAATCTGAATTTTATTTAATTTGCTGATGTGGAACACACCTAAATAGATTGCAACACTCCAATCCATATTCCTCACAAAATCTTCATTTTATTTAATCTTCATTCTTGTCCATTTACAGATAGCAACACTCCTACAAAGATTTTAAATTGGAATTAAAAACTGTATATATCCTCCATATTTCAATACATATCTAAGTTAGGTAATGGTTTACACCTTATCTTTCTAAATTATCCCATTATGACCCAAATAAATACTTTTTTTTAAACTAATGCATGGTATTGTTTTCTTTTACCTCTTTTTTTTTACAAATTCAACTTTGTTAAGTTATGTCCCTTAGTTTTTCACTTTTTCGCTTTTTTTAAGTTGTGCCCATGTTTTTTCAAACTTCTAAGATATGCCCCTCAACTTAGATTTTTTAATTAACAACGTTCACTCCGTTAATCCATCGTCAATGGATCTGTTAAAATGAGTTGCATTTCGAGAGAGGGAAATTTTCCCTCAAAAGATCTAGGGTTCTTAACTGATTTTCACCATTTATAAATGATGCATGGATACAACTTAGAAAAGCAAAAAACTCAAAGGCATAACTTAGAAAAAAACCTAATTTTTTTGGTATATGCATGCCATTCAACCTATTTCTATTGTTTCGCCCTTTTTTTCTCAACAGGTTGTCCTTATTTTATTTGTAGCTTCATTTTTTTTCAATAAATATATACACTTTATTGTTTTTTGAAATAAAACCAATTCATTAATAAAAGGTCATACGAAAACTACGTACAATAAAGATAAAAAAATCAAATCAAAAATAATTTGAATCAAATAACATTGTAATCGACAAAACTACGACCGTTATGCATGGGTTCTGACGATGACAAATATCCTCTTTTACAACAGTGCTCTATGAATGTAGCCTTCCAAATTAAAAGAGGGACTTTTGATCTATTATTGTTTAGATATCGAACAAAATTTAATCCATTTGATTATAAATGTGGATTTAACATTTGAGGCAATGACGCATAAATTTTCATTAATGAATTGGATTTGGTGAAAAATCAAATCATAACCCAAAACTATTACAAGGAGAGGGAAAACCCAATATATGGGTGGATACAACCTAATATCTAGATAGTAAATAGAACTCTCCAATAGAGATGAAATGGATTTTTATTATAGTTGTAAACTAATTATATAAAAATTGTAATAATGATGAAAGGAAAAATGTTATGTCAGACTTACCAACGACCAGAAGACGGGTGGTATCCCCTAGATCTAAAAAACTAATGGAATATAGAATTTATTAAAAAAAGAGAAGAGAGAGAAGGAAAAAATGCGTTGATCTGAAAATTCCGACTGGAAATGACCTATAAAAAAATTACACTACACGTAATCTTATCTCATGCACATCCCATATAGAATAAATTAAAGAAATAATAATAATAATAATAATAATAATAATAATAATAATAATAATAATAATAATAATAATAATAATAATAATAATAATAATAATAAGAGAGTAGGTTTTGCTCTATAGACATTTTAATTTAGACATTCTAGCTATGAACTAGATTAGGGGTTTATGAATATTTTAACATTAGAAAATTGAGGTACAGAACAATGATTCCGTCTCTCGATCTACCCTTATTTTTCATATTAGAGCGAGGTTCAAATGTTTATACTAGCTAATAAAAATTGGCTTTGTACTGCTACATGAAATTTAAAGAGCATTTTAACATTAAAGTATTATATATATATATATATATATATATATATATATATATAAATAAATAAAGGAATCGTATCACCTTATTAGTGGTATGAGGAATCGAACCTCAAACTCAAAGATTTGAGGTGGGCTTGGAGCTACTAACTCCATGTTTCTTGCCTCATCTTAAAAGATCATATAAATGAGTATTCTGCTTTTGATATATGCCAATTGTTAATGCTGGTGAATTTTTTGGGAAATGTGTGCTTTGGATATATAGTGGGCGAAAAACTAGATTAGTGTATAACAATATAAGTTAAAGTTACCTTTAAGATGTAAATAATTTTTCCCATAAAAAAATGTGACATTATCAAGGCTAGGTTAGCATGTCTATTAATTATATACCTAATGAATAAATAATACACATCAATAAATTATGAAAAGCTATGTAAGATTGTCAAACGACTTCACAAGAGAAATGATGAATTTGAATATGGGATGAGTTATATATACTCCGATAATTTGTAAAATTAACTAAGCTAACATAATTTCAATAATCCTAACTACATATACACACACCTATCACTACTGGAAAGATTATATTTACGACGAAAATTTCCGCCATGAAAATATGACCACGTTCTAGAAAATGAGGGTCGTAAATGATTTAATTATTTTTTTCGTTGTAAAAATATGACACCATCCTAGAAAAGGAGGGTCTTAAATTATTTTTTACGTCGTGATCCCATAAAAATGATTCAATTTTTATAGAGTTTAGATTATATATTAGGTGAATTTAATGACGGGTCGAAAGCTATCATAAAACATCTACATTTAAAACGGAATTTAGGTCCGCCATAATGTGTATCCATTGTTAATTGACTAATTTTTTGTAGTGTGTGTGTATAGTCATAAGTGATTCATTCAAAAGTTATTATCAGTGTAGGTCATGACCTAGGTAGGTCCATCACTAGATTCGCTTTTGGATACTGTTTTAATTTTCTTATGAGTAATGAAGGTTTCCAACCTTATAACTTTAATAATAAAAAAAAAATACTCCTTCCGCCTATAAATATAACTGCTCCATTTTAATTTTTTTATTTATCCACATTAATTTTCTCCATGTTTTTTTATTGTTTTCCTAACCTACCTGTGATACCATGTAGAACTCTGATAAACTGATCCCTAACCTTGCTCTTCATTCATCATTCAAATATATACAATACAAGACTAGAATTTGCATACCTAACCGTCCTAAATAATACCTACAAGTAATATTTAATATTTTCTCAATCTATCAAGGACCACAAACAGTTAGCTGATCATGGATGCGCACATCCAATACTTATTGCACAAACCTTGTTTGAAAGTAATCATTTGAATTATTTGTTACGATTAGTATTTATATAGATTTATAATTTCTGATATGAAAAAAAAAAAAAAAAAGTTGAAAACACTATGATCGTTAATTTTTGTCCCTATACCAAATCGGCGTTAAATTGTAGTAGTGGCAATCAATAACAACAATAACCTATACTAGATTCGGATTGCTACCAGCATCTTTAATTTGGGTTAATTTATGCACATATGTATATAATTATATATATATGCATCAATGTGCCAAGTCTCATCTCTTGAGCCATGTGAAATTGTGAATTGCGAAAGCTCATAACTTCCCTTCTCTTTACTCAACTGTGAGTGTTTTCTAGAGTTGTCTTTGTCTCTTTTGACGTTATTGATTACTCTCCGGCAGTCTCCGCGTTTTAATTTGTCCTTTACGTTTACCGTTTATATATAATACATAGACAGAGAATGTTAAAAAATGAAAAAATTTCATTGTATACATCCAAAAAATATATTCATATGGAATTTTGTTAGATTCATCTAAATGTGTGGTTTTTTAATAGGAATTTTGTTAGATTCATCATATGTTTGATTTTTTAATAGGAATTTCTGTTTGATAAAACCTTTTAACTTTTTTTTTTCCGAGATGAAACCTTTAAAAAAACCTTTGGCAACTTAAAAACTTAAACCTTTTTTTTTTTATAGATTAAACCTTGGAAAATAAGGTCAAGGTTTCATCTAGCAAATTAAAAAAAATAAAATTAAGTTTAAGGTTTTAAGTTGTCAATTTTTTAAAAAAGATTTTATCTCACAAAAAAAAAGTTTTATCAGATAAAAAATCCTTTTGAATACTATGTTTTTTTTTATAAAGTTTATTATAAGATATTAACGTTTAAATATGTACATTAAAAACTATGTAAAAAATAATTTAAAGAACAAACTGCAACAAAGGGAGCATTATTTTGTGAGTTACACTACTTAATTACTCCCACCGTCCCCTTTTTATTGCTACATTCTGACTTTTTACACTCTTCATTGGGCAACTTTGACTCTCTCTAATTTTATACATATAAGGAAAAAATATAGTCAAATGACGATCTTTTTTAATTTGATTCGGCTCGATGTGTACTTTATTAATATATAACTTTTATAATTTTTTAGTACATGTATTTAAAGATATTTTTTTATTTAAAGTTGTGTGTTGGGAGATGTGAAAAAACCAAATGTTGCAAAAAAAAGGATACATAGGGAGTAATACGCAATAATTATTAGTTTATTACACTTTTTTTCTAGGGGGTACTCATTATTTTAATTTTATTAATATTGTTATTGCCATTTTTCCTTACTATATTGTTATTGCAATTGTTATTATGGTTATTAAATGGTGATGATTCTATTTTTGGAGTAAGACTCGGTTTCTTTGGACTTAATTTCAGTCAAATTCAGTTCAGGTCCATTAATTAAGATCAGTTTAGTTCAATTCAGTTCATCAACTTATTATTATTATTATTATTATTATTATTAAACAATCAAAAACCTACAAAGTCAAAAGAATTACAATGCAAGAAGTTGGTGGTCGGGGAGCCGAGATATAATCTGAGCCTCCACCCCTCTTGCTATAGCAAATTCGGGCTTGCTGAAGATGTTTTGAATCCTATCTAATACCTATACCCGCTTCAGCAACGCCACAACCCCCTTCTTTAGTTCCCTTAACGAAGAAAAACCATATATCCAATTGCCTTGTAACGAGCCTCATACTTGTCTCGCTTCCGCTGAGCTGCAACCGACCAAGCTCAAAGTCAGCTAATCCGGATTGTTATTAGGCCCTGTTCTATAGGACTAAGAAAATATGAACTTAAATTAAATTAACTGAAATTAAATTAAATTAAATGAAAATAAATTATATTAAATCTTTATTTATATTTTTTTCTTTTTTTTATTTTTTTTTATTTTTTTTTCTTTTTTTCTTTTTTTTATTTTTTATTTTTATTTTTATTTTTTTATTCTTTTTTTATTTTACTTATATTTCAAAGTAAACCCTAAAACCTTCATTTTCACCGCCGGAAAATCGTCGTCAAAAAACTCGTCCGAATAATGACCGCCGAAAAAGTCACTCCGAAAACTGTCTCCGGAAAAGTCATCCCAAAAATCGTCGCTGAAAAACTCAGCCTGAAAATCGTCGCCGGAAAAGTCACCCCAAAAATCATCGCGGAAAAACTCGGCCTGAAAATCATCGCCGGAAAAGTCGACCGAATAATCGCCGCAGGAAAATTCAATCCGAAATCGTCGTCGGAAAAGTCGTCCCGAAAAATCGTCGTCGGAAAACTCGGCCTGAAAATCGTCGCCGGAAAAGTTGGCCGAATAATCACCGTTGGCAAATCAGTCCGAAAATCGTCGTCGGAAAAGTCGTCCCAAAAAATCGTCGCCGAAAAACTCGGCCGGAAAATCAGTCTAAAAACTGTCGTCGGAAAAGCCGTCCCGAAAATCGTCGTCGAAAAACTCAACCTGAAAATCGTCGCCGGAAAAATCGGCCGAATAATCACCGCCGGAAAATCAATCTGAAAACCATCGTCGAAAAAGTCGTCCCGAAAAATCGTTGCCGAAAAACTCGGCTTGAAAATCGCCGCCGGAAAAGTCGGCCGAATAATTACTGCCGAAAAATCAGTCCGAAAACTATCGTCGGAAAAGTCGTTCCGAAAATCGTCGTCAAAAAACTTGACCGAATAATCACCGCTAGAAAAGTCGGTCTGAAAACTGTCGTCAGAAAAGTCGTCCCGAAAATCGTCGCCGGAAAAGTCGGACGAATAATCAACGCCGGAAATATCAGTTCGAAAACCGTCGTCGGAAAGTGTCGAGCGGAAAAACGATGCCAGAAATGATGATGATGATGATGATGAAATGAACTTAAATTAAATTAAGTCAATAGAAGTCCTAAAGAATGGTGCCTTATTATTATTATTATTATTATTATTATTATTATTACTACTACTTTATTATTATTATTCTTATTATTATTATTATTATTATTATTACTACTATATTACTACTACTACAATTATTATTTTAAAAAATATACTTCCTCCGTTCCAAAAAAACGCAACAAACTTATTTGCATGCATTTTAAGGAGGAGATTTAAAGGTCTAAACGATCAAATTAATATATGTAATTTTAAGACAAGTAACCTATAATATCATTCTTACTTGTGTTAAAATTATTTTGATTAATTTGTTCATTTACACCCTTAAATCACTTCCTTAAAACGCGTGCAAAATGGTTTGTTGCGTTTTTTTTTTGAATGGAGGAAGTATATTTTTGGAGGAAACAGATTTAGAATGGTATTCTACGACAACTTTTTAGGACCGAGGGTTTCCAGCCAACAGTTCCGACGATGAATTTTCAACAAACTTCTTCAGTAACATCTTTTTTAACATGATTTTCCCAGTATAATTTTTTTGGTGATAATTATTTTAAATAAAAATATTAATATTAACAAAAATATAAATGTATATATATTAGAAAAATCAAAAAAATTATATAAAAAAAAAATATATATATATATATATAATAAAATAAAAAAAATTAAGTTAAGTTCATTTCAATTCTATTAAATTGAATAGATATTCATTGAGTTCAAAGAAAGAGAACTAATTGTTGTGGTAAGAAATCTGTGAAAGATAAAAGAAAAAGAGAATCATCATTACATCACTATAGAGGTCAGGGTATGGAACGGCACATTTAATAACTATCATTATAGCATAAAAAGTAGATGTGGGAATTGGGACGATGTGTCAACCAGTTACCTAAATAGGTTGAATCCTATTAACGTTAATCCAACTCATTTAGTAAAATGAACACCAAACTATTAAAGTCCAGTAAATCTAAATCGTTGATTTTAGTAATTATAAGATTTGATTTTTATTTTAGAGAAAAATATACATTTTTAAATTTTTTTTAATAATATTAATTCATTTTTATTATTTTTTATTTACGTAAATTAATTTTAGATTTTGGTAATTTAAAAATTAAATTATAAATATGAAATTAATTTAAATGAATCCAAAAATATTAAAAATGAATTAATCTTAAAATAAAAAATTTAAAATGATCGACGATCTAGATTAATCATTTTGACTTCGGTGGTCGTTTATTTTTCGACGACCGTAGAAGAAACATCCGATGATGAGTCAAACTCCTTGCCCCAAAATTGTTTATAACAGGTCGTCAATTTCATATCGGGTTGGGGCTCGTATATGTTTATTAATATAAAATAAAGCTGCAATTAGTTGTAAACGTGTCGTATTAATCCGATTACTTAAATAGGTTAACACCTTTCAACCCTAACCAGATCGACCCGTGCAATAATAAATGTGTTGTGTCGCGTATATATGCGCGCACGTGTTTGCAGTTTTGCACAAAGGAGGTTCGTCAAATTAAAGCATATACAAATGACATACTGGCCCGTTTGGTAGCCAGTTATAAATCATGATAATGGGAATGAATTTATAACTAAATTTGGAAGAGAAACTAAAATCTATTCCCATGGTGGTGCTACCTTAGCTCCAATTTATCTAATTTTCTTCACAAATATCCATTCTTATCAAATACCACCCCCCCAAATGGTAATGGATGGGAATGAAAAATGAGGCGAACATTGAAGCTTGGGAATGAAAATGTGTTTTCCATGGAGATTATAAGGTTCATCCTTAACAAAATTATACTATAACTTCATTACCATTACTACAATTTATTACCAACAACCAAACGGGCCGTACAAAGATATATGAGGTTGAGAATTTAATTAATTTTATAATACTGGAAAACGAGTAAAGATCCTCTCCCTTTCTCATAGGAAATTGGCGGTCCATTTCCTAAATCAATGGTTGAGGATGTAAGAAGAGAGAAATGAAGGGGGTTTTTTAATTTTTTATTTTAATGCTAAATGAGTTGTCAAAATCTTAGGATAAAAAATGGAGAGAAAGAAATGGAGAGGATCCTAATTCCTAAAGGACTCAACCATATGCAAACAATCTTTAATTATTTCAAATATTCAATGTGCCTTTTCATTCTTTGAGGGTTAGTTTTCTTATCCTTCCTTACAAGTTATTTAATTTTGTTTGGGTAAATTAGGAAGGGATTAGATTAATCAAGTAGTAGAGCCATATATACTCCACATTGATCTAACATCATTAACATCTATTGTGTGCTTGATTATTATTCATGCTAAATGGTTAAAATAAGATTCATGGACATCTACAAATGCCAAGATTGTTTCACATTATGTAAAAATGGATAAATAGAAATTAGGAGAATTAGTAAAATGAGAGGCATTAAAAATTTATAGAAATTAGATCAAACGTCAAAATATCATAAATTAATTAAAACAAATAAAGAAGTGAATCCCCATGAAATTAAATTTAATTTTAAAAAATGATTAATTCCTTGACAAGCAAAACAAGCAACCTTTAAATTCCCGCATAAATTCACTGAAAATGCAACTTTTTATACACTGATTAAACAATTTATTTATAGAACTTCCTAGAAATTTCAATTCAAATTGGATAAAGTTTTCTGATAAGATTAAATTTCCGTTGAGAATTAGTCCCTATTACAAATTTACAACCAAACTAACAATTTAAAGTTAATAATAAAATAAGTATATGCAAAGTAGTGTGAAATTAATTAAAGCACATAATAAATATGGAATACATATATATACAATATACATTATCCTACTCACGTGCTTTGCAAAAAGGTAAATATAAGACGCAAGCAATTACGGAATTACATCGTACGGTTTGCAAACTTTACAGTTTACATGCTTTTTAATTTTGAAAGGGCCATGCAAAGTTATTTCCTACTACCTTTAAAAAAAAAAAAAAATCTCCTACTCGTCTAAATTCTAATACTGTGCACAGTAAAATAAAGTCTTAATTTCAAATGGACTTTTCCCTTTTATTTTATTTTTCCCTATAAATACTTTGCACTAAAACCCTCTTCTTTGGATATAACAACATACGTACAAGTGTACAACATCATTCCTTTCATTCTTCTTCTTCTTCTCTCTTATATTATTTTCTAATTATAAAATTTCAAACACCGAAAATTAATTAATTAATTTCAACTGCGAATTATTGTTGTTAATTTTCGAGAAAATAATATTAATGGAGTCATCTAACGGTACGTATGATCATGAACAAATCCTTTCGAGTATAGCAACCAATAATGGTCACGGCGAAGATGTGGAGTATTTTGAAGGATGGAAAGCTTATGATAATGATCCTTATCATTCTTCCAATAATCCTAGTGGTGTTATCCAAATGGGACTTGCTGAAAATCAGGTTTTTTTCTTTTTTAATTTTTAATAATTAATTCCGATCCATTATTTTTAATTATTATTATTATTATGTATTAAATTCATTCTTAAGATGATATGTGTTTATAGATTAATGATAAAACTACACAAAATTTAATGTAATAAATGTTTAAATTTCTTTTAAAAAAAATCTTAATTAGCTTCTTATATGCAGCCTTAGGACTGTATATATCATAATCCTTATTATTATTATTATTGTATATATAATTTAGTTTTGGTGTATCTATAGTTACTAATTGAAGATGCATGTGAATGCATGCAGCTTGGGTTTGATTTGATCAAGGAGTGGATGTTGAAAAATCAACAAGCCTCAATTTGTACTCGTGAAGGTGTTAATAAGTTCGACGATATCGCTAATTTTCAAGATTATCATGGCTTGCCCGAATTTCGATATGTAAGTTCTATTTTATGTACAGATAACTTGACTAGTAGTTTATATCTATATCTATTATGAAAAAACAACAACGTGATCACCTTTTTAATTGTCATACCGTCTATATAAGAATATTTAACTTTTTAGCATAAATTTATCACTTTTTAAGTAATTAGTTTACCTTTATATATATATAAAGTTACGATTTTATCCTAAAATTGCAACTTTTACGTCTATATTATATATAGGCAGTTGCAAAGTTCATGGGGAAAGCGAGAGGAGAAAGGGTGAGTTTCGAGCCGGAAAGAATAGTAATGAGCGGAGGAGCGACCGGAGCAAATGAGACACTCATGTTTTGCTTGGCGGATCCTGGTGAAGCCTTTTTGGTCCCCTCTCCTTATTATCCAGCGTAAGTATGACTAATCATCCTCATCTTCAATTCCTTAGCTTTTTCTCTCTAAAAATTAAAAATCTTCTTCTAATTAGAAGAATTTTCCAAGACTTTTGATGGCTAAGTAGGTCAAGACTTTCGTGTTGATTAATTAATTAATTAATTTAGTTCTTAAAATTTTGGATATGTACGTACCTTTAATTACCACATTCATTATATGTAACGATATAGGTTGTTTTTTCTTCAAAAAAAAACGATATAGGTTGTTTTTGCGGCTACTTTAGGCTAGATATGTTTGGTTAGGTGTAAAACATTTTTTTTAAAACACATGCTCTGTTTGGTTGAGTGTAAAATATTTTCAATATAAAATAATTTTTATGGAAAATAATATACAACGAAAAACAGAATTGCAAAATAATTTTCCATTTTGTGTTATATATCAATCTTATCACGTAAGAAAAATGATGAAAAATAAGGTACATGGAAGGGAATGTAAGGAGGTTGCGGTAGAGGAGTATACAATTGACGTAATTAAGGGTGAAAATTAGTTTTCCTTCATTTTGATGGGAAAATAGTTTTTTCTATCATTGTAAGAGATATTAAGCGTCTAGGGAAAATATTTTACGCTTCTTAGCAAACCAAATAATGTAAAATTAAAGTAGATGAAAATAATTTTCAGGAAAATGTTTTCCACCCTACCAAACATAACCTTAATAACAAAAATCACAATCCATCACTACATTGAATGTTATATTAATTTTTGAAATAATTAACAGTATAGAGGTTAATATTATGAGTGATTTTACTTAATATTATTATATTATAACTAAATAGTGGAATACTTCTTTCGTTTTTTTTAGTTGTTACACTTTATTATATATTTTATTTTAATTTTCACATATATTCCAAAAATGTAACAACTAAAAAAAATTGAGGAAGTCAGAAAGTAGAATTTTACTCTATCTAAAATTAAAAAAAAAAAAAAAAAAAACCACTAAACATAAGTCAATGCATATTTTGAGTTTGGACTAAGGTCTAATTATTAGCGTTTGACTCGAATAAAAAAATAACCTAGCTAGCTAGAATATTAGTCAAATTCTAAGTTCATAGCCACGTACATAAAGACATTTATATACGCGTAGGACAATTCTTATTAATTACTAAGTATATATTTTAATTAATTAAGTGGGATACACTATAATTTCAACTAATAAATCAAATTCCATTCTCAACAACCTCGGTTATATTGATGTGTCAAAAAGATGGTTGTTACAAAATTGAACATAATCTGAATTTTAGTGGTGGACATCTGGCACTTTGCTCATAATATAGTACTTTTTTTCAGTTATTTGTAGCTTTTTAGATACTAATTGGTCACTAAAAGTATTTAAAAAAAAAAAAAAAGGTTGCTTAGCTTTTCTATAACTTTCTTAGATCACTTTACACCATTATTTCCTATGACATAGTTTAATTGGTAAATTATTACTCTTTTCTCCGTTTCAAATTAGTTGCACACAATTTAAAGTATGGATTAATTGAGTATTTAGTTTTTTTTTTTGTTTTAGTTTGAAACTTTGTGTTACATAAAATTTGGGTTGTGTTACATAAAATTTGGGTTGTGTTACATAAAATTTGTTCGTTTTTCCTTTTGGACTGTTCTTGGTTGAAATTTAAATTATAATAACTGCTTATATATATTTTTTATACTCGGTTTATAAAGGTACCGATTTCAACCCTTGGAAGTCTGTAACACAAATGGTAAAACGATACGGAGCTAAAGATTTCAACTTGCTCGTTATTTTTCATATTGTTTTCAGTGTATATGTTTAAACATCTAACATCTTTTGCTACGATATATAAAAAGATTATGAAAATTAATATTTAAAAAATTGCACATCAAGACGAATCTAATAACAAAATCCAGTATAAATATATATTATTTTTAAAAATTAATAGTAATTATTTATCAGTCATTAAGTTGGTACGCTTTCCTTATCAAATTAAAAAAAAAAAAAAGTTTGTCTCCTTGTAATAAAATTTTCTAACATAAGCGACATTAAAAAAAGGGACCAAGAATATTTAAATCAGGTAATAAAGTCATAGAAATATTAAATTCTCCAGCTAGGGAAATGAAGTTCATTAGGTGGGTGGGTTGTTGTACATGTCAAAATTAAAGAAAGCAACTAGACAAAGAGGTTTCTTGTGTCCTACAACAAACCAACATGGCAATGCATTATGCATATACGTGTAGGGAACCTTTAATTATTTCATTAGATTAGAAAGTGATTTCTCTAACTCACATAAAAACACCACATAATTATAACTTTCTATGTCTCTTTTTGTTTGTCCTGTTTACTTTTTTTTTATCTCTCGAAATACAACTTTAAATGAAAATATCTTTAATTAGATACATCATACATGTAATAAAAAAATTACATACATATTAAAAAAGTACATATTGAGCAGAATTAAACGATATTCCGTTGGACTATATTTTTCCTTATATGTATAAAATTATAGAGAGTCAAAGTTATCAAATGAACAGTGTCAAAAGTCAATATGGGGCAAACAATAAGGGACTGGGGGAGTATTATTATTATTATTATTATTGTATAATTTTTACTAATAATGCTTCACCTTGATTTGTCCTTTTCATGCAGATTTAACCGTGATCTTGGTTGGAGAACTGGGGTTAAATTAATCCCTATCAAATGTGCTAGGAGCAATAACTTTAAAATTACTGAAGAAGCCTTGAAATTAGCTTATGAAGAAGCTCAAAACAATCAAATTAGGGTTAAAGGGGTGTTAATAACAAACCCTTCTAACCCTTTAGGAACGGTCCATGATAAAGAAACCCTAAAAATGTTGGTGAATTTTGTTAATGATAGAAGAATACACTTGGTTTGTGATGAGATTTTTGCAACTACTGTGTTTAGTTTGCAACCAAGGTTTACTAGTATTGCCGAAGTTTTAAAGGAGTTGCCTCATGTTAACTTTGGACTTTTTCATATTATATATAGTTTGTCTAAGGACTTGGGTATGCCCGGTTTTCGGGTTGGGGTGGTGTACTCATATAATGACCGGGTTGTGACCACGGCTCGTCGTATGTCGAGCTTCGGGCTTGTTTCTTCTCAAACACAACATATGTTGGCCGCTTTGTTGTCTGATGATGGGTTTGTCTCAAGTTACCTTGACAAGATTAGAGAGAGATTGTACCAAAGGTATGTATTGATTAATTATTAGTTTGAAGATCATATATTACCTCTGTTTCATATGATTTACAATATTCTACTTTTAATACATGTTAAGACATTACTTTGAGTACGTGTTAATTAATATTCAGATACCAGTTGCAAATAATGTGTATCGGATTTAGATAATACGAATAACTATTGCTGGTCTCCAGCTTAACTAGTAATTTAAAAAAAATAATAACTTCTTACATAACAAGTATAGTTTATGGTCTTAAAAGCTTAGTTTGGCTAATTAATAACTATTGAGGATCGAGCTCTAACACAGTGGTGCTGGAGTCACCCTCGCATCTGAAGGTGCAATTAAATTATTAGCTAGTTAATTTATGCATGCATGGTACAATTACTTCATAAATGATTACATGAAAATACCTATTTTTATCACATCTTACATATCTTACATGAAAATACCAAAATTTGTGCTCACCACATATATATATCCTCCTTACATACAAAAATGCAGGCACCAACACTTGAAAAGTGAACTAGCTAAGGTCGGAATCGAGTGCCTAAAGAGCAACGCAGGGCTATTTGTATGGATGGATTTGCGCCACTTAATGAAGGAACCAACCATGGAAGAAGAGCTCAAGCTATGGCGCGTAATCATTAATGATGTTAAAATTAACGTCTCACCAGGCTCATCGTTCCATTGCGATGAGCCTGGTTGGTTTAGGGTTTGCTTTGCCAACATGGATGATGACACTATTGATGTTTCCTTACAAAGAATTCGATCTTTCGTAAGACGCGAAAAAGAGGTGGATAACACAAACACAAAACCTCCTTTGAAAAAGAGGAAGGAGATGATGAAGCTAGGGCATTTAAGCTTCAATAGTAGAAGATTTGAGGAAAGTTCAATGTTGTTATCACCACATTCTCCTATTCCTCAATCTCCATTAGTCAAAGCCAGAAATTGATCATTATATCTACTAGCTTAGACCAAATTAATTAAATAAATAAATAAATACTAGTTAATATAAATTACTCCTAAAGTTATATTATTGTTTGTCTTTGGTTTTTGTTTTGGGGGTATATATAATAATTATATAATTACAATAACTAAGAATCAAGCTTAATTGGATCAAGTTTAGCTACTATTATTGTAGTGTTTTTTTTCTGGTCACCTAAGTGGTGGAAATTGGTGGTCAATTTCAAATTGTGAGTTTAAGGGTCAATTGTGTATGCGGAGGTAATTTTTTTTCCCTAAATTAAATTTGGGGTTACATGATGTAATGCAATTGAAATACTTGTTTAAAGAATAATGAAAGGATGTTTGGTTTATGAAAGTTCATTATCTTTATATATCTATTATTGTTGTTGTTGCTCATTGTTTACTTTTTATACAAAAATGGTAACTTTTTAGTTAAGCATAATTTTTTTTGTATAAATCTTAAGAAATTATATAAAATATTATGAATTTATACTAAAAATTTACATTTTTGAGCTGGAAAAAGTACCCAAAAAATAAGACGGTATGACGGGAGAATTTATAGGAAACATCAAGTACAAGTAGAAGGATAGTTCGTTTGAGAAATTATCTTAATTGATTACTAAACAGACTGTTGACTCAAAGATCCATAGAGATATCCTGCAAAAACGGACAAGGCCACAGGGAGACTAGACTACTAATTTGATATTTTGATCGGATATTACCCTTTGCATCATGTTTGGCCACCGGTTATTAATGATGACAATAAAAATGAATTTGTAGGTCAATTTGGAAGGAAAATCAATATATATTCCTATGGTGGTGTAAGGTGTTACGTTACATCTAATTTTATCTTATTTCCTTGACACCCAATCTAGCTAATTGTAATAGATGGTAATAGAAAATATGAAGTAAATCTAAGCTTGGAAATGAGAAATGTTTTCCTGGGGATTATAAGGTTTTTTTCACTAAATTATACTTTAAATGCATTCTTATTACCGTAATGTATTAACAACAATCAAACAGACTGCTAATGCTTAAGTTAGCATAATGAATACGAGAATTATGATGATAATTGAGTGATGCAACTATTGAAAGCCAAAAGTAGATGAGCAGTTTATCTCAAAATAATGGTACGTTTGATTCAACTTATTTATGCACTTTAATTCGATTTTATTTCATAAAAGTTTAGATCGGTTTAGAAAAATATAGGTTAGAAAAATTCAGATCAGAGAAGAAAAATTATAATTATAAAAATAACTACAATTTAAAAAAAAAATCAGTTTAGATAAACAAAAAATAAGATCAGATTAGATCAAATCAAAAATTACAGACGAATCAAACGCACTCTAATGCGCTCGATAATTGTAAGTAGTAAAAATGTTAGTAGCATTGTAGGGAGTCCAGTATTTATGCAAACTATTGGGCCTATATTTAGACATGGTTCCATAAACGGTATTTTGGTCATTTCACGTGTTCATTTATTGGGCCATATACTTGTAAGGGCCCAAACAGACAAACAGTACGTATGATTGAAATGAAGGTCATTTAAACCTTTTGAATGAGCCGAGGAGTGAGGAGTGAGGAGTGTCAAATGAAATCTAATAATTAGAAATATAGGTAAAAAACGAAAAGGTAAAATAAATGATTTTGGAGGGTTAGGATTTCTCCATAGTAATGGTCGCTTGAAAGGATGACCGCTATAGAAAAATTGAGAGTCAAATATGACATTCAAGGTTTTTTTTTTTTTTTTTTGACAGGAAATATGACATACAAGTTGAAAATTGCTATTCCACTAAAAATGCTAGATATTAATACTACTTTTTTGTAATAAGTGTTGATATTACTATAATCTTTATAATTTATTTATTTTACTATGATAATGTGAGTGATATTACGCCTTGAATCGAGTTCTATTGTAGATCACCCAACCCAATTTAACCAACACACATATCTGCAATAGAAAGATAAGAAATCCCTACATACATACAGTAAGGTTGCAGACGTGACCGATGGTACAAAAGGCTGAAGCCACCACCATCGAACCATGCGTTAGTGCTCATAATCTCATATTACTATTATTATGGTTGTATGACTATATTAATATACTTGGTATGATATAATGAACTTGAGATGCTAAAGAATTTGAATTATTATCTACAATATACTTTTAAAATTCGTAGTTTTTGACAAGTCATTGTCACCTAGTGTTCGACCTCTATTCCAATATTATTTGTCGTCGTTTTATATTTACTAATGATATACTACCTCCGTTTCAAATTATGTGTAATAATTGAGTATTATATGTAAGGTCTAAAATATTTAATTGTTGCACATAAAATAAAACGGAGGTAGTATTATACTATTTGAGTTTATTTGTTCATGATATATATATTTATTTTGAATAATTGAATAAGTTTCAAATCCATGAACTTTTATTCCGTTATTTCAGGCTATAACTACCTAGTACGTTATTATCATCAACAAATTTGATGTTACAAATTGCATTATTTGCGTTTGTGATTGTGCGTGTATGTATATTTGGTGAGTGATTGGATACCCCTGAGGGTTTTTAACCCTCGTAATATTGATTTATCATTTGTGAAGAATATATTAAAATATTAGTGCAGCTTGTCTCTTTAATTTATTACATATATATTATTATTTTACTGTAATGTATATAAGAGGGTTACTCAATCATTTTTCTGTATACATAGAATAAAAGTATTTCGAATCCATGAACTTTTAGTATGAATAAAAGTTATATATATGTTTTAGTGTAAATTGAAAATCTCATTAAATGAGTTATAACATCATACTTCCTCCGTTCCAAAAAAAAATGCAACAGTCAACATTTTACGCATGCCAAGACACTATTTTGCCCTTAATAACTGTAATTATGAATATTTAAAAATTATAAAAAGTTGATATTAAGATAGCATTTTTCTAACAAGATCCCACTTGACTATATTTTTTATTATGTATAAAGCTCAAAACTTGATCAAAGTATATAATGTGAATAGTGCAAAATGTTAACTGTTGCGTTTTTTTTTTGAACGGAGGAAGTATTAATAATTTAACTACTTCCATTGCAACAAAAAATATATAAATATATATATATTATTGTTTGGTAATGCCACTACCTTTAATGTTCAACCACCACCACTATTGCAATTTGCAAATAACTCTAAAGTCTTTATTCTGACTTTTAAAAACTGTGTTAATTTTACCGACATTACAAAATCAATTCTCACACATGTACAAAAACATCAATAAAATTTATTGGTCTGATATGTGAGTATTAAAAAAATTAGTTTGTTGCGAGTATTATAATAGGGAGGTAATAGTAAAATTTTGTGATAAATGTGATGTTTGATTATTTCGGATTACTAACTTGAGTGCAAGTATCTAAGTAACAAGAATATAGTTAAGTGGGCTAATCTCAACGACAAAAGTGTTGGCTTTGCAGTCTGTTAAACTAAAATCTGGGCCTTGTTGAGAGACCGGTATAGTTAACGAGACTTTTGAAGTCCTTTATTTATGGATACTCGTTTTTGTGGGCCTTGGCCCTTTGGTTGGTTTTTGGGTCCTTTATGATTAGTCACGGAGCAATCCATTTTATTTTTTACATGATAAAGTAGACTATTGATTGGCGTAGGCTCCCGTATTTGGCTAATCTCTCATAAATGTAACACTAACATTGTCTGGCGTTTGGAACCTTGGAGGAGTGGATTTATTATTAATAAAAATTAAACCTTGCATATTAGTGATGCAGGGTGACTTCAACGTCATTGCACTAGAGCTCGATCCTTATCTAGAAGTCAATAAATATTTTTGTATCATTTTGTCTAAGTCTTTAATTTTATAGTAACCATCGTGGAATTATCTCACTATTAGGTTATATCTTATCAGAAAAAATTATTGAAAAATAAACAAAATTTGTTAAACCCTAGGAAAAGTTAGTAGTGTGGATTGTGATTTTTTTGGCTATTCTTTTTTCAAGGGGTGAAATATTAGATTTTAGGTTTCATATATAGTTGGTAAATAGTTTTTGTTAAAAAAAATCTGATATATTATAATGAGCATGAGCCTATTAGATAAATTTCTTATTTTTGATTTAAGACATTGTACTACCTCCATTTCATATTTTGTTATAATTAAACTGTAATACATGTCAATCTAATACTCTGGGTTTTTTTTTTGACAGGGAAAATAATTTTATTTATAAATAGTCATACAACATATGCATCACATATGAGTACATAAATCAAGAGATCTAAAATAAGAAATAAGTTTCACATCCAAAACTATTAAATAAAGCATACTCGAGTCCAACTCCTAGCGGATGGATTCAATAATGAAACTGCTCGTTAACTTCGATGTTTATGAATCTTTACGGGCGGAGATCTTCACAACATGTGCTATAGTTGTCCTGGACAAATAATTTGTACTGTACTATATATTATACTTTTTTGGACCATCATCATCTTTCATTCTGCTTCAAACCTGTAAATACAATCAAGGACGAAGCCAAGGGGGGTTGGCGGGGGCCTTGGCCTCCCCCTTGGCCCAAAATTGTTAGTATATATAGATTTTAAGTGAAGTTAAACAATAAAAATATAGTAGATCAATTGGTTTGATTGATTGTTTATATTCCCTTAGACTAGGGTTTGAGCCCTGCTAGTTACATTCTTAACATTTTTTGCTCTTTAACATTCTATTACTTTAGTGTGATATTAGTTTCGGCCCCAGTGCATGAACAATAAACTTATTCAAAATGCATAATGGGAGACATTTGGAGCTTATAGTGGAATTTTTCATCCATGGCAACCTCGAAACTTTCTGTTTTTTGGGGGGTTTTAATACTCTGATTATATTATTAGTATCTACATTATGTAAAAGTAAAAAAAAAATGACATTAATTATGAAATCATTTAATGAGATGAATTTAATGAGATTCTGTTTGACTTATATTTCCTTGCATGTAAATCATAAAACTTAATCAAAATGACTAAAATGAATAATGCAAGCTTTAAGTACGTTATTGCACATATTAGAGAGAATGCCCTAGCTTGTATGGTTGCACGGGAGGAAAGAGTGTTTTTTTTTTTTTTTTTTTTTTTTTTTTAATAGGATAATGTGTGGGGTATTAGGCCTTGGAACCGGGCCCTACTGCAGGTCGAACCCAAGACCTCGTGCCTGGAATTCTGAAGCCCTAACCACTGGGCTATAACTTCATTCTCAGGAGGAAAGAGTGTTACCATTGCTTTTAATTTACAAACTCAAACAGGTATATAATACTCCCTCCATAACATAAAACTTTCCACTATTAGTTTTGCACACATTTTGAGGAAACGATTTAAGGGTGTAAACGAAGGAATTAACCAAAATGGTTTTAATACAAGCAACAATGTGATTATAAGTTCCTAATATTAATTTTAATTTTGACTAATTCCTTCGTTTACGCCCTTAAATCGCTTCCTCAAAATACGTGCAAAATCAAATGTTGAAAGTTTTACGTTACAGAGGGAGTATAAAAGATGCAAGAGTGATACCTGGTTCCTCTCATTTAGATATTTGGTAAACATCTAAAAGGGTATACCAGTAAATACCATCTGCAACTCAACATATGTTTGTCGATTTTTTAATACTCCCTCCGTAACATAAAACTTTCAACAATTGGTTTTGCACGCATTTTGAGGAAGCGATTTAAGAGTGTAAACGAAGGAATTAGCCAATATAATTTTAATATTAGGAACTTATAATCACATTCTTGCTTGTATTAAAACTATTTTGGCTAATTCCTTCGTTTACACCCTTAAATCGTTTCCTCAAAATGCGTGCAAAACCAAATGTTGAAAGTTTTATGTTACGGATGGAGTATTTATAGTTCATCTCCTTTGTGAATAAATGATCTAGATGAATTTTGGTGAAAGAATAATGTTTAAATTCAAATGTCTAAATTTTTTCTGAATAATGTTTAAATTCAATTGTCTAATTTTTTTCTGAATAATGTTTAAATTCAAATGTCTAAATTTTTTCTATATAATTTTTTCTGATTAAAAAAAATGTTTCAGAAAAACGTTATTGTCTTTAATTTTAAGTACTCCCTCTGTAATATATTAATGGCAACGATTTGACATAAAGTAGAGAGGAAAAATGTCAAATCGTTGCCATTAATATGTTACGGAAGGAGTATACGGAATTAATTAGTTTAGAATAATAAAATATTGAATATTAATGGGTGTATATATATGCTATATCAAAAGTTATCAAAAAAAATTATCTCCGTTTTTTTCAGTTTACTCAGTTTGACTTTGTTACTATTCATAACTATACTTTAATTTGACTATCGTTTGTGAATTATATATAAGATAAAACATAGTCATGTGGGGCAGGATCTTGTTGGATTCGTTTCAACATGTAGTTTTTAACATTTAGTTTTTATAATTTTTACAAACACACAATTAAAGATAGAACTCTTTCCCTAAATAATGTTAAGAATAATCTTAATTTCCAAAATGCTGCTACTTTTTCTTTAATTCCCAAATTACCGTCCACGTACACGGTTCAATGAATTTTATTTTTTTCAATTTTTGTGACAAAACCGCTACTGAGAGTAGCGTTTTTACTGAAGAAAACCGCTACTCCCATTAGCGGTTTGTCCTAGTTAAAAATAAAAATACAAGTTTCTTAGGTAATCTATTGGCTTTCAACCTTTACAAAAAAAATATACTGCACATAAACCGCTACTGGTAGTAGCGGTTTTTAGACAAACCGCTACTGGCAGTAGCGGTTTTTCATTTTAAAAAAATGATTTTTTTTCCTATGCTGACGTGGACGGTAATTTGGGAATTGATATAAAAGTGAATGCATTTCGGGAATTAAGAAACTTCCCAGCATTATTCATGGAAAGAGTTCTTAAAGATATTAAACTTCAAAGTTTTGTCTCGGTAAGTGTGAAAAGTGAAGTGAATAAAAAAATAAAAAAACGGAGGGGAGTATTATCTAGGGTAATGTCATATTGAGAAATTATTGATGCATAATTGTTATGCATGTATAACAACTACATGACAAACACTTATTTTGTCTTTTTCCAAAGAAAAATGATCAAATGTGTTATATACTTATATATAACAACTATGCACCTGTAATTGTTTATGTTATATCCATTGATTACAAATTAGTGTACATTACATTCTATGTGTATATATAAGAATTTTTTAATACTTTATTGGATGACGTAAAGTGGGGAATGAATAATGGCATGAGAACAAATCTACAATAATAATAGTGTTATAATTTGCTTCCGAAAGAAATTAATTATTGGTTGCCACCTACATGCTACGTATAATAGTCCATGGAGAAAGCCACACTCTTGCTAAATATTTCAACATTTTGCTGATGAGACTATGACTTATAGCCTCTTGTATTGTTTTATACTTCGCATCATATATTAGGATACAATTAATTAATTCTTCTGTATTATATTAGTTGCAATATATATATATTTACACGTACACAATAATTACACATCAATACATGCTATGAAACGTATTAGAGACGTAAATGGACAAATTAATTAGAACAACATGAATATTCACAAAGGCTCCGTTTACTAGAGCATAAAATGTTTTCCTTAAAAATAGTTTTCCCATTTTACATCGTTTACTTTAGGTGAAAAAATAAAATGTAAAATTCGGAGTGAAAACTCATTTTACATCATAGTGGAAACATTTTCCCCCAAATTTGGGAGTAAAACGTATTTTACATGCAAGCTAAGTAAACATTGGAAAACTTCTATGAAAATGAGTTTTTCAATGTAAAATGTTTTTCATGGAAAATCATTTTACATCAAAAACGTTTTACAGCAAAGTAAACGGACCCAAAGAGTAAAACTCTAATTTTATAGAAAATGAAAAGAAAGATAAACTTGAGATTGAATTATCAAAGAGAAGTAATATTCAGTCGAAATATACAGAAGAATTAAGAAAAGCAGAGAGAAGAAGAAGAGAAGAGAAGAGGAATATTTATAAACCTCAGCAACAACACTTACATAATAAAAGAAGAAAAGAAACAAATAAAAGAAAAGAAAAGAAAATAAAAATAAAATGACAGCTAATATACAGCTTAACCCCCCCCCCCCTTCCAAGCTTGGCATAGGAGGGAAGACCAAGCTTGGAAACAATACAATGATGCTGCTGAATAGGAAGAGACTTAGTGAGGATGTCAGCAAGTTGTTGAGAGCTAGAAACATGAATTGTGTCAAGAAAGCCTTCTTCAACTTGTTCACGTATGTAATGAACATCCCTTTTCACATGTTTAGTCTTCTCATGAAACTTTGGGTTATGAGCCAAATGCTCTGCAGAAACGTTGTCACAATACAAGGTGATGGGTAAAGCAACATTAACTTACAAATCTTGCAACAAACCTTGAATCCAGACCACTTCACTAGCTGTGAAAGACATACTTCTGTACTCATCTTCTGCTGAGCTCTTGCTTACAGTAGCCTGCTTCTTTGTCTTCCATGAAATAAGATTAGAGCCCAAGAAGATGGCATAAGCACTAAGAGATTTGCTAGTAAATTGACAGCTACTCCAATCAGAATCTGAGTAAGCACAAAGAGCAGTATCTGAGTTGGAAGTATAAAAAATGCCATGATCTAATGTGCCTTTAAGATACTTAAGCACATGTAGAGCAGCACGTAAGTGAGGCACTCTAGGACTATGAAGAAATTGACTTAAATGCTGAGTGGAATAAGAAATATCAGGCCTAGTTATACTAAGATACAAAAGCTTACCAATAAGTCTTCTAAAGACATCAGGTTGATCAATTAAATCACCATCATGAAGATTAAGCTTTAAACCAGTTGGAAGAGGAGTACTTACAGAGGTGCAATCAACCATATGAGAATCAATGAGAATGTCATTAATGTACTTTCTTTGAGAAAGAAACACTCCATCACCTGTTTTGGTTACTTCAACTCCCAAGAAAAAATTAAGAGGACCAAGATCCTTTATAGTAAAGGCTTTATTAAGAGAATTTTTGACAGAATTAATTTGTGAAATAGAAGTTCCAGTAATTAAAATATCATCAACATAAATTAACATAACAAGAAACTCACCATCCTTATACCTGGTAAACATAGAATAATCCATTTTAGATTGAGAAAAATTCAAACTCAAAAGAAAAGATTTTAACTCTTTGTTCCATTGCCGTGAGGCTTGTTTAAGACCATATAAAGCCTTTTTGAGCTTGCAAACCTGACCATCTTTGGCTTTATTATACCCATCAGGAGGGAACATATAAACATCCTCATCCAAATGCCCATGTAAGAACGCATTATTAACATCTAATTGAAATAAATCCCATTTCTTTATAGTGGCCAAAGCAACAATTATTCTAAAAGTAGCTAACTTAGCAACAGGAGAAAAAGTTTCAAAAAAATCTTCACCCTCTATTTGTTGATACCCAGTGGCAACTAACCTAGCTTTGTATCTGTCAATAGAACCATTAGGATTAAGTTTAGTTTTATAAACCCATTTGGATCCAATAGCTTTTTTATCCCTAGGCAAATCTGTTAATTCCCATGTATCATTAAGATCTAAAGGTTCTATTCTTTATTCGTAGCATCCTTCCAATGATCAAACTTTTGAGCTTGCTTAAAGGTTCTAGGGTCAGTAATTAAAGAAGACTCAACAATAAAAGAAGAAGATTGAGAATCAGAAACATCACTAGTGCTTTCTTATGAGGAACATAAGTGCATTGATAATCTTGGAGCTTAGATGGTAATTTAACAGCTCTTTTAGTATTAAGAAAGGTGTTTTCATTATTACTCTGATCAATATCAGCCTGTATACTAGGAATATCTGACTCTGAGTGAGCTGAAATATCAAGAACAGTGGGGAAATTAGTAGTATTATCCTGACCTGTTAGCATATGATTAGTATTTTGATTATTAGGAGAATTATTTAAGGTAATATTAGGCTCAGTATTATGAGAAGAATTTTCAGAAGTAAAAGAAATAGATTCAGATTGCATATTCTGACTATTATTGAAATTAGGAGCAGAATTATTAATGCTTGTGAAAGGCAAAACATCAGTGCTATTTTCTTCACCAAATTGCACCAGATGCATATTTTGAGAAACAGAACAATCTTTATTATCTTTATAAGGAAACACTTTTTCATAAAAAACTACATCCCTAGAAACAAAAGTAGTATGAGAATCAAGATCATACAATTTGTAGGCCTTTAATCCTAAAGGATATCCCAAAAAAATACATCTTCTTCCCCTAGCATCAAATTTATCCTTCTTTGGTTGCATATTATAGGCAAAGCATAAGCATCCAAAAACTCTAAGATTATCATATATAGGAGATTTATCAAATAAAATTTCATAAGGAGATTTCCAATCAAGAATTTTAACAGGAAGTTTATTTATAATAAAAGTAGCAGTAAGAATGCAATCACCCTAGAATTTCTTAGGAAGATTAGCTTGAAATATAAGAGCCCTAGACATATCTAAAAGATGCCTATGTTTTCTTTCAACCCTACTATTTTGTTGAGGAACACTTTTTTGATGTAATATGCCTTTATTGCTAAAAAGATGAGAACATTGTCTATTTACTAATTCTGTTCCATGGTCAGATCTAACTACCTTAACCTTTTTATTAAATTGAGTTTGAACCATGGCCAAGAAGTCAGTAACCACCTTTGTAACTTGGACTTTATGTTGTAACAAAACAGTCCAAACAGCCCTACTATGGTCATCAACAAGAGTTAAGAAGTACCTTGCTCCATTCAAGGCTTGAACTCTATAGGGACCCCATAAATCAATATGAACCAAATCAAAACATTCAGCAGCTCTACTAGTACCTTTTATAAAAGGCAACTTATGAAATTTAGCATTAGCACAAACACTACAATTGTATTCAGTTAAACCTTTGCAATTACAAACACTTATATGTTGCATTTTTGACAAGGATAAATGTCCTAATCTTGAATGAAAAATATCTAAGTCCTTAGTACTATGTCTGCTATCATTAACACTAGTAGCAGTCTTATTAGGTAACACAAAGTTACACATTACACTAGTTTTATTGAAACTAGAAGTCCTACAGTTACCTTTCTTAACATGTAAGCAATACAATCCCCTGTTCTTCTTAGCTACAGCAATGATCTTGTCATTAGAAGGGTCCTGAAAATGACAACGATTTCTTGAGAAAACTATTTTAATCTTATATTGAGCAATTAATTGCCCAACAGACATCAAATTATGCTTAAATTCCTCAACAAACATCACATTTGAAAGAATTAAACTATCATTTACATACACACTTCCTACTGTATCCACCATAGCATAACTACCATTTGGAAATCCAACTTTAATAGGTTTGGTTAATATTCTAATATTAAATAAAAGATTCTTATCACAAACCATATGATCAGAAGCTCCAGAATCAATAATCCAAACAATTTTATCATTGAATTTAGAAGCAATACAATTTAAAGAAAAGGAAAGATTACCTGCATAGCTTACAAAAGCATTAGAGTCTTCCTTGTGAGAGGCAGATTTGTCTTTCATCACCTTTATTACCTGTTTGCAGACAAAATTCAACATCTTTGGGTCAAGATTGTCATCACTATCTTCACTCTTGTCATCCAAGGGAGTATCACCATTAGCAGTAGCATTAGCAGCCATCTTAGAACCATTTTTAGTCTTCTTTAAAGTTGTGTACCAATCAGGGTAGCCATTCAACTTAAAGCACTGCTCCATTAAATGTCCCTTCATCTTGCAATGAGAACACAACCTCTCCATTTTTTCTTGCTTCCAATCCTTTTTATCACTTCTTGGTTGTTTTCCCATGTAATTCTTACTTGTTTTGTGTGAAACCATTGCACTGCTATCAGAAGTACTATCTTGATCAACACACACTTCCTTTTGTTTTTCAATTTTTTGAGTGATTGCAAATACCTTATTTAATTCAGGTATAGGATCCATAGATAACACATTTGTAACAGTGTTATCATAGACTTCATTCAGACCAAGTAAGAACTGCATCGTTTTTTCATCATCTTCAATTGCTGCAATTTTCTTCAAGAATCCGCAGGTACAATTCTTTAGGGCTCCATAAGTGCAGGTGGGAAAATTGCGTAAATTCTTCAATTCGTCCCATAATCTCTTTATTTTCCCATAATATGACATCAAGGACATATTTTCTTGCTTTAAATTCTGCAAATCTTTCTTCAATTGAAAAATGAGAGGACCATTAGCTTGCCCAAATCTTTCATTTAATTCTTCCCACAACTCTAAAAAACTTTCGACATGTTCGAAGTCTTCAGCTAGATCCGGTTTCATGGAACTTAAAATCCAACTTGACACCAAATGATCTGCTCTCTTCTACCTTATGTAATCTTTATCGCCTTCATCAGGTTCCTTCAAGTCTCCAGTAATAAAGCCCATTTTGTTCTTGGCATTCAACGAGCGTTTAATTGCCCTTCTCCATCTAAAGTAATTGAATCCATTGAACAAAACAACAACAAGAGAAGCATTTGGATTATCTGAATTTGTAACATATAAAGGATCTTGATTTTGTTTTGAAGTAACATCTGATTCGACTGAATCTGTAGTGGCTGAAGCCATTAAAATGAAATTAAGAGGGAAAAAAACCTAAATCTTAAAGAGATTAGGCTCTGATACCATATAGAAAATGAAAAGAAAGATAAACTTGAGATTGAATTATCAAAGAGAAGTAATATTCAGTCGAAATATACAGAAGAATTAAGAAAAGCAGAGAGAAGAAGAAGAGAACAGGAATATTTATAAACCTCAGCAACAAGACTTACATAATAAAAGAAGAAAAGAAAGAAATAAAAGAAATAAAAGAAAATAAAATAAAAATAAAATGACAGCTAATATACAACTTAAAAATTTATTACGGAGTACATACTAATGTGAAAGTTATTATCTATAATTTGTTCATTTTTTTAATCGTAAAGAAATAGATTGTTTATGGTAATTGAATGACAATATAATGCAATCCCTGATTAGAATTCTTACATCTGTCCCTGAATTTTTCGTCACAATTGTTGGAGCAAATTAACTTTCAAACCATATAATATACTTCATCCGCTCCTATATAATTACAACATTGACAATTTTGGCACTATTCATAATCATTATATAATTTGTTTTTGTGCTATATATATAATTACAACGTTGCAACTAATATGGAACAGAGGAAGCATTTATTTAGACGTTGTTTGATATACAAAAAAATTAGCATAGGTAATGTAATCACAAAATAATATCGCTATCATTTGTTTGTTATGGGTTGTGGGAAACGGAAACAAATTTGTAAGAGAAACAATTACCCTTATCTTGTTACCTTCTTAAATCTAGTGGAAACAGACAAACATTTACCGTTTTCGAATCGTAACCATATATAAAAGTTTCCTTAGTGATATCAAATAAGTAATAAAGATAACACTGCGTATTACCCGGCCCTCGTCTCCTCCCTATTTGTTTTCAATCCGTTACCTTTACTAATCTAATACCAAATACCCCCTTATTTTTTGTTTCATTGGCATCATATAACAAATTAGATATTGTTGATGAGTGGCATTCCAATGATTTGAAGGCCAGGCCATATTAATTGTGAGATGATGGATGATTATAGTGTCTTCGTCAAACATCTCTTGAGGTGCTCTAGCAGCCATCCAAATTAAAATTTCGTTCTTTTTCTGCGTCATGCATTATCACCCTCCGTTTGTTTAATCAATGTCATTATTTTGATTATTAAAAGTATGACATATGATTATACATAACATTTTCATATAGTATGTACTGGATGGCCCTTTATTTATTTTTTTTAGAAATAAGAAGGCCACACCTTTCACGCACCATCTTCATTTTAGTAGTGAATTACTACAGTATACACCATCCGTTTCAAATTACTTGTTACATTATGACTTATAACACTGTTCATATGTGGTCTTTGAATGCTTCTAGTTATTTGACTACTTCTAGTTATTTGATTTGCCTCGATGTATACATTCTAATTTTTTTATGATTTTTTATGTATGAAATTATAGATATTAGTGTTCAATATTAAATCTCGAAAACTGTGTAAAAGATAATGTAGCAACGTATCATCCTTTAGGATGTATTCACTTCAACTTATTAAATCTGATCTAATATAAACTTATCAGTCAATGGCTGATCCAGAATAAAGCTTAGTGGCATCAATATGCCTTTAATAGATTTTATTTGGGTCAATTAATGAAAAATTACACAGGGAAAAATATTAAAGTGTACTCTTCATCAACTCTACCAAACTCCAGCTTTTGCCAAGATCTCAATGATTATGTTGTTTGGTTAGCCATTGAAAACATTCTAGAATTCCAACAATATGAACTTATTAAACTTAATTGAGACGTGATTATAATTTTTAGCCAAGATATATAAACAATTGGAACTTATCACACCTTATTGGATCTCATCAAATCTATCAAAGTTATTACGCTTTATTAGATCTTATATACATGGACTTATTAATTAAACCTGAAACTTTTGTAAGGTGTATAGAATAATGCACCTTTACTCTGTATTTTATTTTACTTGCTGATAAGAAAATTGATCATCTCGTTTGTTTTTACTTACAAAAGTGTTTGTGTACATTGTACAATAATTTAAATTTTTTTTGTTACATTAATAATGCATAATAATTACTAGGGGCCGGGAGTGACAATTGGATAATTCTACTATAGTCTTATTACTACAAACTGTCACAATGGAAATCTGATATTGCTTATTTTTTGAATTATTTTTAATTAGTACATCTATTTAAAAATAATTTTTTTATTACTTTAAACACATTTTTTATATTCGAAAATTATTTTCAACCAAAAAAAAAGTTTTTGAAAAAAAAAAATTTCATAAATTAAAAATGTATTTATGGTAATTAAAAAAAACTATACTTAAATTAGATTCACTAATTAAAAATAATTTCAAAAACAAGTAATGTTTATCCTTCATTATGGTAGTATGTAATCATAAAACCGTAATAGAATTTTCACCGGAAAAATATGTGTGGTAGATGACACTTGTGCGTGAGACCCACCAATAAATATGCAATGGATGACAATTTGATTTGTTAATCATCTTTTAAAGTGTGTTAACCGACCTTTGCTATTGCATTGCATATTTGCATGCATGTAAATGATGTAATGGATTGTCCTCCTATTCTTTAGACTTAACGTTAGTGACAATTGACATGGACGTCAGTTTTTTAATCTCCCCTTTTTCTCCATGACCCCTTGGTTTCTCTTTATATGTAAAATTGGTATATGTGGCAGTGGAGACTTCGGTCTTTCTTACCATTCCCTACGTTTTGAAATTTACTCTACGCATTTGTGAGGATTCCTTTTTTTCTTCCTCATTTGTAAAATGGGTTTGAACCTTACTAAACTTATTTGAGAAATTAAAAAGTATACATAGTATATACTAGTCCACTTTTTATAATTTACTACTCTCCTTCCATTTTATTTTACTTATAATAAAAAAAATCAAAAAATTATATATATATATATATATATATATATATTTTTTTTTTTTTTTCACAATTTTCAAGAAACAATTTTAATTTTTAGTATCCTAAGTTACATATAATAAAAAAATCAAAAAATTTATATATATTTAGAAGGTAAATATTGTGATAAATCAAACAAGAAGAACACACTAAGGGCTTGTTTACTTCAGATTATATTCAGTTCAGTTCAGTTCAGTTAATCTCTATTCAGTTCAGTTCAGTTGAGTTCAGTTCAGTTCATCTCTATTTAGTTCAATTAATACACTTCTATTCAGTTCAGTTCAGTTCAGTTCAGCTCTATTCAGCTAATGTAAACGAGCCTAAATTTCTAAATATTGTATAGCAAAAGTGCATTTTTAACAATTAAAAAGAATTGGACAGAGCAGACGGAGCAGTATCTCATATACATGTATGCATATACATACATATATATATATTATAGGAGATAAATAGTTAAGTTTGTTATAACTAATTTAGTGAGTTAGTTTTACTGTTATATTAGTCTATATATAGTGGACCTCTCTATTAGACTTTGTATTGATTACTTCTATTTTTCCTTACATTCATTTTTACTTTTCTTCTATTCTACTCTCTGTTTCACATGTCTTCATGGTATCAGAGCTAAACACCAATTTTGGGGTTTAGGTTGCGATTTCTTTGTGCAATATTGTTTGTACAAATTTTGATTCAATCACTATATTGTTGGTGATTGGTTTTCTTTCTTTGTTTTTATTTCAAGATTTCGTGTTTTTTTTTGTTGTGTGTTGCCTAATTCGGTTTTCTTGAAGAAAATGGCTGCTGCTACATCCTTTGAATCATCGGTTGCGAATGAACAGAGTTCAGGTTTGGCTGATCCATATTTTCTTTCTAATTCTGATAATCCTACTGCCACTTTGACCTCTGTGTTGTTTGATGGAACTAATTTCTTGAGATGGAGTAGGAAGGTTAAGAGGTCTTTAGGTGCTAAGAATAAACTAGGGTTTGTTGATGGAACAATTGTACAACCTGAAGTTACTCATAGAGATTTTTCTAAGTGGCAGAGGGTTGATTTTATGGTGGCTAGCTGGATTTCTAGTTCTATGAATGGAGAATTAGCTGATGAATTTTCTTATGCTGAAACTGCATACGAGTTGTGGACAGACATTAATGATAGATTTAATCAGGGTAATGGTCCAATGGTTTACCAATTAAAGAAGGAGATTGGTAATTTGAGACAAGAGAATTTGTCTATTCTGAGTTACTATGGTAAGGTGAAGAAGTTGTGGGATGAGTTACAGAGCTTTAGAGCTATGCCCACTTGTACCTGTGGTGCAATGAGGTTGTGTACCTGTGAGTTGTTAAAGAAGATCAGTGATCTTGATCAGCAAGATAAAGTAATGCAGTTCTTGCTTGGTCTTAATAGTGGTTTTGAGACTACTATAAGTAATGTGATAACTATGGATCCTTTGCCTTCAATTAATAAGGCATATGCTATTGTCTTGCAAGTGGAGAAACAGAAGGAAGTGAGTGGTTTGCTTGGTGCTCCTGAGAGCAATGCTCTTGTTGCAAGAAGTTTTGCTAGGGATGTAGGAGGTAGCAGGACTGGTTTTCAGAATAGGAGAGATTTGAAGAGAGAAAGGTCTGAAAGAAAATGTGATGTATGTAAAGGTAAGGGGCATACTTCTGACCAGTGCTTTAAGGTGTTGGGTTATCCTGAGTGGTATACTGCTCTCAAGAACAAGAGGCCTCGGCTGGCAGCTAATGTTGTTCAGATTGAGCCAGTTGATACTCCTCTTGATAATGATGATATGAAGCAGATTGTTTCTGTTGGACAAGGGTCAAAATCTGATGTGCTGAGTTCTTTTTGTCAAGAAATGGTGAAAGCTGTGCAAGGAAGGATGACCTCAGATTCTAATGAGAATACTGGTGCTATTGTTAATTTTGCTTCGGCCAATATGGCAGGTAAGTTTTCTTATAGTTTGTGTTGTCATCAAATTTTACAAAATGATAATATGCTTTGGATTGTGGATTCAGGGGCTAGTGATCATATGGTTTTTGATTCTAGCATTTTGGTTAACAAAAAGAAATTAAAGAATGCTATTAAAGTAGGTTTGCCAGATGGCTCTATTAAAATTGTGGAATGGACTGGTAGTGTGATGCTTAGGCCTGATTTTTGGTTGCATGATGTTATGTTTGTGGAAGGATTCAAACATAATCTCTTGTCTATTGGTAAAATGCTTGAACATTCTAATATTAGAGTTAATTTTACCAAAAATGATTGCCATTTTCAGGACCTTTCTGATAAAATCTTGGCTACTGGACATAAGATTGGAGGCCTATATTGCCTACAAGCTGATATAAAAGCTGGATCAACTTCTAATTGTGTGCAGAAGGGTGCAAATGCTTCTGTTGTAATAGATCAGAATAAAGATAAATCTGTTGTGTTTGATAGAAGTATAGCTAATTTGAATCTTTTTCATGCTAGACTTGGACATGTGTCTTTGTCCAAGATGAAACATATATCTCAATGTAAATGTACTAGTGTACATCAGTATAATTGTCATGTATGCAGATTTGCTAAACTGCATAAACTACCTTTTTCTGTTAATAATAAAAGAGCTGATGTGATTTTCCAGCTTATTCATGTTGATCTTTGGGGGCCATATAAGGTTCCTTCTTTGAATGGTGCAAAGTATTTTTTAACAATTGTTGATGATCATAGTAGGTCTACTTGGACTTTTTTGTTGCATAACAAACTACAAGTTTCTAAAACTTTGGCTGATTTTCTTTGTTTAGTTAAAAATCAGTTTCACAAATATGTTAAGTATATAAGATCTGATAATGGGACTGAAATAGTAAAGGAAGAGTGTTGTAATCTATTCAAGACTAAGGGAATAATTCATCAAAAAAGTGTTGTGGGGGTTCCTCAACAAAATGGGAGAGTAGAAAGAAAACACAAACATTTGTTAGAAGTGTCAAGAGCCTTAAGATTTCAAGCAAATTTGCCTAAGAAATTTTGGGGTGATTGTCTTTTAACAGCCACTTATTTGATTAACAGGTTACCAACCAAGATTTTAAATTGGAAATCTCCTTATGAGTGTTTAACTGGTAATAATCCTAAATATGAAGATTTAAGGGTATTTGGATGTTTGTGTTTTGCACATAATAGAGACATTCATAGAGATAAACTTGACTCTAGAGCCAAGAAGTGTATGTTTTTAGGATATCCTTATGGACAAAAAGCCTACAAAGTTTATGATTTGGAAAAACATATCACTTTTGTGTCTAGAGATGTTATTTTTCATGAAAATATTTTTCCCTATGAGGAAAAATCTTGTACTCCCACTACTATTCAGAACAGCCCAAATATGGTATGTTTTGGCACAGATTCTGATTTTACAAGAGCACATAATGCACCTGTGGTCAATATGGATTCTGGTTCTAATTCAGATTCTTTAGCATTATCTCATAATGAGGTACAGCATATGCAGAATAATATGTTTGTTTCTGAAACAACTTCTAATAATTCTGGTATTAATAATATGGTGGAGGCAGGAAGTGATGATCATGTTGTTCAGAACAACCAAGTAAATACTACTGTAAATACTCAGAATGGATATGAAAATATGGTTGATCAACCTGTTTTACTTTCTAACCAATCTACACAAATAAATACTAATATTCAGCCACAAAGAACTTCTCACAGAATTGTCAAACTACCTACCAATCTTAATGACTTTCAATGCTCCTATAAACCTCACAAAAATATAAATGAGACTTCACAGTCTCTTTCTTTTGCTGTTAATTCTTTGGATATTAAAGAACCAAAGAATTATAATCAAGCTAAACATAGCCCGGAATGGCTAGATGCAATGTCTAAAGAAATTAAAGCTTTAGAAGATAACAATACATGGTCTTTAACTATGTTACCAAAAGATAAAAAGGCTATTGGATCTAAGTGGGTGTTTAAAACCAAATTACACCCAGATGGTACCATAGAGAGATACAAAGCAAGACTAGTTGCCACTGGTTACCAACAAGTAGAAGGTCTTGATTTTAATCAAACCTTCTCTCCAGTAGTAAAACTTGCTACTGTTAGGACAGTTATAGCTGTTGCTACTGTAAAACAATGGCCTATTTGGCAACTTGATGTAAATAATGCTTTTCTACATGGCTATCTTGATGAGGAGGTATATATGATACCACCTTCTGGTTATACCAAAGCCCAACCAGGGCAAGTATGCAAATTGGGAAAATCATTGTATGGGCTAAAACAAGCCCCACGACAATGGAACAAAGAGCTGAAATTGTTTTTGCTCAGTCAAGGATTTTCTCAGTCAACACAAGATTATTCACTATTCACAAGAATGTTTGGAGGTGAATTTTTAATTCTTGTAGTCTATGTTGATGACATTCTACTCACTGGCACTTCTCAAGCTCAGATCTCGAAGGTTAAGGCTGATCTTGATAATAAATTTACAATTAAGGATCTTGGAAATCTACATTATTTTCTAGGTGTTGAAGTTTCAAGGAATGAACACAACACTTTTCTATCACAAAGAAAGTATATCACAGACATCTTGACTGATGCAGGGATGCTCAATTGTGAGCCAACAGTGGCTCCACTACCAGTAGGGTTGAAATTAACTCCTGATGAAGGGGAACTATTGGAGTCTCCAGAAATTTACAGAAGAATCGTGGGCAGATTACTTTATTTGGGGTTCACTAGACCAGATCTTAGTTATACAGCCCAGCACCTTAGTCAGTTCATGCAGAAGCCAAGAAACACTCATTTAAGGGCTGCTTTGCATACACTAAAGTACTTAAAAGGCACAGTAGATTATGGTTTATGTTATTCTTCTCAAACAAATCTTGATATTAATGCCTATAGTGATGCTGACTGGGGAAGTTGCAAGTTTACTAGTCGTTCCTTAAGTACATATGCAGTTTTACTTGGTCAGAATTTGGTATCTTGGAAGACTAAAAAGCAGACCTCAGTTAGCAAATCATCTACAGAAGCTGAGTATAAGAGCCTATCAGCTGCAGCAAGTGAGATTACCTGGATTCATGGGCTGCTTCAAGATCTTCAGGTTCAAAGTTCAGTTCCTATATCTTTGTATTGTGATAACACCTCCGCTGAACATCTTGCTTCCAATCCAATGTTTCACGAAAAGACTAAGCATCTCATGAGGGATGTTCACTATGTTCGAGAACAGGTAGAAGATGGCTTTCTTCAAGTCAAGCATGTTAGCACTCATCATCAACTTGCTGATTTACTGACCAAACCTTTATCTTCAACTAGACATTTTGAGCTGAGTTCCAAGCTTGGACTGACTTCAAGTGTCCAGCTTGAAGGGAGGATATAGGAGATAAATAGTTAAGTTTGTTATAACTAATTTAGTGAGTTAGTTTTACTGTTATATTAGTCTATATATAGTGGACCTCTCTATTAGACTTTGTATTGATTACTTCTATTTTTCCTTACATTCATTTTTACTTTTCTTCTATTCTACTCTCTGTTTCACATGTCTTCATATATATATATATATATATATATATATATATATATATATATATAGGGTTGAGTTCCGGAGAGAAATTTTTTATTGTGAGAAATGTAAGAAGAGATTAATATATCAACTATGATCTAGAGGTACATTAATTAACAACTATAGATACATTCAAAATATACTATAAATACATTGAGTAAATATACATTGATTTTATGCCATAGATACATTGACTCCAAACAATAGAAGGAGTAAGGAGGGAAATCAACTTTAATCTTAGCCATTCATTTGTTGATCAAAGGGATGTGGTTGCTTCTCATCCTTCTCACCAAAATTACATTTCTCACATGAGCCTACTTTTATATATATATATATATATATATGTATGTATGTATGTATTTATGTATGTATATACTGCGGATAAATGTTCAGGAGTCAAATTAGAAGAAAAAAATTTGACTTTTGCACCACTTATTTATTCATTTTTAGGGGACTTTTTGGTATAAATGAAATAAATTAAGAGAGGTTTTTAGGAAACTAGAATGGAAAGAGTATTTTTAGTCGCATCACGTATGCAACCGAAGCAATCAGAAATTAGACGTGGTCGGTTAGGATGATGATTTTGGCACTCCTTCCCCTTACTATTTATGTGAGAGGGGAAGGAGTGCCAAAATCAATTTTGAGAGTGCCAAAATCATTTCCCGGTCGGTTAAAGTCTGCTTGATATATAAGCAACTAATCATGTACTCCGTATTTAATTATATTGACCCAGTACAACTTGTACAGTATGTTTTTTTCGGGCAATTTATTTTTAGCTCCTTACGATATATGTTTTGGACTGAAAAAAGAACGTATATTGGACAATCTTCATCCATTTATGAATATACTTGGAGAGTATAGAATGATATCATTATCTAAATTCTAAACATATATAAAATATATTGCAACGACTTTTGTTGTTACAATATGTCAATATGTCTCTTATTTCCATTTGTTGTTTTAGTTAGTGTCCCTCTTTTAAGTTTTCTATTGATCATCTTCTTCTCATATCGCCTTTTTCTTCCTTCTTCCACGTGCCATCGGCCCATCGCGTCACGACAACTTAAAATTGCATCATTTTCACCGCCCCATCATCTTCAGTGCGAATTCCGTGCCAGTTTATTTAAGTCCAAATACTTTTGGGTCAACAAACCGCTGCATTAAATGAGGTCAGGTCGCTTTCTCTTACCTTCGCTAAGTGTCCTGATTTTCCCATGTGTTTATCTTTCTTTTTTTTCCATGTACTTTGACTTGTGATTTTTTCCTGAGATAGAGTAATCACTTGTCGGCGTGTTACTTTTGATTTTTGCGTGTGATAGAGAGATCATTTTTCCTTCTTAAAAAACTAAACATGCAAGTTGTTGTTAATTATTCTCTTAGTTTCATATTGTTTTTGTATGTTAGGGTAGAACTATAGATACACAAACCAACGAAAAAGAATAAAATATGTAAATATAACTTTAAAGTGAATTAAATAAAGAAGAAAGATTTTTACTACTCTCCCGTCCCATAAAAACTGCTCCATCTTAACTTTAGGCATTGTTAATTTTATAACTTTAACTCTCTTTAATTTTACATATGTAAGAAAAAAAATATAGTCATATGCGGTCTCGTCTGATTCATCTTGATAAGTACTTTCCAAATTTGTCTTTTTATAATTTTTTTCTTATATATAATCAAAGATATTAATATTTAAAGTTATTTCTGATTAGAAAATTAAAAAACAAATGGAGAAATTTTTTGGGACTGAGGGAGTACAAATTTTTAAGTAGTTGATCTAGTATAAGGTGGGCTATGTTAAATAAAGTTATAGAGTATATTTAAAAAAGTTTTTTTTTTTTTTTAAGTAGAATAAAGTGCAATTGACCTTGATCTTTTGAGAACTTTATGAAATGTACAAAAAAGAAAAGATTAAATTTAAGAACATTATGAGAGTACACAACTTATTATCATCAAAAAAATTAATTTGGGAGTAAAATCACTTTTCATACCCATTGAAGTGCTAGCTTACCTTGGTATTAATTTACCTAATTTTGTCACAAATATTTATTCTCATAAAATGCTACACTTCTCAGTAGCTAGTAATGGACAGTAGTGGCTTATAAAAAGAAAATTCAAACTTGAGAATATGCTTTTGTAGATATTATAAAGTTTCTTCCCTTGTTAAATTATACTCCGTATTGTAATTCATTTTCATTACAACGATTTATGACAACAATTAATCGGAGCGCAAGCATTTTTTTAAAATTATAATACTTTTGTACGGCTTTGGTTTTTTAAAAGGGAGAGGTTTAAATTGGGAAATTTAAATGGTATTCCTATTGTTTTAAAAATGCACCAAATGTCCTTAAACTTTTTTTTAAAAAATATGCAAGAAGTCCTTTTATGAGTAAAAAATTAATACATTAGTTTAGGAGTATATTATTTTAATGCTTTCAAATAAATTTAGGACCGTAGGTATCAGAATGATTGTATAAGAGAGAACATTGACGACTTAATTATAAGTAATTGATATTAAAATTGAAAAATCAACTTTTATTCATCATAAAAGGTCAACTGATGCATTTGTTTAAAACTTTATTTTTTTTGGGTTTTTTTTTTTTGACAGGGAAGATGAGATTTATTCATAAATAGCCATATGGAATCTACATCGTATATGAATATATAATTCAAGAAAATCTAAAATAGGAAAACAAGATTTACATCCAAAACAACTAAATAAAAGCATACTCGAGCGCAAATCATGGAGGATAGATTCAATGATGAAACACTTCGTTAATTTCGATGTCTGTGCATCTTTACGGGTGGAGATCTTCACAGCCTGTGCTATAGTTGTCTTGAACGGATAAATTGTACATATATTATACCTTCTTGGACCATCATCATCTTCCTAAGAAAACACTACCATAAAATTGTCATAAAGGCAAAACACATAAAACCACAAAAAGAGACAATGTTATTGACAAAAAACAATTAAAAAATAATGCATAAACATAACAACAAACTAAGATGGAGATTTGGGGTTTACCATAAAATTTTCATCTATAGCTGGCCCTAATTTTTTTTGGTTTTTAAGGGTTTATTTTTTTTTTCTTCTTTTTTTTGCAAATAGGGTTTTAGGAGGAGAGGAGAGGCCACAATAAACCTTTTATTTTATTTTATTTTATTTGGTGTTTTGTTAAATAATAAGGTAAATCCTAAATTCTTAAAAAAAAAAAAAAGAGCCAACATATCAATCTCAAGTAGCACGAATACTGCATTAACGTAATCATGCCTGTATCGAATACAGAAACTTCTAGGATATATGATACTTTACTCCATTTTAACATTTTTTCATATATTTTCCTAAGGATTTACTCAATTTTCATATTTTCATATAGCTAGTTTTGCAAGATTTTTCTTATGTTATTTTAAAAATTAAATTAAATCATTTCAAATAATATTGAAATTTTAATTAATTTTTTTATTTCAATGTATTTAATAATATGTATTTTTTGTACCCATATCCCAAATTTTTTAAGCCAACATATTCATAGCCGTTAGTTTCGTACACATATCTGTTTCCATTTCCGTACCTATATCCATATTTTACTAGCTCGGGATATACCACATAACCGAAAATACTCCATCTGTCCCCAATTGTTTGCAACATTTACTTTTTCACATCTCCCAACACACGATTTTAAGTACTCCGTAAAAATATCTTTAAATACATATAATAAAAAATTATAACAATTACATATTTAAAAACTACAAATCGGGCCGAATCAAACGAGATCCTATTTGACTATACTTTTTCTTATGGGTATAATATTAGAGAGGGTCAAAGTTGTCCAATAAACAATAGAAAAGGTCCTATTATTGCAAAAAAAAAAAAAAAAAAAAGGGGGACCGAGTGAGTAGTTAGAAGTAAAAAGAACTTTCAAAGACAGGGGAAGAGCAGGTGGCTTATTTATTGGTTTACAAGTTTACAACAAATAGGGTCAAAGACTCATGGAATACCAAATACGTGTAACATGTATATATTATAAGCAACCTAAAATATTATATGTTATTATGAATAGTGTTCTTCCTATGGGTTCACAACAAGAAAATCACTCTCGGTCGACCGTCGACTACCGACCGTTAACGGTCGGGAAACAACTTTTCCGACCGCTCCCGGTCGGTAAATGTCGGTCGGTGGAAATTTAGTCGGCAAATTGTTTATACCGACCGATTGGAGGAGAATGAAAAAATGGCGCTAAAATCCAATGTTCCGACTGCTAGTTGGTCGGTAAATTACCGACCGAAGTAACGACGGTCGGTAATTACCGACCGACTAGCGGTCGGAAAATTGGATTTTAGAGCCATTTTAGCGCCATTGTTCCAATTTTTTTGTTTTTTTTTCTTTTCACTAAATATCAAAAACGCTTTAAAAAATAAATTAAACTAGATATTAATGAAAAACAAATTAAAATTACAAAATTAAATTTTATATTATTTACATAAATAATTCGTAATACACAAGACTAACACATTACAGTTTGCAAAAAAGTAAGCTATAATAAACCGAAATCTAACAAATAACTACACTACGAAGGCTCCAGAACCGTCTGTGCAATCGTCGGGGGGCGTCGGAGAATGGAAGACGGATCGCCGAATTGCCTCATGAAAGCGTCCATTTGCGCCTTCATCAGCTCGAGGTACTCCGCTTGCTTCTTTTGATTATCCTCCAGACGGCGCTGATGGTCCTCCCGATGGCGGTCTCTCTCCTCTAACTCCGCCTTAGCGCGCTCGGACTCCAAAAAGTTCTAGGTTTATTTTTCCTGCAAAGTATGGAGTTAGTTCAAAGAATTCCAAATAAAAGAAAAATAAAGTTGACATGCAAATTTTGTTGCATTTTTTGGGCGTTTTAGGGTGTTTTCGAGCCTAACTTATACAAACGCTACCTATTACACGGTTTTAAAGCTCGATCATGTCATAGGTTATTCATTTAAGCTATTTAGGTCTTGATGCCACATGTTTAGACACAACAAGGTCAATTTGGGGCAAGAAAGGACCATTTTGGGGCGTTGTAGGGTTTTTTTTTTTGTATTTTCGCTCCTAACTTATCACATGTCTATCCATTACTAGATTTCAAACAGAAACAAAACTCACACTAAACCATGATCACAATTGAAAATAAGAAGGCCAAAACAACAAGATTTGCTAATCTAATTTGTACTAATTATATTTATGCCCGACTTAAATATTAACATTTATGCATGATAAACAACATGCCAAAAAAAGACCCAGACGCATTTAAATAGCTTGAATATCATGCAAACAAATTCAAACACGCCTAATATACCTCAAACAAGCAAGAAATCATGAAAAAATACACACACGTGCAACATTCAACACAAATGTGGCCAAAACATGCCAAAATATATTCAAATAAGCAAGAAACTATGTGAAAAGTCTTACAGAAATAAAAATCCTAGTTCTCCACTACATATCTACGCCACAAACCTAAACCGCCTCTATTACCTGCAACAAAAATAAAGGAAGACAATGTTCATAACTATCCTCTCTGCGAACTACAATAATCCCAAAAAATCTCCAAACACCACCAGTGTCTATCCTAACAATCTCTAAGTTTCATTATACCAAATTGAGCCACTGTCTCAACCTGCAACAAAAAACAAATACAAGTGTGCTGCACAGTTCAACGAAAAAAAAAATCATCAAAAACCCTAAAATTCAAATCAATGGTAATTACCAAAAAAAATACAAATTAAAATTAAAAACAACAATTCAAAGTAAAACTAAATGCTAACCCTAAAATCAATAAACAAGTCAAACACCAAAAATCATCAAAACTCTAAAATTCAAATCAAATCAACTACTAATACATACACAAACATAATAATACATAAATAATACATACACAAACATAATAATACATAAATAATACATACACAAACATAATACACATACATAATACATACACATACATACAAATACACATACATAAACATAATTCAATAAATTGAAAAAAAAAAAAAAAAACCCTAACCACAATCTGAGGGGAAAAAAAAAGAAAAGGAAAGAGAAGGAGAAAGAGAGCAAGCCGCCGTGGGTGGGTGGTTCGCCGGAGTGAGTGAGGGTGGCCTGGGGGTTCGCGTGGTGTTCGCCGGAGTGAGGAGTGAGTGAGGGTGGGGGTTCGCGTGGTGTTCGCCCAGAGAGAGGAGAGAGGAGTTATGAGTGAGCGAGGAGTGAGGAGTCTCAATCCACGACTGAATTTGAATTCCTCTTCCAGATCTACCGACCGACTGTGTGGTCGGCAGCGGTCGGCAAACACCAATCGACTAAGTCGGTCGGTGTTTGCCGACCGCTGCCGACCACACAGTCGGTCGGTAAACGTTTTTACGACGGTCATGATGGTCGGAAAAAAATTTTCCGACTATTTTCAGTCGGAGACGGTCGGGATTTTTCGACTAGATTATGTTCGGTCGGTAAAATCGATCGGCCGAACCTTATTTTCTTGTTGTGGTTGTATATATACTCCTAGCGTCTCATTATCTTTGTTTCTTGTGGGCTATGCATACAAATCAATGTGTAGTATAGATAAGGTGATATATGTGAAATAGGTATAGAAAATATGAGAGAAAAAGAATTGCCTAATGAAGAAAATAAGAAGTGGGGCAAAGAAAATAGGATGGATGGAATATTTGTATTTTGTTAGCAATACAAGGCAATGGAAATTAATCTTTAGCATAGTATTAGAGATAGATATACAACCTCTAAAAGGATGGTTTCCAACCTTTCAACAACTCGATCTGGATTCTAAGAAAAAAAAAGACCTTGCATATGTACACTTGTGAGTTGTCCCGCATTGGAGAAAAAAGAAGTAAATAAACAACCAAGCCTAAAAGTTACTCATCCCACAATTGTTCGAACTTGAGCCGGGGCAGCAGGGTCACTATCCATCTCTGGGCCACAGGCCGAAAGGCCTAACTTTTTTTTAGTCAGACTCGACAAATTGAAAAAGAAAAATACGGAGAATAATTTAGTATTTTTAATTGTATTCCATATTATATATTTATTATATGTGATACTTGATTTTTTTTTTTTTAAAGATAAGTTGTACATTTAGGGTGAGTTTGATTCAACTTATTTAAGCACTCTAATGCTTATTTCAAAAAAGTTCAGATAAGTTCATATAAGATAAAAAAACTATAACTATAAAAACATCTGCAATCTAAAAATTCAGATTAAATCAGAAAAGTTCAGATAATAAGATCAGATTATAAAAGTATATGATTCAACAAGAACCATGCCAATTAAGATTAGTCACAACTCAAGCAAATTAAAACAAAACTTTGTCACTCTCATACAATGACATAATTGATGAAGTGTACAACCATAAGAGCATAGGATCAAAGTACTCCCTCTGTAACATAAAAATGACAACGATTATTTTTGCACGCATTTTAAGGAAGCGATTTGAGGATGTAACGATTAAATTAATTAAAATAATTTTGATATTAGTAACTTATATTCAAATTCTTACTTGTGTTAAAACTATTTTGATTATTTCATTCATTTATAATCGTTTTCTCAAAATGCGTGAAAAAATAATTGTTGTCATTTTTATATTACGAAAGGAGTAATATAAATATAAACCAGCAATACTTGGCATGTGCAACTATCACTTGATCTCTGATACTCTGTAATCTCTGTATATATGCAATAGTGAGGAAGGCGACATCACATCAGAATTCTTCAAGCAATTTACGTTGAAGACACAATATTCAGTAATTCACTGCATAATTATACACCTCTAATTTTTCATTGAGAATCTTTTTTTAATTTTACAAAGTACATATTCTAAATTAACAATATTATCGACTGAACTCAAGCCCGGCCCTAATCTTTTAGACTGGATTAAATTGCGAAGAACAAGGGGAAATGGGACTAATTGAGTAAAACCCTCTTAAAATTAGATTTGCATAGTTCCATTATGCATTAAAAAAATAAAAAATTAATTTTACGAAGTATAATACATCTCTTAATATTTTTATTCTAAGGGCTCGTTTACATTAGCTTAATAGAGATGAACTGAACTGAACTGAACTGAACTAAACTAAACTGAACTGAATAGAAGTGTATTAATTGAACTAAATAGAGATGAACTGAACTGAACTGAACTGAATTGAAGTAAACAAGCCCTAAGTGTCTAATAAGGACTTGTTTACTTTAGCTTAAATTCAATTCAATTCAATTCAGTTTAATTCAGTTCAGTACAGTTTAATTCAGTTCAGCTCAGCTCTCAATTTCCTTCTCTTAAAATATTAATTTCAACTATATTCAGTTCAGTTCATGATAATTCAGTTCAAATCAGTTTAGTTTAGTTCAATTCAAATTAAATATATTCAGTTGAAGTAAACAGACCCTAAAAGGATGGTGTTGGATGAGAATGAATATTAGTGGAGAAAATTAAATAAATTAAAAGTAAACTAACACCACAACAAAAATGGACATTGATTTTCCTTCTAAAATTACATACAAATTTATTCGCATTACTATAATTTATATTCAATTATCAACCAAACTATAAGAATTACTCAAACAATTTCGTGAGGGGAAAAAAAAGCTTAACTATTAGGCTCACTGCCCCAAAAGGCAATGCATATACCCCCAATCCACATTTTCTATAGAAGGTGACATACACACAATTAATCATAAGTTCATAATCTGATATTTCACGTATCATTAATCAAAAAAACAAACATTAACTTAATTATATACAAATTACACTTAGGGGTAACAATTACCGATAATTATATTAACTACGAAATCGAAGATGATTTTTTTTTTTTTTTTGCGTTTCAAAATACAATTTTTCGATTTTTTTCGGATTATATACTCAAACTTGGTGAGTAGAGAAGGTATATCCCACAACATCTCAACAAATAGTACAAGCATTAGGGTTTTCTTCCATGCTTTGGACATAGTAATATGTAGTCAATTGAGGGTTATATTGCCTATAAGCTTTGACAAGCTCTAGGGCAGGATCAGGCTTCTTCTCTTCCTCTTTTTTTGCATCATCTTTCTTTGGCTCCTCTTTCTTTTCCCCTTCCTTTTTAGGCTCCTCTTTCTTCGCTTCGTCCTTCCCCTCCTCTTTCTTCGGCTCTTCCTTCGCCTTCTCCTCTTCCTTCTTCGGCTCTTCCTTCTTCTCTTTCTCCGGCTCTTTCGCTGGTCCCACGAGTACTATGTCCGCGGTTGGCCAATGCTTGCGCAATTTGCTCACTAAACCTACCGGATCAACTGTGCCTACCACGGTTAGCTTCTTTTCCTTCATGTCCATGGCAATCGAATCAATCCCTACACATTCCAAAAATTAAATTTTCATCAAAGTTTGCAACTTTGCTTATATATTTAAGAATAAATAAGTTTAAATAAAGTTTAATAAATCTGGATAAGAACAAGTGAGTTTTTATGATGACATACATGTAAAAACGTTTCAAAGGGCAATCAATTACCAAATCTCATGAGTTCAATAGGTTTTTATTCAAATCCAACTAGTGCTAATTTATTAGAATCAAATCTAATCAGGTATAATAAGTTCAGATGAGTTCAAGTGTCATAAAGTAATGTTAAGATCCTTATAAATGATTAGTTCAAATTAGCAAAAAAAAAAAAAAAACAAGGACTTGTTAGTTTTGACTTTCCATCTCATTTTTGCTCATCAAAACTTATATAATCTTATTTTGTTAATATATATATATATATATATATATATATATATATTTTGCTTAATTGAATTTAACTTATAAATTCAGAAGAAGCAAAAAGCATAAAACTTGATTTAAGAAAAAGGAAGATTCCTTAAATGCTTATAAATGATGTCAATTTTCAAGGCAGGTAGTTGTGCAAAATTGAAGAGGATAATAAAAGTTGGTACAATCCCAAGAACACAGACAACAGTAGAATGAAAGAAACCTTTGGGAGCAAATTAAAAGGGAGTGGCATTATTTCAGAAAAATACTAGTAAGCCATTTGAGCTACATATATACTACCTCCATAATATAATACTATCAACAATTGATTTTGCACGCATTTTAAGGAAACGATTTACGGGTGTAAACGAATGAATTATTCAAAATGGTTGTAATACAAACTATAATGTGATTATAAGTTGCTAATATTAAAATTATTTTGACTAATTTTTTCGTTTACTCCCATAAATCGCTTTCTCAAAATGCGTGCAAAACCAATTATTACTGGTATTATGTTACAGAGGGAGTACTAATCATCCTTGTATTGTACATTTGTACTCGTACTTTGTACAATTGTACTAGATACCTTGTCAAATGACCATAGTGTACGAATTATATAGCTCACAAATCACAATCATCTAAACTCTAAAGTACAACTTCACTATACATTGTGTTTTTTTAAAAATAAAAAATAAATACAGGGTATGTTAATTTACGGAGTAATTTTTTTATAAAGTGGGTTGCCAGTTTTGAAAAATTATTTGCATGTGATGTTATTGTACAACATTGAGTTATCAATTTATCATGTCATGTATGTCAATAATACGTAGTACAACCTTAATTAAATTTACTTTTTTTTTTTACTTTTATCTATTTTGCAACTGTTACCAATTTACCATGCAGTCTCTCTAGGAGACTACGGGCTTGTTTACTTCAGATTATATTCAGTTCAGTTCAGTTAATCTCTATTCAGTTCAGTTCAGTTAATCTCTATTCAGTTCAGTTCAGTTCAGTTCATCTCTATTTAGTTCAATTAATACACTTCTATTCAGTTCAGTTCAGTTCAGTTCAGTTCAACTAATGTAAACGAGCCCTATAAAGGTCTACCTAGCTAATAGAGCCATGACGGAAAAAACTTAGTCTACCCACTGGGTTGACTACCCACCATTAATAAAGAGTTGTTGAAGCCATTGATAATAGAGTCTCACTTAATATAAGTAATATTATTTAATTGCTCTAAGCAAATGATCACTCCAAGCTCACCTGAACGGATATGAAATACATTCAGTTTTTGACCAACCATTAATGAGGTGATAAGTTCAAGAAAAGCTTGGTGTTTTTGTGTGTGTTTTCAGGTTACGAGTTAAGCTCTTACCACCTCCAAGTGGTTGAAATAACTTAGAATATACTACCTGTGCAACAATTAAATATTTTATACATTATAAATAATATTCAATTGTTGCACATAAATTAAAACGTAAATAATATACAAGCATACAAAACTGTTATAAGTGTTGTGCCAAAATTAGATTGAAAGACTTGCAGTTAATCCAGCACAACTGCACAAGGGCTAATATTGCCTAACTTTACTTTTTTTTTTTGCTTTTTTTTTTTTCAAAAAATGAAAACAAAATGATGACTCTATGTGCAACGTCTAAATTAGTGTTCGTATAGGTAAAGTGGGACTTAAAATAATGGATTAAGAGGCATTATAAACGACCTTTCTTAAAGAAAGTAGGCATCAATGGAATAAGTTATAAGGTGATGATACAAATAATTATTTTTAAATTCACGAATCTCATACGAGTACTAGCATAATGAGTCACGTAATACTAAGAATGATTACTAACTACCTCTTACAAGTCCCTGTCCACCCCAAAATTATATTAGAGTTTTTTCAAGATGCAATTAGTGGAGAAATTTGTTAGGTGTAGCAGTTCCAAATGTAACCACATATATATATACATGTCAAATTTGTGGTTCGGTATAAATTTCCAATATTACGTACTAAAAAAAATATTACGTACTAGCTATAAAGGGTCTGTTTACTTCAACTGAATAAAGCTGAACTGAACTAAACTAAGCTGAATTATACTGAACTGAATACAACTGATGAAACTAATATTTTATAAGAGAAGTAAATTGAGAACAGGCCACCAATGTTCCATTGAAGTTAAAAAGGGTCATATATATTCTCTTTCGGGGTTTTCACGTGCTTCATAAAAAATAAGTTCAAATCTAACTAAGGGCTCGTTTACATTAGCTAAATAGAGATGAACTGAACTAAATAGAAGTGTATTAATTGAAATAAATAGAGATGAAATGAACTGAATATAATCTGAATTAAACAAGCCCTAAATACATAGAACTGATACTCCAAACTCCTTTTAGGTTAAACTATTTTTTCCCTTAATTCGACTTATCATTAACACATTCGAACTTATTTTTCTATACACGAGTAAATTAGTGAAAAGAACATCATGACATATACTCAATTTTATTGTGGGCCAGAATGTTCAATAAGAAAGCAATGACTCTCCATCCCGTCTCAACCTCAAGCTTGCATCACAACAATGTTCTAGAAAACACCACATCTCTTCACCATTAAAAGATAATCATAAACAATCATATGCTACTTATGTAGCATATTAATTTCAACAATTTGACATAAAGTACAGAGAAAAAAATATCAAATCGTTGCAGTTAATACGTTACGACGGAAGGAGTATAAAATAAAACACGGTACAAGAATAATATAGACAGAAAGGACATACTTAGGGAGTTCATAATCATAAGTATCTAACAACTAATAATTTTGACTAATCACACTATTATATAAAAGTTTAATGAATAATTAAATTAAGCAGAACGCTTAGAAAAATTAGGGAAGGGGTTAATTAGGTGGTTGGAGTACCTGGGAGAGTAGAAACTGATTTCAAAGCTTTCTGCTTGGCCTTGTCATCATGCAAGTCCAATTTCAACACAATTTTCTGTCAATCAACCAACCCTAACATATTACTTCACTTGATAAAAATTAAAGACAAAAAAAAAAAAAAAACAGTTATACAACTTTGAAATTATGGTATGCAATATTGACCTTTGGTAAAAAAAAATAAAAATAAAAACACTTTGAAATAGAAAACGAATTATAAAAATAACATTTTAGGAAATAAATCAGCTTTTTCAAAACTCTGGCCTTGTTTGGTGATTAGAGTTTAGAGTTTAGAGTTTGTGGTTAGATGATTACTTTTTGTTTAGAGAATTTGACTGCTGATTTAAATAGTTGATTGTTTAAAGGTGTTTGGTAACACATAGCTGATTGCTTAGAGTTTTGTTGTGTAAAATGACATTTATGGACATTTAAAAATAACTTGTTAGGTTTTAATAGGTTTTAATATGTGGACAAATTAGTCAATTAATATTTCTCTCTCCAAAACTCTGAAGAAAAAGCTGCCTAACCCAGCTTTTTCTAAAGAGAGTTTTGATCAGAGTTTTTGGTACAAAACTCTCTTTTAAACTCTATTTTACCAAACACCTAAATTAGAGTTTTGTTTGGTCAAAACTCTAAACTCTTTCAAAAACTCTAAACTCTCATCAAAACTCTTTCAACCAAACAAGTCCTCTACCTCTAACTACTAAAAGCTACCCACTCCTTTGTAATTTTGATTGGCGTGTCATAATTTTAAGGTAGATTATTTTTAAACTACAAGTAACTACAATGTTAAATTGAATTTGACCCACATGCTATATTATTATTTTTTAATTTTAAAGCTTCTATTTAATGCAATAATAGTGGGGAAAAAAAAAACACTACTTAAATGGGTCTAAACCATTGTAGCTTTGTTGAACTACAAACATGTGCAAATTAGAAGCTCTCTTCTTCTGGTTTAGCTTGTAGCTAACAATTTTCTAAATTTGCAATCTAGAAAATTTAATTTGACCTTTACCAAAACCTTTAAAAACTTTCTAGTAAATGCAAAATTATGAGGTTGTTTGGTAGAACTTTTAAACTCTCTCGGGAAACAAAGATTCTAAGGGAAGTAAAATCTCCGTATCAAATTAAAATTCTACTAACCAACCAAATACAAAAAAATCATTTCCTGACTACGTCACAAAATAATTGTTACACTATTTTTTTTCATCCGTTCTAAAATAACTACTCTATTTTTTTTGGCTAGTGGTCCGCATAAAACTTTACATTTATAACCTTACTTAACACTTAATACCCACTATTTTTTACTTAAAATTTTATACTTTTAACGATTCCAACAAAAATTTCACCTCAAACACTTATGTTTCAGTTTTTTTTGGAGGGAGTCATAAAAAGCTAAACATCCAACACCCCCAAAGTCAAACATCTTAACCACGCCCTACATCAATACAAATCCCGAAGAAACTTCCTTTTTTTCTTTAACTACCCTTTTTTTCTTTCTTTTTTTAATTAAAGATAATAATTCAGTACTAAAAAGCCATAAACAATTTATTTCCAACAATTTAATATTTATTTCGTGGGTAATGTTATATGCAGCGCGTAGGTTATATACTTATTATAAGCATCGAATACATTTCTTAAAATGAAAAATATTTAGAAATTCATGATAAATTTACATATCATTGTGAGACAATAAAGGTTTTCAACATATTATTTCAATTTTAAGCTTATACGTAGCCTATGTAAAATTATTACAAATAAATTGTTGCGGTTCTATAAAAAGTTTCGGGTTTTGAACTCCTTTACCCTTTTTGTAAAATAAACAAGAAACAAGAAAAGATAGTTTCTTTAAACAAATTTGTTATGTAAGAAACAAAGTTATAAAGAACAAAATCCAGAAAGAAACACTACTTTTAATCAAACTTTCTAAAGAGTATATATATATATAAAGGGAATCAGAGATTTCAGGAAATTAAATACCATTAAAGAACAGAGGAATCTTTTTATTTGGCAAAAAAACCGAAGCAAGTTTTATTAAGAATCATAATCCAAATAAATAAAAGTAGAGAAATAAAATTTATACCTTCATTTCTTTTATATTAAAGGTTTTTAAGCTCCTTTAGTAAATTCTTCTGGATCTGAAATAGAATGAAGCAGGAAACAGAGAAATAATGAAAGACAGAGAAAGAGAAGAACAAGTTTTAAGTTCAAGTTGTGATAAAGTGAGAAAAGAGGATACGAAATCGAATAAATTCGATTCTTTTTTTTTTATTATTCAAATGAAATGAGTGACATTTGGACTTTAAGGTGGTAATTTTATAAATGAATAAAATGAATATTTATTTGCAAATAGCAACAAGAATGAATGATGGCAGAGAAGAGAGAGAGAGAGAGAGAAAATGTGGGGAGGAAAAAAATGAAAAGGAGTAAAATGTGAGTGTGGGAATCGAAATGCTAATTGTATTATGGAGTAGATTTTAAAAGGTGCCATCCATTCAGCATTTTGTCATAATGGTTGTAACAATTTAATATTTTAATACTCCCAAATAATGCCTTTTGTTGTGACTATAATATGGAGGAAATTAAAAAATAAAAATGTCATTTCACAGATAAATTCATAAAAGAATGAAGATTTGCAAAAAAAAAAAAAAAAAAAAAAAAACGGTCGGCTCGTTTGGTAGTTTTTTATAAACAATGGAGGTAATGGAAATGAATTTATAACTAAATTTGGAAGAAAATCAAAATTCATTCTTATGGTGGTGCTAGCTTTACTCCAATTTATCTAATTTTCTTCACAAATATTCATTATCATCTAATATGACCCTTCCACATGGTAATAGATAATAATGAAAAATAAGAATAAATTTCAAGTTTGGGGATGACAAATAGTTTTCCATGGGGATTTTGAAGTTTTTTCTTAACAAATTACACTTTAATTTCATTACCATTACCACAATTGATTACCAACAACCAAACGGGCCGTTAGGATTTATAAAAAAAATGAAGATTTCACTTTATAAAAATAAAATTCACATTTGCATTAAAAATAAAAACTTAATATTGTCTATACCAATATCATCATCACCAACACAAACTTCAAGTGTATAATCAAAATCTTCAACAACATTTATCATAATAAAAACAGGAGGATAACATAAAGTGCAAGAAGAGAGAAAGAGGAGGAAGAGAGAGAAACGCAAATCATATTGGAGGGGGGGGGGGGAACGCGAATCAGTTTGGAGGAGGAAGAGAGAGAAGGAGAAACGCGAATCATTTTATCATAACTCGCAACAATTTAATATTTTAATACTTACAAAGTATTATGATACGTAGGTAATTAAAAATAAAAAATTCATTTGACATATAAATTCACAAAAGAATAAAGATTATTAAAAAAAATAGGCCAATAGTTAGGATTTCTAAAAAAAGTGAAGATTACACTTTATAGAATGAAATTCACATCGGCATTGAAAATAAAAACTTAATATTATCTCTACCAATATTACGCTTTAAACGCCAAAACGTTAACATTTGGGCTTGGGACCACAAAAGGCTATGTGTTCTCGAGAATTTACAACTAAGGTGTGAATGAGTGATTGAGTGTTAAAAAAGGGTTTTTTCTTAAAAATTCCCATCAAGTTTTGCAAATTCTCAGGTGTACCCATTTTCTTAAAAAAAAAAAAAAAAAAAAGGGAAAACCAATTCTGTTTCTTCATTTCACTCCAACGATCACTTCACCCTGTTCTTTCGCCTCTAACATCCTTCAATAAAACCCTACTGATTAAAGCATTTTCAGCCTAAATTAGGAGCTTTGGTGGGAGTGAAACCCAAAATTCAGTGGGGAAATTCCGAATTCGTGAGGTATAATTCATTATTTCACTTTTTGTTGTTTAATTCTTGCGGTTTGTAGGAATTTCATTTTTTGTCAAATGTTAGGTTTAAAATATGTGGGTAAAGTGAAATTGCATGTTATTGTTATACTGTTTGATGGTTGTTTGTTGAAATATGTGGGCAATGATTTGGTGAATGTTACTACTGTGGTTTTGAGTAATTTTTTTGTGGTTAATCTTACAACTATTGTTGCTTTTGTTACTGTTGATTGGAAATTGTTGTGGCTTTAAATGCTCAAATTTGTTACTGTTGTTTGTGGAAATTGTTCATTGTTATTTTATTTTTTTTATTTTGGTTGTGGTGGTTGTTGTTTACTGTCATCTTTGTTAAAGATGTTGTTTTGTTACTGATGTTGTTGTTATTTTGGTGAGAATTCAATTGGCAAGGAGAATTTGGTGAGAAATTGTTGGTAGAACGACTGCTACTTGTTGTCATGGGAGGAGGTTGAAGGTGAAAAGTAGTGATATTTGGGATGTGAGGTTCAAGATGAGAAAATGAAATTAGGGATTGTGTTTTAAATAGCACGGGATATGGGTGTGTAGAATTTAGAGGGGTTTTTTTTCCCTTTTTTTCTCGTTTTTTAACAGCTTCCAACATAACCTTAATGGAGAATTAACCACGAGATAACAGTCAAGCTATAAATGAATAAATTGTATTAATTGGTAGTTACACATAGAAAACCTTTAAAACATAGGTACATTCGAAAATTTGCAAAGTCTGATGGGTGTTTTTAAGAAAAACCCTTTAATTTTTCAGTTCCTGTGGTCCTATCTTCTCACTTGGTTTAAGTGTTTAACAAAAGAATGAACAAACACTCAATTACGCAATAATTTGGAGCACAACTTAATTGTTTCACTTTAAAATGCTTAGGTTACGTTGTCTATGTACATTGCATAATTTGCATCACCTTTGATGTTTGAAGCTTGGTTCGATGTACGAGTATGTATGAGGCCAATGCGATTGTCAAGGCATTTATATTGATATGAGTCCCAATTTTCAATTTGCTCTTCGATCGCCTATGTTTAATACTACTTCTATTATATAATATTTGCAATATTTAATTTTTCATACATGTCGATACAAAATTTTAAAATTAATATATTTAATTGTATGTTTGTAACAATTATAACAATCAAATATAAATTATTAAAAAACTATATGTTGAAACCAGAGCCGATGTTGGGGGTAGGCTTTCAGTGCAGCCGTCTAGGGCCCAACACTTATATATAGGGCTCAATTCTGTGAACAAATTATATGTACACCACTTTAATTTCTATAGATATTTTTCACTTTTGATAAAAAAAAAAAGGCTGAAAAATTATAAGATTTTACCATTAATACTTTAGTTTTTTATACTTTGTATAAAAGCTTGCATATAAAAAGTTATTATTTTATGGTAAATAGTTGCAATATGTTATGGGGTGTATTTTAAAAAAATATAACAATTTAAAAATGTATCTGTATATTATATCTATCTCAAACTTTTCGTAAAATAAGTCCATTCATCGAATGGCCCAAAAAGCGAATTTCTTCCTCTGATTTTTTAGAGGTAACACTTTGACTTTGATACTATTCATCCAACTTACTTTGACCATTAATTGTTATTTATGCATAAAGAAAAACATAGTCATGTGGATACTTGTTGGATTCATCTCAAAATACACTTTTCAAAAATAAATACTCCGTATTACATCTAAAAAAAATGGTGGGTGTATAACTATTCTTGTATGTACTCATTTTTCAAGCCGAATTGATTTCCACCGTCTTTAAAAGGGGTGGCTACAGTTAACAAATACTAAGGGTCTGTCTACGTTTACTGAATAGAGTTGAACTGAATTAAACTAAACTAAACTAAATTATCCTGAACTGAGCTGAACTGATACAACTGAGAGTAATATTTTATAAAGAAATAAAATTGAGAGTTGAATGAAACTTAACTGAAATGAATTTAATTTGAAGTAAACAGCTCGGCTCTGACAGTCTAACACTGAATACTGAATTCAGGCGTCAAACTGGAATTTGAAACCTAATCTTTAATAGTCGTTCCTCCCTACAAATCCACAGTTGTAGACTAGTATAGGGTCATAAGGTCGAAGTAACAATGAAGGAGGACTCGAGGAAGGTCAGTAAGACTCTGTTCTTTTGGACTTAAAAGCTACAGTAATCAGATCAGACATCATCATCATCATCATCATTATTTACGGTTTTCGGACTGATTTTTTCAGCGTTGATTATTCGGCCGACTTTTCCGGCGATAATTTTCGGGACGACTTTTCCGATGACGATTTTCGGAATGACTTTTCCGGCGGTGATTATTCGACCGACTTTTCCGGCGACGATTTTCAAGCCGAGTTTTTCGGTGACGATTTTCCGGACGACTTTTCCGACGACGGTTTTCGGACTGACTTTTTCCGGCGGTGATTATTTGGCCGACTTTTCCGGCGACAATTTGCAGGCGACGGTTTTCAGGACGACTTGTACGACGAAGGTTTTAGGAATGACTTTTCCGACGGTGATTATTCGGTCGACCTTTTCGGTGAGGGTTTTGGAGTCAGATTGAATGAAGGGTTTGAAAAGAATGAAAAGTAAAATACTGAAGAGGTGAAATGAAATGAGCTTGAGGCTTTGGGCTCATTAAATTTTTTGTCCCTAATAAAAATAAAAATAAAAATAAAAATACATAATCAAATCAAAAAAACTCAGATCAGATCAGACCAGATCAGTCCTAAAGAACAGAGCCTAAGTCACAAATCACATCCACCACAACAACAACGTGATTATATTGTGTCTTTAGGGAAGCTACCACTTTACGGAGAGTCAAAATCATTTTCATTTCTTAGAGGAAATGGACAATCTATTTTCAAAAGAGAAGGTATTGTGTCAGACAAGTCTGATAAAATGATGCTTGTCAGACGAGACTAACTGAAAAATTATACTCATCTGGAAAATATAAACATTAACCTGGACAAAATTAGAGTCAAAATCATTTTCATTTCTATTTCTAAAATCAATGGTTGATCATATATAAAGAGATAAATAGATAAAGTGATGTTTTTAAAATTTATTTTAATGATAAATTAGATGTCAAAATTTTAGGATAAAAAATAGATAAAAACGAAAAAGTAACGGAGGGGATCCCGATTCCTCTGCTGATTATATTGCGTCCTTTGGGCATTAGACTTTGGACCCTACGCACATCGATCGACACAAATCCTTTTTTGGATTCTAAGTTCTCTTATTTTTCAGCTTTAGATAAATCAGAATCTCTTCAAGAGTAAGTATGATATCTTAATTTTTTAAATGTTTACCTTTATTTTCTATAAAAAAAAAAACAAGATTATCAATAATAATCACGGTGGCAGACAGAATAATAACCTTTTCAAAAAAACCCAAAAAAAGAAGATGGAGAAGAAAGAACAATAAACACAACAATAACACTAAAATAATTTGGTTTAGTCGCACTATGGAAAAATCAAAATGATAATTGAACATAGTTGGTCGTTGTTAAGTTATTTACATTAGCTGAATAGATAATAACTGAACTGAATTGAACTTAATAAAGATGAACTGAACTTAATAAAGATGTATTAATTGAACTGAACCGGACTCAACTGAACTAAATTGAATTTAATCTGAAGCAAACAAGCCCTTAGTAATTCCTTGGTTGATAATTCGAATTTACTAACCAACTATCGCCTAGTAAATCTAATGACCGACCTTTTTTAGAGTTTACACTACACGATTAATTTTCGATAGATAATTGCCGGACAACTTTTACATACTTACCGACCGAATTAAATAATTTACCGACCAAAAATGGCAGTAGGTAATGACCAACAAATTTGCAAGTAGGTAAATAAATAAATACCGATCAACTTTTGAAATTAACCATCGAAATGGTGGTAGGTAACTTAAAATTGAGATGATGTTTTAGCCTATCGATTAAGGTTTTAAAATTACAAGCACAAGGTTTGAGTTCGATTCTTAATATAATGCATACATTTGCAAAGATTTTTTATTGAGCCGGATGACCTGCAATAGGGTCCAAATTTAAGGCCTAGTATCCCACACTTTATTCTATTTAAAAAAAAAAAAGCAATATATCATATATATATTCCAAATTAAAATAAATTAATTACATTGTAGTTCAGTTACATGTACCATGCAAATTATTTTTTACCAATCGTTTTTTGCATAACATGCATTAGCTATGCTAAAATAAAGTTTTCTTTTTGTTCCAAGGTATATGTAGAACAAGGAGATCTTCCAAATGTTTGTAATAACATTTATGATAGATATACTCAATTGCTATATACCGCCCAAAATTACTCAATACCGCTCGTATTTTAACCTCAACTTCCTAAACTACCCTTACCTATTTAATTTGACCCAACTTAACTCCCCTCCCCTATTTAACATACCCCCTATGCCCTCCCCCTCCCTTCAACCTTTCCTACGAACTGACAGCACCAACCCCTCCCCCTCCACCTTTTTTTTCCCCCTTAATTTTAAAAAAAATGTTACTTCACAAAGAAATTCACTTCTTGCATAAAAAAAAATTATAAAGAAATTCACCTCAAAATATATAAGATTCACTAAGTTTAATTTATATTTTTATTTAGAAGCAAAATGTCGGATCACAACAATGATTACGTGAATGCCGGAGAGGTAAATTTATCAATGTTAATTTTTTTACTTGTTAATTACGTTTTTTTAGCTTAGTAAAATTTTTTTTATATAAATTTTTATGTAAATCATTTTTTTCCCATGTGTAATTACTTTAAAAAATTCTGTAGGTATTTTTAAGTATGATTTTTTCTTACATAAAAAAAAAATTTCCATATTTGCTTGAATTATTCAATGCATTAAGTTATATTTTTTTGATAATTGTTTCACGTATTAAATTATAAATTTTTGTTTACGTAAGAAAAAATCATACTTAAAAATAACGTTTTTACCCCATGCAAGTAACTTTTCTGAACAAGTTTACCTAATGAAAATAACGTGTTTTGAACATGTTTACTCACTGGAAGTAACGTGTTCAAAACACGTTGAACCAATGGCCGTAACGTGTTCCGAACACGTTTTACCCATGGTGGTAACGTGTTATGAACACGTTGCACCCATGGTGGTAACGTTTTCTGAACACGTTGCACCCATGGTAGTAACGTGTTATGCAAACGTTGCACCTATGGTGGTAACGTGTTTTCAACACGTTACTCCAATGGATATAACGTGATTCAAGCACGTTGCTTCCATGGGTGGTGCTGGTGCAATAGTGGGTGGCGTGGTGGAGCTTCTGGTCCAGCTATGGTGCGTAGTGGGTAGAGGTGGGCAAATTCCGGTACCGGATTTTCGGGGCACATTTTTTTAACCCAGATCCGACCCGGAAATTCGATTTCGGGTATCCAGATCCGGGTTTTTTTTTTCTTATCCAACTTTTTTAAAAAAAAAATTATTTTTTTATATAAAAAACTGTTTATTTTTATTATAAAAAAAAATTATTAAATTTTTTTTAAAAAAAAAATGCTTTTTAAAATTAAATAAAAAGTATTTATAATCATAAAAAAAATTAATTTTAAATTAAAATAAAAAACTTTTTTTAAATAATAAAAAACTATTTTTTAAAAATTAAAACCGGGTACCGGGTTTAAAAATCCCGACCTGGACCCGACCCGGTGCCCATTTTTCAAAACCGGATCGGGTACCCGCTTTTTCGGGTAAAAAAAGTACCGTATCGGGAACCGGGTATGGGTTTTTTTGCCCTCCCCTAGTAGCGAGTGGTGCTGGTGCATCAACGGGTGGCGTCGGTGGTCGTCGTGCTGTGGTGGTTCTCGTGCTTCTTTGAATTGAAGGAGATGGTGGGAGATGACGGAGTTTCGAAGAGGGGGGGTTTCTTTTCTCTGTATTGTGAAGTGAGTGAGGGTGAGGAGAGGTTTTTTAAGTAATTGGTAAATAAGGGTAAGGGTAGTATTGGAAGATTGGGGAAAAATACGGGCGGTATTTAGTAATACCCGTATATTCAGTGGCGGATATAGTGGTGGTCCTGGTTGGTCCAGTGACTCACCAGGATTTTTCAGAATTTTTTTTATAATAGGGTATTGCTTTTGAAATTGTTGTTAGTTTTCCCCATTACTACGACTAGTGTCGATATAGTATTTTCTAGTATGATGATCGTAAAAGATAAATTTCGTAAGAGCATGGGAGATCAAATGTTGAATGATTGTTTGATTACTTATTTACTTTTCTAAGAGTGATTTGTTTATCGATGTTAAGATGAATGATATCATAAATATGAAAAGTCGTCATGAACAATTGTAATACACTAAAAATTGCCCCACTAACAATGGTACACATTAATGACGGGCTTAAATTATGTCCAAAAAGTAGATGTTTCATGAAATTTTTTGGACTGTCATTATAATTTTAAAATATCCCTAATAGCAAACCCAAACTCTATTAAAATTGAATCATTTATGATGGGATCGTAGCACGAAAAATCATTTACGACCCACATTTCTAGGATGGGATCACATTTTTACAACAGAAAAAATCATTTACCACCCTCTTTTTTAAGATGGGGTCATATTTTTATGACGGGAATTCTCGTTGGAAATCGCATTTTTTCTAGTACTGATAGTTTTATATAGTACTATTTGTTTGTAACATTTAATTTGGAGATCCGTACGACTTTCGGCTTGTAAGATGGATTTTTTTAAGTACTATTTGGTTGTAATATGATTTTTTTTAATATTATTTTGATTGAACTTAATTATGAACTAGACCCTAATTTTTTTAACTTTGACATATAATCAATTATTTATGGTGACCAACCATCTCTGAAATCCTGAATTTGCTACTGGATATATTATCTTGATAATATATATATATATGCAACGAATCATTATAATTGATTTAATCGTTAACACACTTACACAAACACTCTTCAATTAATTTTTATATACAACAAATCATTATAATTTTTTGTTATTCTTGTTGTTGTTATCATGATCATCAGTATTATTTATAGTGGAAAAAGTGTAGCTCCTATGAGCTCTCAAGTTGTTTTCACCCTTCTTATCTATCTATATTTCAAGATTGAATTGATGCAACTATATGCAATAATAAAGTGCTAATTGGTGGAATGCATAGTAGTAGCTATTTTCATTTATTCATATTTGATAACGTCAGCAATCTCCATCGTCTTCCCCTTTTTCTTTTTTCTTTTTTTCTCTTTCCTGAATGGTGTTTATATTAAGTTGCTTTTTTATATTTCGTGGCTACAATTAAACTCCAAAAGTTAATTGGAATTTGGATGTAATTACAAAAACAAAAAAAAAAAAAAAATATTTTGCATGGTGAATTAAGATAATCACATGTGAGTCCCACATACTTCATTTGTGCATTATGCCCAAAAAAAACATCTTAGCCCTACGTAACATAATAATTCTTCCCACGCCTTCAAAAAAAAATATTCCAATAAGTTCAGATAAGCTATATATAATATACAAGTTAAAATCATATATATCTTATAAGTTTAATCAGGTCTAATGGGATCAATTATTTATTAATAAAAAAAATTGTTTGTGTGGATATGCTCATTTGTTGTCATTTTGTGGTTATATACCTCAATAATTTTTGTACGAGAATATACTAAGATAAATTTATCTTGATATATCCTTGTAAAAAAATTTATTGAGGTATATCCCCACAAAATAGTAACAAATGATGGCATATTTCTACAAAAAAAAAAAAAAAAAATTCTTATTAAGGTAAGGTTTATTTAAGTTTAATTACGTCCAAAATTAATTAAATTTTATTCAGTTCTAATGTTTTTAGTTCAGTTCAGAACTTTAGATAAATCTTAAGTACTCTACTCCACGTCTTATTAAGGTAAGGTGTATTCTATTTAACTTTAGATAAGTTAAATAGAATACACCTTAAATATGACTACCTATTTTATTTTATTTTTAAAAATGGTTGTTTAGGGAAATATGACTACCATATATTAGTACTCTACTCCACGTCTCCACTTATTCTGTTATGCATTAGTTTATTTTTTTTGATGGACTCCTACGCCTACTTTGCCTATATATAGCCCTATATATATATATGACCATGAAATCCAACTGATCTTGCATCTAGCATTCACCTAAATAACGACATTGTTCCTCAAAAAATGTTATATAATTTCGTCTTTATTGTAATAATGCTATTAATGTAGAATCAAAATTTAATTTCCATCCAATTATTAAGATTGATAAACCTAATTTAGTTAATGTACTATGGACCGACAAACATAATGTATGTAATTGTGAAATTAGGGTCCGTTTAGTAGTCTACCATAAATGATGGTAATGAGAATGAATTTATAACTAAATTTGAAAGGAAAATCAAAATTCATTCCAATGGTGTAACTAGTTTCACTCCAATTTATCTAATTTTTCTTCACAAATATTCATTCTCATCAAATACCATATTCCCCAATGGTAATGGATGAGAATAAAAAATGAAATGAAAATTAAAGCATAACAAATCATTTTTGTGAAATGAAAAAAAGTGATTTTTTTTTTTGTGAAATAAAAACATAATACTACCTCCGTTTCTTATTATTTGCAACGATTTGACACTTTTTCTCTCTACTTTATGTCACATCGTTGCAAATAATAAGAAATAGAGGTAGTATTTTTTTTCTAAAACAACGTAACACGGTCCATAATTAACACATTTAAAAATAATTTATCTATATTTAGGGTGTGTTTTCTTCAACTTATAACAGAACATATCAGATCTTATATAAGTTTAAGTTTTTACACATTTTCAGATCTTATCAGATCAAATAAAAAAAATAAGACGAAAAGAACACACCCTTAATAAGTGTGACATATAGTGTCATTTTGTGCATTAAAATTGTGGTAAATTGGTAATAGTGTGGATGTGGAGGTCCTGGAAGATCTGATCCTTTACCTCTGATCTGATCTCCTCCACAATCATATGTTGTAGCCAGCTAAGCTTGCCAAAGTTGGCAAAGTATGTACTAGTTAACATCACCACTTTAAGGATATGTACTCCCTCCGTAACATAAAAAACTTTCAATAATTGGTTTTGTACGTATTTTGAGAAAACGATTTAAGGGTGTAAATGAAAGAATTAGTCAATATAATTTTAATATTAGGAACTTATATTCACATTCTTGCTTGTATTAAAATCATTTTAACTAATTCCTTCGTTTACACCCTTAAATCGCTTCCTTAAAATGCGTGCAAAATCAATTGTTGAAAGTTTTATGTTACGGATGGAGTACAAGACATTCATTTGATTTTCAATTTTAGGTAATTACTTTGTGCAATGTGTGTGACTCTGAGAAAGAGAGAGATTATGTGGGGGGGGGGGGTGTTATAGTAGTATTGCATTTCAAGAATTCTCTATAAATTAATAAAATTTCTTTAGTTTTGGATACCAATTGATATGTGTGTTTAGTTTTTCATCAACTTATTTTTGCTCATATGAGATATATAAATGATTTTTTGATAATTCAGATGAGTATAGACAAGAGAAAACGGTTTGATTTTTCCACAAGATAAAGTCTAATTAAATTCATATAAGCAAAAATAAGATCTTATTAGTTCTATATGAGTTGAAAAAATGGACCTTATATGTTTATATTTTTTTTTTTTATATATGCAGTCTTTATGGTTGCATATAAAAGTGTTAAAACAAGAAATATTTAAATTTGATCGAAATGTGATTTTAACAGAAAAGTAAATATTGATTTAAGAAATACATTATATCAAAAATAATTACAATTAATAAACGATGCATGCTTTTGACGTATATTCCCAAGTCAATACTGATTACGAATACAAGTTAGATATGTCTATTAATTTGTCTGTTTCTATCATTTTTCTGATACTTTTAAGGCGAAAGCTAATGAACCCCTTTAGAATGATTGTCAAGCTTAACAATTTACTACTGTATTATTTATCAATATTAAAAAAAAAAATAGTTTGTTGTGACTTATGAGTATTATGATACAGAGGTATTATTATTAAGCAAGAAATAAATACCTCATTCCTCACACTTATCCTCGATCTATTTGCATCAATTTAAATGTCGATTGGTTGGGAATTTTTCCTTGAAAAGCTTTCTAAATAAAATGCAAATCCCAATTGAAGACTAATTCTCCTTTTGTTAAGGTTGGAAACACGGGAGAAACAGAATGGTGATGAATTGACGATGACTTACTCATGACATCGATTTTGCATGATTAGAGAATCATGATATAATTTTTGTTTAATACGCCCTCTATCTCAATTTAGTTACTACATTTTTACGTACTTGTAGCACTGTTCATATGCGGTCTTTGACTGTTTTTAGTTTTATAAGTATAAAAAAATATATAGTCATGATAGAATTCTAGTACGTTCAAAATAATTTTCTTTAAAATTGTGTTTCGGAAGATGTGAAAAAGTTGATGTAACAACTAAATTGAGACAGATGGAGTATTTATATTGATGACTCATATGCTTGGATTTGGCTAGGCATGTAGAGGTATGGATTTATCGATCAAGAAGCAACATAATAAATATAATATTTTTGGATTTCAATATTATTATCATGTCCTAAAATATGATGTTTGTAACCTTCGTGATCTTTTTAAACTTCAATATGATGTTTTCACGGCTTCACGCATATATAATACAAATAAGAGTCATTCATTATCACCATATTGAAGTTCAAGAACACTATGTTAAATTTCAAGAACAAAATAAAAAAAAAATATATAATTTTCAATGACATTGGCACATCATATTAAAGGCCGCCAAGACGCCAACATCATATTGGTACGTATTTGCTTGTGGATTGAGAATCCACAAATAACTTGTGGTTTATCTATCATTCCTCTTCGTTACAGGTAGTATTGCATTTTTAAAGATATCATCCGATCTCCCCAAACTTTATTAAGCCTCGCCGCCTCGGCATTTATCGGGCTAAGCTAAACTTGCGTGTCTTGGCTAAAATTTTATACCCATGTTGGGTTTATTTCAAAGGCAAATCTCAATCACCCAATCAACTTAGATTAGGTGTTTGTAATATCTGGGTCATCAATCATCCTATGCAATATTTTTATTTTTTTTGGAAAAGCCTAGCCCAACAATTTCTGACCCTAACAATTAGCCTACTACTATCTCGATCAAGGCTTAATTATATTGTCCCCAAGACCACAATGTCGTATCATATGATCTAGGCACTAGCAATTCTGTCACTTTGTCTGATTTAGTGATCTTATGATTTTAACGATCATCAATTCATTTTGCCATTTTTCCCACATTTTACGTAATATTTGTAAGGCTCTGTTCTTTAGGACTGATCTGGTCTTTTCTGATATGATCAGATCTAATCTGATCTGATATGATCTAATCTGATCTGATCTGATCTGATTTGAGTTTTTCTGATCTGATTTGATCTGAACTGATCTGATCTGAACTGATTTGATCTGATCTGATTTGAATTATTTTTTTTTATTATTTTTTTTTATTTTTATTTTTATTATTATTATTATATTTTTTTTATTTTTATTTTTATTTTTATTTTTATTTTTATTTTTATTTTTATTTTTATTTTTATTTTTATTTTTATTTTTATTTTTATTTTTATTTTTATTTTTATTTTTATTTTTATTTTTATTTTTATTTTTATTTTTATAATTGTAATACTTATTTTTTTATGAGAAATGTAATACATGATTATATTTACTAAAATAATAATAATAATTATTATTATTATAATTATTAATATTATAATTATTATTATGATAGCCCATTTAATTTACCTCTTCATTCAATCTCACTCCAAAACTTCAAAACTTCAAATAATAATATTAATACTAATAATAATACTACTATACTAATAATAATAGTAGTAGTAGTAATAATCACCGCCGAAAATTTTGACCAAACCGTCACCGAAAAAGTCGACCGAATAATCACCGCCGGAAAAGTCATTCCGAAAACCGTCGCCGAAAAACTCGGCCTGAAAACTGTCGCCGGAAAAGTTGGCCGAATGATCATCGTCGGGAAAAAAGTCCGAAAACCGTCGCCGAAAAACTCGGCCTGAAAATCGTCGCCAGATAAGTCGGCCGAATAATCACCGCCGGAAAATTCAGTCCGAAAATCGTTGTTGGAAAAGTCATCCCGAAAACCGTTGCCGAAAAACTTGGCCTGAAAATCGTCGCCTGAAAAGTCGGCCGAATAATCAACGCCGGAAAAGTCAGACCAAAAATCGTTGTTGAAAAAGTCGTCCCGAAAATCGTCGCCGAAAAACTCGGCGATAAAATCGTCGGCGGAAAAGTCAGCCGAATAATCACCGCCGGAAAAGTCGGCCGAATAATCACCGCCGGAAAAGTCAGTCCGAAAACAGTTGTCGGAAAATTCGGCCCGAAAACCGTCGCCGGAAAACTCGTTTGAAAACCATCGTGGGAAAATGTCGAGCGGAAAAACGATGCTCGAAATTATTATTAATAATAATAATAATAATAATAATAATAATAATAATTTAGAGTAATAATGTCTGATCTGATCTAATCTGATCTGATCTGATTTGAGTTTTTCTGATCTGATCTGATCTGATCTGATTACTGTGGCTTTTAAGTCCAAAAGAACAGGGACTAACTAATCACTTTGAGACTTAAGCCTATTTAGGCCCTGTTCTTTTGGACTTAAAAGCTACAGTAATCAGATCGGATCAGATCGGACAAACTCAAATCAGATCAGATCAGACATTATTACTCTTTATTATTATTATTATTATTATTATTATTATTATTATTATTATTATTATTATTATTATTATTATTATTAATAATTTCGAGCATCATTTTCCGACGACGGTTTTCGGACTGACTTTTCCGGCGGTGATTATTCGACTGACTTTTCCGTCGATGATTTTCAAGCCGAGATTTTCGGGACGACTTTTTCGATAACGGTTTTTGGACTGACTTTTTCGGCGGTGATTATTCGGCCGACTTTTCCGGCGACGATTTTCAGGCCAAGTTTTTCGGCGACGGTTTTCGGGATGACTTTTCCGACGATAGTTTTCGGACTGAATTTTCCGGGCGGTGATTATTCGGCCCACTTTTTCGGCGACGATTTTCAGGCCGAGTTTTTGGGCGACGATTTTCTGACTGACTTTTCCGACGATAATCATTCGGCTAACTTTTCCAACGACGGTTTTCAGGCCGAATTTTTCGGCGACGGTTTTCGGAATGACTTTTCCGGCAGTGATTATTCGGTCGACTTTTTCGGTGACGATTTGGTGAAATTTTTCGGCGGTGATTATTACTACTACTACTAATATTATTATTATTATTATTATTAATATTAATATTATTATTTGAAGTTTTGAAGTTTTGGAGTGAGATTGAATGAAGAGGTGAAATGAAATGGGCTATCATAATAATAATTATAATATTAATAATTATAATAATAATTATTATTATATTAATTATTATTATATTAATTATTATTATATTAATTATTATTAATAATAATAATTATTATTTTAGTAAATATAATCATGTATTACAGTTCTCATAAAAAAATAAATATTATAATTATAAAAATAAAAATTAAAATACAAATAAAAATTAAAATTAAAAAAATAAAAATAATTCAAATTAGATCAGATCAGATCAGACAAACTCAAATCAGATCAGATCAGATCAGATCAGTCCTAAAGAACAGAGCCTTACTTTTACTAAATACAAGCTGAATTAAAACTGAATTGAAATGAATACAGTTGAAAGTAATATTTTATAAGAGAACGAAATTGAGAGCTAAACTGAACTGAATTTAAGCTAAAGTAAACAGGCCCTTAAGGTGTGTTCTCTTCAACTTATATATCAAATCAGATCAGATCTCATCTCACTAATTTTCATAAGTTTTCGGATCAGATCAGATTAAAAAAAATTCAGACGAAGAGAACGCACCTTAGAGTTACCCTTTTATAAGAACATGATGATTCAAGTAACTTAACACTAACTTTAAATACGAATTATAAAATTATACATTATTATATTTAAATGGGACCTTAAGGTAACTTGCTAAGTACAGTACGAGGCATGTGTATAGGCATATAGCTCAGTGGAGCTTCCTTCTTTCTGTTTGCCTCACGGTAGGGGATCCAATCTTTGTATCCCATCCTTCGGGACTATGCTACCATAATACTCTTGAGATAGGATTTATAGGTGGGACACTAAATCATTAATGCATCTTATCTTTTTTTTAAAAAAAAAATAAAAAAATTGCTAAGTACATTTCAAAGTTTAGACATTCCATCTTTTATATGACTAACATCACTACAAGAAAAATGCCTCTTAGAGACCAATTTTAACGACCAACAAATAAGCTAGTTGCTAAAATCTACTCCGTACTATACTCATAAAGAAACATCCATAATCACATAACCTGAATCTACATACACCTTGGTGTATGATCGATATGTATTCTAAGTAACCTCATGCCCTTCATAAAAGTAATTTTAATTCATATAGGAGTACAGTCAATCAATCCAAAATAGTATCACACTACCACTTTTTGTTCCTTCAAACATTTTTTTTTTCTTTGTTTTGGCTATTACAACAATTGTCTCACCTTTTTTTATGAGTAACCCCATTTTTATTATAGTAATGGTTTAGATTAAACTCATTTTTTTTGTTGGAGTAACCCATTCATACTCAGATCAATTATTGAGTGTATAAATAGATGGTTGCACTATCAACTATCTAGAAGTAATTTCTGCATTCACTAAATCGATATTCGTACACCTTTTGTGTTAGAGATGAATAGTATGTAAAATAATAGAGTGCATATATCAATTTCAGAAGTGGGTAAATCATATACAATACAATAACTAATAGCATAGCTAACTACATATGAGAATTTGTGCATTTTCAGATATAAACGTCTTCACAATGTTCATCTTTTCACCCTGCATGTAAGAAAAAAGAATATCAGTTAAACAAAATAGGTAACTTGAGGAGTGAGACGTGGAGCAATACTCCACTTCCGATTCTAAAAATCAAAAGTTCAAATTCTCATACCAAGAAAGAGTTGGAGGTTTTTTTTACCGAATAATAAATTTTTATACATAGTAAGATAAATTGGATCCTAGCCTTACATAAATGTCCAACTAGAATCGCCTGTAAGGGGAAAAGGAGCAATGAGAATCGAACTTGCAAACTCTGAATTGGTTGCATAGTGTGCTCCCATGCCACTTCACTAGAGCTCCATCCTCTATAGAATAATAAAAAAAGGCAACTTATGCTAATATTCACCTAGGTCCACAATAACACAATAGCTATGGTAGATAGAAGCATGATTTTGTGAATGACTAAAACACTGTGTTTAGATAACACTATGAAAGAGAAATGAAGGGTGTGGGCAAAGGAGGTTAGGGAGAAAAAAGAAAGGAAGGGGAAAGGCGAGCCTCTATTTTTCCCTCAAAATGTCTCCAATTTTAAACAGATAATGGTTATTAAATGAGATGGAAATAGATTATTCGCTCTCCCTTGCCTTCATCCCCCAACCTATTTCCCAAGTAAAGAGATTTATTCTCGTTCTTATGTTTTCCCTTCTTTTGTCTCTTTTTTCTTCAATTTACAATGGTTCTACTATACATTCGTATGCACGTAGAGATATTTGCATCTAAAGTGTTTTATTGTCCATTTTAAATATTTTGCTCATTTTAAATTTTAAAATGAATATTTTTTTTTTATTTATAAAATAAGAAAAATTACATTCAGATGTATTATACACCTCGTCACCTCGATGTATATAAAAATTTCATTTCAATCTAAACAATGCATAGAGCGTCACATTACAATAATGAACTTGAGTCTTAAAATCTGTTCAATATGTGGGCTCCTAACCACAGAAGTTTGAAAAGGCAAAGTAAACCAACTGAAACCCAACTTTGGCAATAGAAGTATATGGACCACATATAGCAATCTTCACCGTCTTAAGCCCATTCATCACTATTCAATTGCCCCACGCACAATTTACGTCCTAAATCCAAGCCCATTGAATTTTCATATCTCTCTACAACTATTTATTTAGTTTAGGTAAATACCAATATTCCATTGAAACTAGATGGTTGATACCTCATTGGCTCATTCTATATATATATATTTTTTTAAATAATATATTTTTACACATATTTTACTTTTTTTTAATACTTGATACCTCATTTAATAATTTTTATTATTTTTTCAATATTTAGTCACCTTTTTTTTTTACACATATTTTTCCTTTTTTATACTATGTTGAAAAAGTTTCATCATCTTAGCGAAGTATCTACGGATTTCAACAATACATTCTAAGTTGCATTGAAATTTTTACAATATATTATTTCTTGTACTAATGTCTTTTTTAACTAAGAATTTATTCTTTTCAACTCATTCTTGCTAAACTAATTTAAACTTATTAAAAAGTATTGGATCATATTTGGTGAGAGAGACAAATATTACCTTTGCTTATTAATTAAAAATTAGCTAGTTAGCTTGAATTTCTTCGGCGAAATTAAGACAAATAAAATAGACCGTAATGACCCGTACAAGTTCCATACCTATTATTTTGCAACCTATAAAGGTGGGCATGAGCGGTGCCACTACGACCCATGTGTAAAGCCTGCAGCATGCCTTGTGCCACTGTGGGTCATTCCTATGTCGAGCGCCAAGTTATAAAATATAACGTTTTGTGCCGGGCTAACTCGTGCCGTGCCACCTTACCTGATACAAATTTTATATACATTATATGAAATTTTAACCAAAATAAATGTGTCAATTTGTGTACTGGCTCATCGTGCTCATAGTGAGTTTGTGTCAAAAAATTTAAATGATGTTCATGTATGACCCATGATTCATGCGTTTGTACCATATCGTAACGTGCTAGTTGCGGGCCCATACTAGAGCGGATCCAAATCGTGACGTGTTAAGTTGACCCTCATGCTAGTCTAACCCATGCCCATCTCTAGCACCCTGGCTAATGGCTATACAACATTAGTACACATTACATTATAGATAGAGATAAGGAGTGCTATTATGTTATCCAAAACAAAAGGAGCACAAATCCCCTCCTATCCACAAAACACACCCATTATCAAAAATGCCACGTCACAAACCCATATCTTACACGTAATCACACCTAACCAATCAAATGAAGTCAATAGATTATTCACTCAAAATTCCCACCAATCAAAACACCATCATAGGATATCCTAGGTGTCACCTCAATATCCACCAAACCAAGCATTTAGTTCATAACATTGTTTACAACATTTTCACAAAAAACACACATAATATCTTACAACAACAACCACACACACACACACTCACTCAAACACCTAGCCTTTGGCTTCGGTTGCGGCGGCAGTTATGGCTTCGGTGGCGGCATCGACGGCGGCAACATGCCTAGGAAAGTCAGAAATGTTGGGAAACCCACTCAACTTAAGAAATTCCAATTCTGCCACTACAAATGCCACCCCAAGTGGTGTAGGAGCTTCAAAGGTAGTGGCTCTTTTTGGTAAGAAAAAGCCGGCTCCACCAAAGGCTAAGCCTGCTCCTGTTTCGCCCGCCACCGATGAGCTCGCTAAATGGTACGGTCCTGACCGTCGGATCTTCTTACCCGATGGCCTTTTGGACCGTTCCGAGATCCCCGAGTACCTCAACGGAGAAGTCCCCGGAGAGTATGACCCTTTTTTAACTATAAAAATCTTCTCTTCCACAATTTGTGTTTAAATTGCGACATTTAGACATTTTTTTTACCATTCACTTAGTTACACTTTGACAATAAATATATTTTGATTCGTCTTAATATGTATTTTTTTTTCAAATTATAATTTGCATGATTTTTACAAACACATAATTAAAGTTATTAGCGGCCTAAATTATGCTAGAAAAGTATAAAAGTTAGAATTCCTTAGATAAGACTTCTGTTGGTGATTTTTGACGATGCACAAGTGAACTGAGTTTAAGCTGAAATAAACAAGCCCATAGATTATCTTTTTAATACATTTGACTAGGGATTAAACAACTCATATTATTCTAGACCAAATTTCTGGACCAAATCTTCACAATAGCTACTTAATTGGTCTCAAAATTAATGTAACTTTTTTAATTTGAGATTTTATTTGATGAATATATATAGTTCATACTTCAATTTTTCTAATAAGTATGAAAATGAATATGATTTTATATGTTTGTATTTAGCATTTTGTTTTATTGCGTTAATTGAAAGAATGAATAATAGTGATTTTGGCAGTGCCAAATTGAGATAGAGTTGTTATTTGTTAAGATAGGAAGACTTGTCTATACTATAGTGAAAATATCATTCAATGAATCTAAATAAATGGTTGCTTTAATTTATTGGTTGCAGCTATGGTTACGACCCTTTTGGTCTCAGCAAGAAGCCAGAGGACTTCGCCAAGTAAGCCAATTTTACCCTTCAACAATGTATTCATATAGGACTATTCTAACAGTTTCCGGACTTTATTATTTATTTTAGATCAGATGAAGAAAAATAAGCTATGATCAGGTCTTATAACTTTATTTGTGTTTTGTTTATACTGAAATATCTTTAATTTTATAATGAAAAGTATTGTGAATGAAATTTACTTATTTGAAAATTACACATTAATACAAATATAATGAAATATCAGCTCATCTCAATTTTTTTTTTTGTTTTTTGACAAGATAGGTCAAATCAGTTCAACAAAAATCCGTTGAATCAAACATAACGTTAATTTGTTATAACTTTTACAATGTTATGGTGTATGGTACATACCTAGCTTGCAATATATGTGAAATGCTGATAATATATGAATAATATACAGATACCAAGCATATGAGTTGATCCATGCTCGTTGGGCAATGCTTGGAGCAGCTGGGTTTGTTATCCCAGAAGCCTTCAACAAATTTGGTGCTAACTGTGGTCCTGAAGCTGTTTGGTTCAAGGTTTTTTCTTTTTAACCTTTTTGATTGCTTATTTGTAGCCTTTTTTTCTCATAAATCTATGGCTCTGTTTGAGAGTTTGCTGATAGCTGTTAGAGGTTAGCTGATTGAGATGGTTGTTTTGATTAGCTGATTGTGATAGTTGATTTGACTAACTGATTACATTAGCTGTATGTGATGTAGAAGTATTTGGTAGATAGAGGTTAGCTGTCAGATGTTTCAGGATAAAAAGAACCAAAAAATTATAAACTCTTCTAAAAAGCAAGGACTTTTTACATTTTCATCCCAAAACTCTCTTCCAAAGCTTTAACTCTCAAACACCAAAAATAGCTTTTAAAGTTGGTCAAACCTCTCTTTTCTCTAAAACCTCTATTCCCCCCCAAACTTCTAACTCTCAAACACCCCCTTACAACATGTTACCTAATTAGTTCTGCAAAAAGTTATAATAGTATTCTAAAAAGCTACAATTTTTTCAGCAAAAAGTTATCCCGCCAGATGTATGACAAAAGACTTGCTATTAGCTTAATATGCATTTAAATGTTTATTGTGTAAATTTGTTGGCTATTTTTTTTACTTAGTAAAATGCACCTGTATTATTATTGTTGTACAGACTGGAGCATTGTTGCTAGATGGAAACACCTTGAACTACTTTGGAAAGAACATTCCAATCAACCTTATTGCTGCTGTTGTTGCTGAGGTTGTTCTTCTTGGTGGTGCTGAGTACTACCGAATCATTAACGGCTTGGTAAGTTCATTGTTTTTCCCTTACAGTCCGTTTAGTAACCAGTTATAAATCAAGTATGAAACTCTAATTTATACAATTATTAGAGTTTTTTTCTCTTCACAATTTCATTTCCAAACTCTGTTTTTTCTTCACAATTTTTCATCCCCCCACAATGCAAATAGATGAAAAGTCATGGGAAAAAATAAAATTGAAGGTGTGCTTTCATTCTTGTAAATCTTGGCTTAAACATTTTCATGCAAAACATATATTCCATCTGTAACATATTAACTGCAATGATTTCACAATTTTTCTCTCTACTTTATGTCAAATTGTTGCAATTAATATGTAAAGGAGGGAGTATATGTTCATTACAATCAAGACATCAATCAAATAGGGCGTTATAGTTTGTACAGTTCTAAGGTAACATAAAAGAACTACGTTCAATAAGATAATTTTAACACATAATGCATATTATTCATTTATTTTACGATAAAATTGAAGACATCGGTTATATAGAGTTGTATATATATGCACAAACCGTGCTGCTGATTGAATTGTCAATCAGCAACACGATTGACGAAAATGCTACATATGAACAACATTTTTAAAAATTGTAAGCATGGTTGACAGGAATTGGAAGACAAGCTTCACCCAGGAGGCCCATTTGACCCATTGGGCCTAGCAAATGACCCAGACCAAGCAGCCATATTGAAGGTGAAGGAGATCAAGAATGGTAGGCTTGCAATGTTTGCAATGTTGGGCTTCTTTATCCAGGCCTATGTAACAGGCCAAGGCCCAGTGGAGAACCTTTCAGCCCACTTGAGTGATCCCTTTGGAAACAACTTACTCACAGTTATTGCTGGATCTGCTGAGAGAGCTCCCACCCTGTAATTTGTGCACTCTCTTTGCAAGCAGCTGATTTAGTGGCTTTTCTTTTTTATTTGTACAATCTCAAATCTCTAAATCATTAAAAACAAAGACAAAAAAAACCCATGTTTTGCAAGGGACACCATGTTTTAATGTTGAGTTAATGTTAATCTATTATCTACTACTATAATTTTTAAGGTGAGACCTAATTGTATCTTGTCTTTTATAGAGTGGTGGTATTTTTCATCTTTTTTTTAGCAACTTATGAGTAATTCTTGTTGAATTTGAATAATTTGATCAAGATAATTTTGCTAATCAGCCTACCTAAATATTAGATAAAGGTTAAATATCTATAATAAATTTAATTAAAAAGTGTTCTTTCACATGGAATTTTTCAAATATAATTAGCTTAAGCTTTGCATGCTTAATAAAATAATAGGAAAAAATTATTGACATGTTAATCTTCGTCCGCTTTTTACTTAATTTCGTCTGTGTTATGACAGATTTGTCATTAACTCATTATCTTGTAACATTTTATCTCTCAATAACTTGCATTTTACTGGACACTTGGATTTTATTAGACTTGTCAATCTCCACCTTAAGCACATCGGAAAATGCTAGACTTGCAATAAATAATGCCCAAAAAGTAAGAATCGTCGTAAAAATGATTTGTGCCTCTAAGAAAATCACCTCCTTGACCGAGGTAGGGACGCCGTTTTTAGGTGTCTTGTCTAAGTCATAGCGTTTATTTTAAGCGCCTCTATCTAGGTCAAGAGGTGATTTTCTACGTACCCCCTTATTTTTGTGTCTGTACATGATGTTACTTACGGTGGGTCTGATATTTTTCAATGCAATTAAGGTAGTCGTCGGATAAATTCAATATGGCATGAGTGTCCAATAAAGTCTTATTTCATGAGAAAGATGGAAAATTACAGAGTAATGGCAAAATTGCCAAACTGTGGTTGAGACAAAGTTAAACATTGGCGATGTTTAATTAGTCTAACAAAAATGTGGTTCTTACACCTCTACACAAAATCTTTCCCATACTACAACCACTACTTTTTTTTTTTATTTTTCTGGTTTTGAATATAAAAGAAAATAATTGTATCATATTTTTTTACAAGTAATAATTGATAGTGTGGATATAATGGAGAAAACTCTATAAAAAAATAGATGAAAAATAACATACATGTTTAGATAAGTTCATATAAGGTCTGATCAAATTGATAAGTTCAGTGTAGTATATGATCAGGTCTAACTAGGTGTGATAAGTAGAGATTTGCATTTTCGGATACTAAATCGAATTTCATCCAAAAATTCGGGTACCATATTTTTTTATCTATATAATAAGGAAGCTATATATCCAAATTTCGCAAACACTTTTAGTGAAAAACCATATCTTTTATCGAAAATTTAGATCGGAAAATTAGATATTTGAAAATTTGGATTGAAAACTAAATATTCCAGTTTTAAATTCGGGCAAAATCAATTTTAACACGGATATACGGGTTTTATATTTGGAATTTGGATTCTCCAAAATCTTATTGAAACTTATTGAAAGTATTGGATCTGATTGAACTTGGCTATTAAAAAAAATAAAAATTAGTCCTTTCACACTTGATTAGACCTAATCAAATTGTATTAAACTTATTACAGCTGATTATACATGATTTTAGCTTATCTGAACCGAAACTTATTTTTAAGGTGAAGAGAACACACCATAAATAGACATAGAAGCTTTGCACCAAAAAAATAGACATAGAAGCTATACCCCACTTTCATTATTTTTTTTAAAAAAATGTTGCATGGTAATAATCTTTGAATCAAACTATACTCCAAATTACACAAGGTCAAGAGGAGTAGTAAAATAGTGTCCACTCTCACCTCATATTCAAGGGATATGGGTTCAAACCTTATTACTAGCGTCCCTCTTATATGTGTAATTCAAAAGGAACGACTTTTCTTACCTAATAAAAAAAACTCCAAATAACGAGACTTAACTTAAACTGAATTTTGCACTTAACTTCACTCTTTATTGGTATTTATATATAGGTTTTTTTTTTTTCCTAAAACTACCTTAGTTACATTACATTTTGCGAGAAACTACATTTTTTACAATTTTTTTTTGAAAGACTACGTTTTTAATCCATTTCGTTATTGACACTACCACTCATCACTTTCCGACGTTGACTTCAATTTTTCAGTCAATAAAATGTCATTTACCAGGCACATGCGTAGTTTTTTTATTTTTATTTTTTATTACTAATCACGCCTATTTTTACCTATTTCCTATTTTCACTTTTACCCATTTGCACTTTTCTTAAGAAATTAGAAATATAGGAAAATTGATCAAAATCCACAACAATTATTATGTGATTTGGTCTTATTTTTTCAAATTGTTTCCTCTAATAGAAATGTATTAAATAAATTAGTTCGTATTGGTTTTTTTTATCTATGAAAAACATTTTTGAAAATTACAAATTTATACATTGATGCAAATATAACAGGATCTCATTTGACATATTGTTTTCCTTATATAGATTAATGTATATAAAAAATATCATAATTTGATCAAATCTAGTTAGTAATAAGTTCAAGTCGGATCATAAAAAATAAATGGAAAATGATAGGGCTAAGCATAACCGCAAACCAAACCGCAATTTTGCGGTTTAGTTTGATTTTTGGTTTGAAAAGTGTGGTTTGATTTCCAACTTTATCAAACCGTAATTTAGCAATTTGGTTTGGTTTCCGAAAATTTTGAAACAGCACCAAACCGTAAATCATAATTTTTTTAATTATTATAAAATATATAATTTCATATTTTTTATCCATATAAAATAATGCCGCTTACTTAGTGATTAGTTGTGTGCTTTATTTTATTCTAAATGGGATTGTAATTTGTGAATAACTAATGTTAGTTGAAAATCTGTGATTTTGTTTTATTTTTTTCATTATCAATTAATAATTATAAAATAAAATTTTAAAAAGGATTAAATTGCAGTGCACCAAACCGTTTCTTGTGTGCGATGTGGTTCGATTTGATATACTTTGCGGTGCGGTTTCAAATAATGTCAAACCGTAATTTTGCTGTATGTTTCAAAGCGCACCACGCTCAGTCCTAGAAAATGATATACATAGCGCTAAAGGTTATGTATAAGGTCCTTAAAATGAAAAGAAAAAAACAATTATTAGATTGATTATTATGTGATTTGGTCTTTTTTTTTCCAAATTGTTTTCACTAATAGAAATATACCCCGTATTTAACTATTTAATAAATGAGTCAGATCAAATCAAATAAATAAAAATTGGTTGAACCAATCATAAGCCCAATTGCCCAACCTACCTATATTTAAAAAAAAATAAAAGCCCACTAAGCAAGGGAAAGGTGTAATGTAGTGTAGTGTGCAAGTGTGGGAGTACGTGTTCGTCCCTCCTCACGCATTACGCTGTAGTTCCGGAATGCTCCAGATTGCGGACATGTTCCCTGTGGAGTTGTGGGCCAGTCCTTTACTTATTTTAATATGATAATGTGTGGGTACTATGCTTTCAACGAGCTTTATTATTGCAGGTCAACTGACCTAATTTTAGCCGATACGTATAAGTATAGGGGTGATAATGAGCTACGTACACATGTTCGCGTGAACAGTTCGAGCTCGGCTCGATCAAAGAATGGCTCGAGTTCAAGTTCGGCTTGAGAGTTAAACGAGCCGAGCCAAATTGGATTAAGTTCGGCTCAAAAAGTTCGTGAACAAGCTCGATTAATTAAATCTATAAAATATTATAAGCATAATTTTCTTTAAAAATATATTTTACGGAGTATTATATAAATGTTATATTAATCTAACATTGAATTATTAAATTATGTTATATATGTTGTGAAACTTGTAATTATATATGTTGTTAAACTTGTAATTATATATGTTGTAAAATTGAAATATTTTAACAAAGGAGCTTTACTCGAGCTTGAGCCAAACTCCCGAGCCTGAGCCTAGCTCACAAGCCTGATCCGAGCTCACGAGCTGAGCTCGAGCTAGGATTTTTTTCACAAGCCCGGCCGAGCTTCCAAATTCCAAGCTCGACGAGCTCACGAGACGAGCCAACAAATAAATTAACTGAGCATGAGGGTGTTCAGTCTCGGTTCGTTCGATAAGCATCCCTACATCTTTAAGAGTGATAATAAGGAATTCCCACAAATGTGTGCAATGATAATCGAACCTAATATCTCGTGTCTGAAATTCTGAAGCCTTAATCATTAGGATAAAACCTTATTCTCAGTGGGCCCATCCACATATAAATTCTTTTATACGGAGTACATCCAGATATATTATACTGATATAAGAGTAACTTTGCTATTTAATATTTCTTTTGCTCATTTTAAATTTTAAAATGAAAAAGTTATTTAAAATAAAAAAATAAAACACCTTCCGGAGGTAGAACAACTACTCATTGCCGTCCCCAAGGTTTCACTAAACGACAGCACACCAATTACCAAACAACAAAATGCACCAGCTTAGTAGCTTACCATGTGAGGGTTGCTACATTGTACTCCGTACAATCTTTTAAAGCACAACTTGCTTCAAATTTCCTGACATTTTTTTTTTATTTTTTATTTTTTGGAATTTGGGGGATTGATTTTTTTCCAAAGATGTTGAGTGTGTATTTTTGGACATGATTGCATCTATCCGAAATATTGATTACTTCGTGTTAATTTGGATGAGGTTTCACCATTAGTATTCCTTATTATTCTCAATTAATGGTAGCAGTGTAAGTTTGTATCAAAATCGATTGGATAATTTTTTACTGAACTGAATTGAATTAACTGAAATGAAATAAAATTGTAAACTAAAATTGAACTGAAAATTGAAACTAAGCTGATAATGAGCTGAACTGATAATGAGCTGAACTGAAAATAACTGAATAAAACTGAAAAAATAGCAACTGTAACCGAAATGAACTGAAAAATGCCAAAACTAATTTGAACTGAACTGAATGTTAATTTTTTAGGACTATGTTTGAGAAGGTAAAGAAAAAGTCAAAATAATAATTTATTGTCTAAAATTAGATATACATTTGTCTAAAAATTCTAAGGTAGTGTTTGGATATGTGGAATTCATTTCAAATTGATGAATTCAATTTATGAAATTGAAATGTTACAATTCAAATGACAATTATTTGTTTGGGTTGTTTTTAGAATTTGAAATAACATGGTTTTGTTAAGTATTTGAAATACACAACATTTACTTGCTAAGAATTTGGGTTGGGAATTGACCCAAATCCAATTCCAATTTTTTTTACTTGCCAAACATGTAATTTGACCCAAATCCATCATTTCAAACGAAATGTTTGTATCCAAATATAACATTAATTTCATTTTAAGAAGTGTAATAGCTATTGGGTGTAATGAAAATTTTGGACTTATATGCTCAATTAATTTGAACTTTAATAATTATTAAATATTACTTCGATATGAATTGTTACAATATTCCTCCAATTTGAGATTTTTTTAGAGTTATTCTACTTTCCCTTTCTTCCTTGTTTGGCTAATTTTTTTTTTCCCCTTCATATATCTAATATTAAGTAAATTTCTCTATTAATTTTTCCTCTTTATGTGCACTATAGAATTATAGATCAGAATTGAAGGTGACTGCAACGATCAATATCGTGACTTACCAAAAAAAAAACGATCAATATCGTTCATCAACTGCTCTAGGCGGGCTTTTGTCGTGTCGTCATTGAAGGTGACAATCTCAGTCCCATCACCAATTTTCCAACGTATCCCGTAAAGTAAAAGAGGTAACATATGTAAATTACTTATCCAATTCCACGAGTCGTCTTTGGATTGCAAATGATAATGAAAAACAATAAGAGTCCATTGAAATATTTAGCAAAAAAAAATTACACAAAGGTTTATTATGACCTGAAAGAATTTTCCACCCAAGTTTACAGATAAAGGCTTTATTGATCGCATTGACTTTGCATAACCTTTGGCACCCTTGAATCTTAGGGTGACAGAAAATCATAGGTAGATATGGTTTATCAGCATTTTAACACCAAAGAAAGATTTTTTAATTTTTATCAAGAGTGTTTGTAAAAAAAATCGAGAAGCAGACAATATAATGTACATAGCTTAGGAAGAGCCTCAAGATTGGATTGGATTGGGACATATTTTCCAGCTTTCGATAATCACTTGGCAGACTATAAATTAAGATTAGAGTTGTATTTTTCTGAGAGTATGCTCGAAACAAATTTTTGAAATAGAAGTTGAATAAAGCAACACGCCGATGTAACATCCAGTAAACTATTTTAGATACTTTAGCAAGCGTCCTTTTGTGATATTTTTTGGGGAGAAAATGATAGAAGAATTTTCAAAATTAAATTTATTTATTAACGGAAGACTTGCATGAATTTATTCGAAATGTTTTTTAATTTTTACACAAGTTGTTTTAATGGCTTTACAAAAAAGGAGACTACAATCGGCAAAGAGGAGATACAATATGATAGGGGTAGTTGGAGTAATCTTATTACCTACAGTAGATGTGAACGAGAAGAGGGGAATAAGAAAGACCTAGATCTTGATACCCATTAATTGGAGAGACTAAAATGTGAAGAGTAACCCAAAGAAAATCTCATTCGATACAGTCATAAACATTTCATGTTTAATTATCGGGGAACATATTAAATTTTTGTGTATAACACATTGTCATGAATTGCACAGTCATGAGCAAAAGGCCAAAAGCATTACGAGAAGGCCAATAATTTTTCAAAGAATGGTAATAACTAAATTATTATACTGATACTCCCTTCGTAACATATTAATGGAAACGATTTGACATAAAGTAGAGAGAAAAAATGTCAAATGGTTGCCATACATAGATAAGTTTTATATAAAAAGTTATGGTATTATGCTAAAAAATTACAATTTTTAACGAAAATTTTATGGATCAAACATAAGACATGCTATAACGTATTAATTTTATTTAATAGAGTAATGGTAAGACAATTATAGGGGTCTACACTGCCGAAACTAGTTGAACCAATGGACAAGAATCTCCAACTTCATTGATCTAGAGATTGAACCATACATGAATTTTTCGAAATCCATATCGTTTTGGATTGGAATTGTAACTTCGGTTTTTCTTTTTCATTTTAAAAAAACTATATATATTTTTTTTCTATTCTATAAATTATTATTTACATTATTATATACTAAATGCAATGTAATATATAGCAGTCCTTACAAAAATATAATAACATAACTAAGAAAAATATAAATTTATTATTATCTGTAATATAACATTTAATATATAAAAAGGATATTTAAAGGGAATTCAGCCGCCAGTCCGGACCGAAAACTTGGAATACCTTTTTTTGTGCGGACTAGTGACCAGAGTTGAATCATCAATGCGATCCGATTCACTTGAATTTCTAGTTTCGACCGGAATGCGAACACCCCTAGACAATTACCGCATCACATTAGTTATTGGTATGAGAATTTCCCATCTTCGACCTTAAGAATTGAAGATGGAGAATTAATTTTTCACCCGAACTCACATTGACCCGAAGTTGACCCCGACCATTAAAGTCTACAATCTTGATTGTTAAGTTTTTTAAAGATCTACTTTCTCCGTAAAATATTAATTACAACGATCTGACATTTATTCTTTCAACTTTATATCAAATTGTTTCTATTATTTTATAATGGATGAAGTATTTGACAAAAATCTGAATCCAACTTAACCCAAACCCAAAAGCCATCAAACGAGAATTGACTCATCCTAAATCAAATCGATCCGCACCCGACTCGAACGACCCAATTGACATATCTCTATTATATAAGCCAGGGGGAGCCATGGTGTCTCCCCTCGAAAAGTCTATAATGGCCCTTATAAATTTATTAAAAATCAAATAGCATCACTCTTATTTATTAAGAAAAGTTATTATAATTTTTGAATTTTTTAAAATTAAAATATTACAAAATATACAATTCGAAAAAATAAAATAAAATAATCAAAATTCATATTTTTTAATTCTCTATAAATAGATATCCATTTTAATATAGTTTGTTACAAAAAAACTATATTTTGATTATCGTAGAAATTTGATAGCCGATTTTGTTCATTTTTGAGAAATGACCGGATAAAAGGGGAAATTTTGTTTACGATTATATGAATTTAAAAAATATTTTAAAAATCTTCGATTTTTTAAGATAGATTAAAAATATCGTCGCACACAAAGCGTGAACAAAAGACTATATTTAAATAGAGTGAGAAAAAATGTGTGTCAAACCCATGAGAGAAGGGTGGGAGAGAAATTCGAGAAAGACAAGACAAAACAATGGTGGAGGTGTAATATGTAATAAAATACTCTTTAAAATAAAAAAAAACAAAGGAAAAGAAAGTCATGTCGTCAACTCCAATGTTGAAATCCTAAAATCACTCTCCCTCCAACCATCTTCTTCACTTCCTTCCGTCCTTCCATTCTCCATTCTTTCCTCAACAATTTCCTCATAATTCTCAACAAAGCCCTAACAATGTCCCTTTTTCTCTTTCTCAATTCCTTCATTTTCTCCTGAATTACCCCATTTTTTCCCCATGGATCATCTTCATCAATCAGACAATGACCTATCATCAGCAACAACAACAACCCTCTCAATCTCAAAACCAAATCTCTACCGTCTGATTACTATCCCAACCCACAAATCACCATCGTCAATCTGGTTCGAAATTCGTCTGTTCTACGTCCGCATAGCACCTTGTGATGTCGACTCTGTACCTGATTACCTCACCCTCAAGCACCTCCGTGAAGAACTCGGTGTTTCCCTCGAAATCAACGGCTCTCGTATCCCCGCTTCTCAATCTTCATCGTCAACTCTCCGTAGAGACCGCGTTGACCGGGATTCTTCCGAGGTTACCTACGTCAGCACCGACAACGTCAAGATCTCTGGCAACGTAGAATTCGAGGTTTCCGAGGTGGATAATTTGCTTCTTTGTGGGTCCCTTGGAAGGTTCGAGAATGATTGGAGTATGGATTTCTATGCCGGTGGTAATAATGGTTGTTCGCCGTCATCGGCATTTTTTCAGCCGAAATTAGGGATTTCGTCGCCTTCAATTGAGGTTTATGTCGCAGGAAGATGGGCGGATACACCGGTGATTCTAACGAAGATGATTAGTGTTAGTCCGAGGAGGAAATCTCCTAGGTACAGCACTTTAGATGCAATTCCTGAGGTTTCTGATGAGACTGAGAAGGATCAAAAGGCTATTGTTGCTGCTAATGGAAATATTCGGCATCGGCAATTGCAGGTTTTCCTATCATCTAATTTGTTTATATTGGTTGAAAAGTTGAATGAATGATTTGTTGAATGTTGCGTGGTAAAGACATATGAATTGTTCTAATATATGTTGATGGTTATTGATGTAGTTAAATTAAAGGTGGAGATTGGTAGCCGAACAAAATTGTTTATTGTAGTTACTGGAAAGGAGATGATATATTGGTATGTTAGATTTTGGTATCATGGGTTCTGTAATGTGAATATGTGATGATATAAAATGTTTAATGCTTTTGATTGAAGGTTGATGTTATCTTTCACACCATACTTCACTTAGCTGGAAATGGATTGAAAATTCAAGATAAACAAGTTAAAGAAATATAGTTCCTTCGCTCCATATTAGTTGCAATGTTCCTTTTTTACACTTGCCAATGTAAAAGATAAGAGCGAATTATATTTGTTGAGACAATTTAAAAGACATCCACATGACTATATTCGTTTAGATGTATACAACACAAGAGCGAATTATACGAGTGATTATGAATAGTGTCAAATTGGCAACGTTACAACTATATACAAGCGGAGGAAGTATATAGTATATAATTGGAAAACCCAAGATAAAGAGGAGAAAGGATTTAAAAAATTCCTTTTCTACTTTAGGATTAATGCAAGAATCATGGGTCATGGGATGGCTCAAAATGGCAAGTGGGAACGATCAAGTATGAAAAAAAGGGAACTGCTTCTGTCCCTACATGTTGGCAACATTTGGTTATTTTTTTTAAAAAAGTTTTTTTGGATGAGTAGGCAAGGATAGGATTAAAAAGTAGGAAAGCTATGTGTGGGACCAAATAATACCATTTGATTTGAAAGGAAATGTAGCAAACTTTCAGAGACATTGACAAACATTTAGGGATGTAGGAAGCAGGTTTTAAAATTGAAATGATACTTCATGAATGATAATAATCTCTTAATCTCATATTCTATTCTACTCACCCCGTAACATATTAACTGCAACAATTTGACATTTTTTCTCTCTACTTTATGTCAAATCGTTGCACTTATTATGTTACGAAGGGAGTACATTTTTTTAAATAGTTTTCTTAAATTACTCCCTCCGTGTCAAAATGTTGTTATGTTTGCCTTTTGCCCATTTTTCAATGCAATTGTTTAAACATCTACATCTTCCACTATAATCTTTTAAAAAAAATCTTATGTTTTTGGCTATGGAACAACTATTTTAAACCGGATGGAGAAATAATAATACCAATAATGTGTTTCTGAAAAATGGTGGAAACATTTGACTTAGTTTAGTAAATGTACTAAATTGAACAATTGAGCATGATAATGTATTTGTGATTGGCTGTTGAGAGTTTCCTTGATGATTATATAGGCCTAACATCTATCTTTTAGTAGTTTTTATGAGAAAAAAAATTAGATGAATAGGGTGATAATGACTTTAGCCTGTTCGCGAACTTCTAGCTCAGCTCGGTCAAAGCTTGGCTTGTTTTAGCGCGATTCGAGTTCGAGTTTGGCTCGGTTGAATTGTGCCATGCTCAGCTCGAACAGCTCGTGAACAGGCTCGATTAAATTTTTATATATGTAAATCATATATTATGTTATATAAATAAATTTGATTTTTCTAGTTATTATATATCAAATAAATTAATAGTCTTATTGTTAAAATATTAACTCAAAAAGCAAACATCTTTAAAAAAATTTATAATAGAGAACACATATATAAACTAAGAATAATACTAGGTGAAACTGTTCGTGAACAATTCGATAAGGGCTCGGTCAACACTTGATCATAGCTCGGCTCAATTAAGACTCAATTCATCAAGGTTCGAGCTCGGCTTAAGTTCATGAACACGAGCCGAGCTAAGCAGAGTTCGGGCTCGGCTCACTCGATAATCACCCTGGGTGATCATGTCATTTATGGTCTTCACATATTACAAAAGTCTTACTTCAGCTTAAGTTTAAACCCCCAAGATCCTAAAGTCTTTCTACACAATTCTTACTTTCCACTATTTCTTTTATCTCATCAACTAACACAATGTCATATGTATGCAAAACTATGCCCGATGGTATATTATCTTGAATTGACATTGGTAATTCGTCCATGACTACGAAAAAATGGAAAGGGCCAAGTGTGGAAATTTGATGTACTCCAATTGTGATAGAGAACTTTTTTGTTTGCCCGAAACTAGTCCTCACACTCATGCTAGCATCTACTTACATATCTTTGATCAGGTCAATATATTTCTTCAAGATGCTTTTCTTGTTAAGGCCCACAAAGTACTTTAATACTTCACTCGGCCCCTATTAATCGCCTTCTCCAATCAATAAAAACCATATGCAAAACTTTCTTATCCCTATATCTCTCCACGGACCACGAGTTGTCTTATAAGATGAATTGCCTCCATCATCGACCTTCTTGGCATAAATTCTAATTAGTTTTCGAGATTTACACACTTCTTAACCTTAATTCAATCACTTTCTCCCATAGCTTCATAGCATGACTCATTAATTTGATTGCTCTTAATTGGCACAATCTTGTACGTTCCCTTTGTTTTTTAATATATTGGGATTTTATTACTCTTGTTCTACTCTGTACTCCAAATTGTTATAGAGAGTTTTCAGGCATTCCATTCTAATTGCTTTCTTTGATCCCATCTTTTCCATTGCTCTTTTGACTAACTCTTGAATTCTCCTCAAAAATCCCGATTTATCATATCATGAGTAGCACTTATCCCCAATATCTTGCTCCTTGCCTTCATTGAATAGGTTATCGAACTATCGAAGTATGATCTCTATCTGTCTGTTATTTCCTTATCGTCAACAAATACCCTTTTATTAACATCCTTCACACAATTTTCCTGATATATCGAGTCCTTTATGCACCTTACGATAGAAAATAAATTATTTTGGGAAATGCGAAAACTGATTCTTATTGTCATTGTTGTTGTAGTAATACTCTTTTTTTTTTAAAATTTCATTAAACTTCTCATATTATTTTGCATTTGCAATTGTATTGTTTTGGTAGCTAGGGAATGTGTGGAAGTTCATATATTACACACTACTCCTATGCTCCTAATAAAGAGAGCTATGCTACACCTTTTTAATCCACTGCTTGTAGAAGCTAAATGAATAATAACCCACCCCCTCTTTTACAAAGCCAGATTTTTTATGCGTTCAACTCCAACCAATAGCATCTGTAATGGTTTTGAACTTGTATTGTTATGTGAATAGCAACTCTACAGGGATTAGTTTGATTGCTTGACGTGGAGGTGGAGCTCAATGGTGTTTGTCGTTTCTTTCTTTAGTCGTGTTTTTTTAGGAATAAGATGTATCTGTATTTTGTGATCCTCTGTTTCCATGTGTACTGAAGTCTATTCCTTCTCTTTGTTATTATCAAATTTTGAAAATGCAAGTTCTGGTTATTGCAGCTCAATGGAACTGAAGACGAGTATGAAGCGGAAGGAAAGTTGATGCACACTTGGTATCCGGAAGAGGGTTGTGAGGGAGAAGACGGCCAACTCACTTGGTTTAACGCTGGAGTAAGAGTTGGTGTTGGTATCGGTCTAGGTATGTGTCTTGGCGTTGGGATTGGTGTCGGACTACTTATGCGATCATATCAAACCACAACCCGGAAATTTAGTAGGAGATTTTTCTGATTTTTCATGAAAGCTTCCTTTGGTCCTATAAAGGAAGAAATGTGAGAGAAACAAAGAGTTATACTGTGATGCTGTGAGATTACGTGATAACTGGGATCCGCAACACTAACAACCATGTCTTCTCCTCGGATGAAGTCTAGTAACTGTACAAAACTACATCAATGTAGCTAATAACAATATCAAGCAATCAAGACAGCCACACTATGCAGATTTCCCATGTAGCAGAGGTATGATTAATTTGAGTGAAATTCATTTAGGTAAGTCTATGGGATATGGAAAAAAAAAATTGAGAAAACCGCGCATCAAGTTGTATGTTGCATGTTGTTTGTATTTGGAACAATGAGATGGTGTTTAATCATTGTGTTTAGAAGGCGGTGTAATAAATTGGTTGTCTTGGTCATTTTATAGGTTTCTGCATATATAATTTATGTATGTTAATTTTGTAGAGAGGCAATTTCGGCATGTTTGATGGTGTATATTTCATGAGTTTGTTAGCCCCTTCACCTGTTTCACCATTTTTTTTAATGTTTCATACAGCCTGGAAGTGTTTCATTTTGGCTCATTGCTCTTGTTGTTGCATTTTACACATCTACAGTTACCGAGGTACTCCAAGGTGAGGAGTGTATTATTCTCATAGTTTACGGTTATTTGTGTTGGAAATTTTCATAATTCTTGAATTTGGATTGTTATTTGGAGTTCAAGTTAGGTGTCCTAAAGGGAATGAGGGTATGTAACATGTGATGTTTGTTTGGTTCACATGGAAAATAGCTTTCAATTTAGAATTCTTAATTCATGGGTAGTTTTTTTGTTCTTTTTTCGTGTTATGTTTTAGGAAATCAAAATTTTTTTTTGGTTAGTCATAGAAAATAATTAAAATTTTCCGTGAGAATCCTTGGTAGGTTCATTCCTCAATTTTTTGGAAAATACTAGAATTTAATTACTAGAAATTTCAATTTCCTAGGAGATTCTATTAGTAAGAAAGTTATTTTGGGAATTACATTAATAAAATGTTACTACTAGCTTCAGGAAAAATCTAAAAAATGTCTTAGGCAATAATTCTCTATACATGGAGGTTATGAGAAGGAAGAATGTATGTGGAATATTGAATTTATTTTGAGAGTAATTTTTTTGGGAGTAAACACGCCACTCGAATGCTTGTATTGGGAGAGAATTATGCCTCTCGAATGCTTGATGGTTATTCTTTTTAGTGTTACATCTTTAATCAATCAAATTCATCACCATTATCTTCCATTAATTATCATTTTCATCTTTTATTCTCTATTTTGTCATTCATATTTCTGGTCAGCTAAGCTAGTTCATAGCACTTTTTAAGCCCTGTTCTTTAGGACTGATCTGAACTGATCTGATTAGGTGGGGTATTATTTTGTGTGAGTATAAAATTAAAACAAAGTTGAACTGATCTGATCTGAAAAATTCTGATTTGATCTGATTTGTTATTGTAGCTTTTAAGTCCAAAAGAACAGGCCTTAATTTATAGGAAATTTTAATTTTCGTGCTAATCTCTTCCCCTATGGGAATTACTAGCCTTTTATGCACGCTTTGCGTGCGATGTTATTTTAAATATAACTATTAATCTGTTTTAAAAAAAAGTTATTTGTGAGAAAAATTGAAAAATCAAATTTATTTACCATATTCTATTGGCCGCTACCAAATTTTTACGATAATCAAAATGTAAAATTTTTATTTGATGAAATATATCAATATGGATGTCTATTTATAGAGAATTTAAATATATTAATTTTGGTATATTTGTTTTATTTTTTCGAATTTTATATTTTGTACTATTTTCATTTTTAAAATTTCAAAATTTTTAATAAATTCCTTTAATAATTAGGAGTGATAAAAATTGAGATTTTAGAAAGTTTTGAGGGGTAAGTTGGACTTTTTGAGGGGGGACACCATGGCTCCCCCTTGACTTATATAATAGAGATAGAATGGTGATATCTGCTTATGATTCCTTTAATTATCACTTTTCTATTTTATGGACCCTTACCTATTTACCTAATGATAAATATTGCTCAGTTGCTGACTTGCTGTAATTGTAAAGTTGTTGCCTTGTTGGTGAAGGTTATGATGTTGGGTCACTTTTTTTGTCTCCTTTCTTATGATAGTCATTAATTGACCCATGTGTGAAACTACTCCATATATTAGATATATGGATTTTTTTGGTTCACATTGAAAATAGTTTTTCATACAAACTTATTTTGTGTGAATTTTTTACACATTAGGAAATTAAATTCTTGTTTGATTGATTATAGTGGATTAAAATTCTCTATATTTCTTTACATCCATTTCCTACTCTAGGATTTTGATACCTAATTATGAATTTCCTCTTTCTTTTTTTTTAAAGAAATAAAAAAATGGTGAGAATGTTGACTCGATTATGATAAACTTACTAAGGGGGTGTTGGATCTTGATAAATTTTTTTTTTTTATAGAAGAGCTTTGATAAGTTATTTTCACCATTTTATATAAAATAAAATTTCTGAAATCTTAAAAAAAATTCAAATTCATATGATTATGTTTATGTCCATCAAACACCAACCAAAAGTGGAGTAATAAATTTAGTTAGTGTTCCAACAACCATCCTTAGTTATTGTCACATAGTCACATGAATTGAATTGGTATGAGACTATGGGATTGTGCCTGCCATGTGAAATATGCTGTACTATTAGTCTATTATCATGGTTGGCACACACTCTTGAGCAATTTTCCAACATAAGAACACCTAATCAATTGGATATAGTTACATCTACCCTCTAGGTGGATTATTCACTACTAATAAATTATTTTAAAAAATTATTTAAAATGGATTGGAGTCCACTATCACTAATCTATATTAGTAGTGGCCTAGTGGGTAGTTTTCACTGGATAGATAAAGTTTTTTCCTTAATCAATCCCCCAATTAAAATTTCCTCTAATTTACACCAATTATCATGTTGTACTATATATTTAGTGCTTGTTTGGTTGACAAAATAAAATGGTGGAAGTGAAAAATCATGGAAATTAGTAATTTGGATAGTTATTTGGTTCATAAAAAAAAGAAAAAATGGAAGAAGTTAGAATTCATGGGAATTTCTATTTCTCACATAACATCGGAAGTAGATTACCAAGGTCCCCTTGGTCAATAAAATTTCATGGGAATTTCAACTTCCCTTTATTGTTATAACCAAACAAGACTAATAAATTCATAGAAATTTTATTAGGGAAATAATTTCCCATGAAATATTAATTCCTACGGGAATTTATTTCCCGTGTCAACCAAACAATGTCTTAGTCTACTTTTTGGACCAACCTAATATTCCCTCCATGTCTAAGAATTTGTTACGTACATTTTTTTCACATTCCTTGAAATATAAATTTAAATATTAATATCTTTAGACATGTGTAATCAAACTTCGAAAAACATGGATTCACGAAATGTGGAGTATTGGCGTAATAAACTCAAAACATTAAACAAACAAAAAAAAAACATATATTCACTTGATTTTTTTTAATCTTTATTTTACCACCTAATGTTTACCAAAATACAACATGTTATCACCATTTACAATTTTCATTTAGTTAATAACTAGTTTGTCGGTCTGAGTGTTGCTCCGGGCATTTACTTTTTCAGTTGATATGTACTTGTATTTATCATTTATCTGATTATGTCGTACTGTTGTGAAAGTTTTAATAAGAAAATCCAACCTCTAGTTTACTTAAAAGTTGGTTGGGACGGTAAGTGTATGTGCAAATTTAAAACACTAATAAAAATTGGCTGAGCCGGTAAGTGCATGACCTTCAATTGTAAGAGGTAATAGATTCGAATCATGTTCTAATCGTGATAGTTAAGGATTATCAGAATAAGAGGATATATGAGACTATGACTCCTTGATAAGGATATTAACAAGAAGTTATTCATAATGATGTGCAAGCAAATGAAAAGGAAAGCTTGAACTAAGCAAATTATAATGTTGTTGCCTCCACCTAATAGTAGAAATTGAAAAAGTTCACAATGCCTCTTGATTTCAATCATTTCATTCATGCATCTTGTAGTCTTGAGGGGAAAAAAACTTTGTTCGTAGAGAGAGATATCATGTAGACCTGTTAAACGGGTTGCGTCGGGTTGATGTGAAATAATTGCGGGTTTGGTTGTAACGGGCCGAGTGTCAATGGTTTGGGTTGGTATTGATTTTTTTAATAACTCATAATCGTCTAAATTGGATTAACGCAACGGGTTGAGAAGTTTTATAACGCCTTTTACTTTTTCATATTTTAATGCAATATATGTACTAAAATGTAATTTAAAGGTTATAAAAAGTACAAATTAAAACAAATTTCTTCATTAATAGCCAATGTATGACAAATAATTGATGTTGTAGTCCAATAAGAATAATGTTAAATTCAAAGTTTTAATGGAGGAAGTGTCTTTGCGTAAAGTTTCGTATAATATCATAAGCTTAATAAATTATTTATGATATATTCGAGGTCGGGTTGGGTTGAAAGCAGATCGGTCCGGTTAAGAGCGGGTTGCATTTAGCGCATTTAAAACGGGTTTTGTTTATTATTTATTGTCAAAATCCACTATTTTCGGGTCGGGTTGATAACTTGACATCAGGTTGCGGGTCCGTTGATTTTTGACACCTCTAATATAATGTGAAATGTAGTTGAAAATTGGTACTTAAACTATCAGAAAATTAATGATGGTCGATTTTTGACAGCTCTGATAATTAATCTAATATAATGTAAAAGGAGGTAATCGGTTTTCATTCCTTACTATGTTATTAAAAAAAAAGGGACTATGTTATATGTAGCCCTACGAACATCTACAATGGTTACTAATAACTAATAAGGACTTGTTTGTAAATATACAAAATTATAATTTACAAGTTCAATTATTATGCTGCAACAAGATAAATTGCAGTTTGAAAAAACCTTGTAACTTTGTTGAGTTATTGGATTTTAGACCTAACTAGTTTTTTTGCCTGGGCGTTGCCCCGGGTCCAACATTTTGTTTTTATAGTGCATTGATAAAGGTGCTATAATTAACAGACCTTTTGGCACGGATGGTAACTTTCGTTTGTTGAAACACCAAGAACAACCGAAACAAACTCGAGTTGGCAAAATCACCCTCAATTTGCGTTGCAGATCAAACGTCAATTATATGAGAAAACACAAATAACAAATCTAGGTATCATGATGAACAAAATAAATTGGAAATTATATATTTTAGATTGTAGATAGATTTTGTAGAAGAATTGCAATTCAATTAGTCAAAAACCATTGTGTTAGAGCAAAGCTAGTGTGTGCTAACTTTTCCCATTTTTATTTTAAATAATATTTTTTGTCTCTCTTTATTTTTCCTAAACAACAAAACAATATGGTTATAAAGAAGCATATTTACATCAGCATATAAATAGAGTTTAATTGGTAACTACCTAACCTTTCCATACAAAAGATCCATGTTCAAATATCCTTACAATTGAAGTGCTTTCAGTTTAGTTCAATTAACTAACTTTTATATTTTGAGATTATTATTTTTTAAATGCTCTAAGAGCTACATATAGAAATTTAATATACTTCTATTAATGCTTAATTTTTTTTTTCTTTTCATTTTAAACATCTTATATGTAGCTTTGAAAAATACCAATCAAACTACTTCACAGAAAAATGTTGAAAGTTTAGGAATGGATCATGTAATATGCTCCTTTCGTAACACACAAATTTCAGCGATTGTTTTTGTATGTATTTTAAAGAAGCAATTTAAGAGCATAAACGACCAAATTAATTAAAATAATCTTGATATTGGTAACTAATAATCATATTCTTCTTTATTTTAAATTTAAATCATTTTGATTAATTAAAAACGTGGCTTCAATTTCACACAATCTGGATTTGAATGAGTTAGCAATAAATTGTGGGAGATGGGACATATAATAGGATTCAGACATTTCATTTGCTGTTACTCCTCACTCTCCTCAGTTTTCCCCCGTTTTCAATCCAAATTCTCTCTTCTTCCTCCCTCCTTCTTCTTCTTCCTTAATATCACTCATCCTATTCACTGCAAACTTCAAACCATTCTAGCAAGCTGAACCATGACATTGCAATTCTATTTCCAGATTTACAGCTTCACAACCCAAACAAACCTTTAAAAACAATAACTCAGAAGAACTTCAAATCACCCACAAAAAATGCCGATAACCACCTTAAGCACAGGCAACAAAGGTCCCAAATCCATGGCCCAACAAAAGCCTATAACCCCTTTAATCGTAACCCTAAACTGTATCGAAGACAGCTCTCTCGAACAAGAGTCCCTTTCTGGAATCGCTGTCATTGAACATGTTGGCTTAAGCCGTTTAGCCGACGGTAGAATCGAATCAGCCGCTGCCGTGCTTCTTCACTCTCTCGCGTTCCTCCCACGCGCTGCTCAACGCCGGCTTCGTCCATGGCAGCTCGTCCTTTGTCTCGGTTCGGCCGATCGCGCCGTCGACTCCGCTTTAGCAGCCGATCTAGGTCTTCGGCTTGTCCACGTCGACGTCTCTCGTGCCGAGGAGATCGCTGACACTGTTATGGCGCTTGTACTTGGTCTTTTGCGACGAACGCATCTTTTGTCGCGGCATTCTTTGTCGTCTTCTGGGTGGTTGGGTTCACTTCAACCGCTTTGTCGAGGGATGAGGAGGTGTCGTGGGTTGGTGCTTGGGATTGTTGGCAGATCTGCTTCTGCTAGGTCTTTGGCCACTAGGAGTTTGTCTTTTAAGATGAATGTGCTTTATTTTGATGTTACCCAGGTATTTCCTTCTATTTAGCAATTGAAGGGTTTTTTTTTTTTTTTTTTTTGGAAATGTACATTTATTCATGTTGATTGTAGTGTGACATTGGGTTAATTTATCAGGGTTGTAGGGGTTGTTGTTTTGCTGTTTATGATTGTTGTGGTGGAATGTGTGCTGTTTATGATTGTTGTGGTGGAATGTAGGTCATTGATGAATGACGAGGCATAGACATGGAATTCAGTAATTGTTATTGTCAAATTGATGAATGTTTGTGCTTATGCTATAATAGTATAATGGATGGAATGCTAAATGTATGCTAGATTGCTAGTTCTGCTCGCAACATAATTTTTTTTTTTTGAATGAATTTATTTAGGTAGTGTTTGGATATATAGAATTCATTTCAAATTGATAATTCAAATTCTGAAATTGAAATGTTACAATTCAAGTGACAATTATTTGTTTTGGTTGTTTTTAGAATTTGAAATGACATGGTTTTGTTAAGTATTAAATACACAACATTTGCTTGTTAAGCATTTGGGTTGGGAATTGGGCCAAATCCAATTCCAATTTTTTTTATTTGCCAAACATGTAATTTGGCTCAAATCCATCATTTCTAATGAAATACTTGTATCCAAACATAGCATTAGGGGCTTAGTGGTAGGCTCGTAGCTATGCTGTATTGATTGCGGAATTTTGTGATTCAGGTTGAGTATAGGGCTTGATTAGAAATTTTGACGAGGATAATACTTTTTATTAAATGGCATTCCTTAAGGGAAATGCAATGGGAGATTAGTTTATGATTTGCTTTAGTTCTATGCAAAAAAGGCAGAGGGGATGAAGAGTCGAAATGTAATGAATGATGTGAGGAAATATGGTGGAAAATGTGGTATTAGTGTTATAGTTTCCTTTTGAAAAGAAAATATCTCCAACATTGAGGGTAAGAGTAAAATTTATATTTGTGGTGATTTTAAATGTCATTTACTCTTACACCAACAGAGGTTTTGGTATATGATCCTGAACTTGTTTTGGTTTGAGGGTGGATGTCAAAGCATGTGCATATTCTTTTGTCGTCCTTTTGTGAAATTCGTAGTAGTGATGTGTGTTATGTATTTGATTTCCCGGCTCACTGGTTGGAAGTTCACTGTAAATTGTTGATTTATAAACAACGCTTGATGTCATCTGCTGTTCCTTTCAGGGACAAGTTAGCAGGTCGATAATGTTTCCTCCTGCTGCGAGGAGAATGGAGACACTTAATGATTTACTGGCTGCCAGTGATGTGATATCTCTCCATTGTGCGTTGACTGACGAGACTGTCCAGATTATCAATGCTGAATGCCTGCAGCACATCAAGCCTGGTATTCAATTGTTTGCTTGCTATGACCGTGTATATGCATGTGTTTTTTTCAAGCAATTGTCTTTGACCTTATTTTATACATTCTTTGTAGGGGCATACTTGGTGAATGCTGGAAGCAGTCAGCTTTTGGATGACTGTGCTGTGAAGCAGCTATTGATTGATGGAACCCTTGCTGGATGTGCTTTGGATGGTGCTGAAGGGCCGCAATGGATGGAAGCATGGGTATGGTTATGTGTATGAAAAGGAAGATGCATGATATCTTTGTTGTCTGTTTTTATTCGTATACAAGGTCTGTAGTTTCTTTGGTGGAGGTCTGACTGGTCGTTATTCGTTTGGAACCTACACCCTCATTTTTGCTCCTTTTCATATACGATTGTTGTTGCAAATTTCTCTCTCTATTTTTTTTCACTTGGTGAAACCATGCGTCAACTTACTACACTCTATCAGTGTCAAATATTTCACCTTTTAGCTCGCTTTTCTATTCGCGGTTCGCCTAAAATGGGACAAAAATAGCCCAAAACCGACCTTAGTTCGCTTTTTTTCGGATCGCGATCCGCGGGCACTTTAGGGAACTATGTGACACTGCACTATATTATTTCTTTGCTCCATTTATTCTTAATTAGATGTGTGGTTCATATCCATTTTTTTGTTGTGTTTCCTTTTTGGGTACTTAATACAAATAGAACTAAATTGATACACTTTTGTAAGGAGACCCTAAAACAGTATGATTAGCTTACATAGAGCAAGTAAATAGAGATAGGATTAACATTTTTCTCTTTATTTTTCCGCTTTCCTTAAGTCATGTGCGAATCTAATTGAGGCAAAGATTTAAGGACGCGGGGAGTTACTTAGTGCTTAAGCTAAACTACAAAGAATCTAAGTAGGCTCTTTTCTCTCTTCTCTCTCCTCAAAAATAAAAACCCTAGCCCATTTTCCAAGCCATAGGGACTATCATCATCATCTTTTTGATGATGGTAAGCCCCAAATCTTCTTTTAATTTGTTTGTTTTCTTTGTTTTTGTCATTAATAAATTTTCTACTCTCTTTATGAGAGTGTTTTCTACCCAGTATTTGGGTTCTTAGTCTCCTTTAATGGGAGTATTTTTGGGGTTGAGTTTTCTTTTCTTCCTTTATGGAGGATTCGATTTTGGAAGATTTAATTTGTTGATGAAGGCTTATACGGAATCAAATCATATCTCAAATCTACACGTGCAATCAATTATTGGGTTAAATTGTATCCAATTCAAAAACTACAACAGATCGCAAAACCCCCTTGTAAAAGGCTGCAAAGGACAGCGATGTGAAAGGCGAGGGAATTCATCAATTTCAGATCTCATTGACGATCGTAGTTTTATAGAATTAGAATCTTATTTAATTCAATTTCCTTTGTATTTGTTGGATTTGATCTATTTTGTAGATGTCGTATGACTATTTTATCAATGAATTGATCTTTATTTAAAAAAAAAACTACAAAGATTTTTTTTTCCTTCGCTTGTGAACAAGGATTTGGTTATTGGGTACACCATCAATGTCAATTTATTTTTAATTTCATTTGCTTAACCTGTTTTTTTTGGATATCATTTGCTGTTGGGAAATTACACTTTCACTCGCCTACTGATAGTGTTTTTTTTGTTAATAGCAATTAGCAAAGGCAAACTTGGTTCCACTTATCACCACACCTGAAAAACTCTCCTCTTTTTGGAGAATTCTCTGACTGAATTGAAAGATAAAAAGCATGTCGTTAAGTGTAAAAATGTTATTCGTTATTGCTTTGTTATGCTGAATTGAAATGAGCCATGTTAACACTATTTTGCAACGGGGGATGAGATTTTATATTTTAGTCCTTGGCCTTCATGTTTTTTGAATTGTAGTGCAATTTTATGTGGTGATGGTGTTTGGGAAAGTGCATCTTTATTTTGGAATGATCAGTTGTGCCTTTTCTCTTATTTAGTTGGTCATGCTATTCTTTCAGGTAAGGGAGATGCCTAATGTATTGGTACTTCCACGAAGTGCAGATTACAGTGAAGAAGTATGGATGGAGATAAGAGAAAAGGCAATTTCTATATTGCAAACTTACTTCCTTGATGGAGTTGCTCCAAGTAATGCTGTATCTGACGATGAAGATGAGGAAAATGAAATAATCTTTGAAAATGAGCAGTCAGGTAAACAAGATGGAGAAAGTGTGTTGCAGAGTCAAGTTCTCGAGCATCTGACTGTTGATAATTCCATTGTAACTGAAAGCTCGCATAGGAAATCACAGATACAATTGGACTCTCCTATCCAGCATCAGGTTTCAATTTCGTCTCCAAGTAACTCTGCACAATCTGAAACTAAGAATAGCAGATCAAGTAAAAAGGCTAAAAAAAGACATGCTCGCCAAAAGTCCCAGCATAAGTGTGAGGATATCTTAGAGAAAGAGAGTAGTTCGCAGCAGGAAGAGGATGCAGCTATGAGTGGCACTGAGCAAGTGCAAAGCTCTGGTTCTCATGTTGTTTCCCCTGAAGACCTAAGAAGTAGGAAAACACCAATAGAATTGGTGCCTGAGTCATCATCTGACATGCTTCTGAAATTAGGCAAGAGTACTAATAGGAAGTCTGTTGAGCTGCTTAAAGATGGTTGTGTTATTGCTTTATGTGCAAGGGAGCACTCTGTGCTGCATGTCTCAAGGCAGAGGGTTAAAGGGGGTGGCTGGTTCTTGGACACCATGCATGGTGTAACCAAAAGAGATCCTGCAGCTCAGTTCCTCGTTGTTTCTGGAAGCAAGGTCAGTTCAAATCAACACCTTAGTTATATATTGTTGGATTGATTTATAGTGAACAGACAATCCAATTTCCTTTGCCCCTTTGACTGATGAGGTTATATTTTGCTCATGCTAGGACACTATTGGTTTGCGGTCTCTTGCTGCTGGTGGGAAATTGTTGCAGGTATCCGTCTTTCCTATATTGTCAATGTACCACATTCCTGACCATTGAATTCAATTTCTGTCTACTGCATAAGATTCGTGTCTGCCTGTAATTATGAGATGGACGAAAGAAATATAGATGCTCTTGTTTTGCAAGTTTATGTGAACTAGTTCATTCTGTAAAAAATATTGGATTTTTAGTTGCAGTTCATTTTGATATGTGGTAGACTTATAATGTACTTTGCTTTGCTTTACTTTCATTCATTATGTATTGTTTGTTTCTCTGTTTGCTCCTGGTTCGGCCTGATTTAATTGCCCAATGTACCCTTTTCACCTCTTAAAGGTACTGATTTCAGACAACCTAAAATTTGGTGGTTTTTCTCTTGTGTGGATGAACAATAAGTTATCTTGCTTACTCTCCACTATTAGGGTCAGGACTTGCAGTTTAATGATAAATGATGTGTTGAGTAGGTCCATTGCTTCTCTATGCTATATTGCTATTCATAATACAACAAGTTATTTTGATGGTGCAGATAAATAGAAGGATGGAATTTGTATTTGCAAGTCACAGCTTTGATGTTTGGGAAAGTTGGTCACTCGAGGGTCCCTTGGAGGAGTGTAGGCTAGTTAACTTTAGAAATGCACAGGTAACCTTTTTTTACTTGATATACATGTCAAATACTCGTTGAGAACATGTATATATTTGCTTTATTATCGATTATGGTGACAATGAAGCTATAAATTTTGGTAAAGACAATAATATTAAACTGCAAGGTTAAATGCTTGAATACACAGGACACTGATTACATCTTTGTGTTTTTATTTGTTGCTAATGTTATATCAAATTCAAGCATGTGCCAAACCTATGACCATTTAACAGCTGTAGTACACTCTATATGAGTGTGGCAAGTTTGGGGGGGAAATCCCGGTTACCAAGCCTTGCTGTATATACTTGGTTCATATATCATTATGAGCTTGTGTTTGAGTGTAAAGACTGAAGAGGGCATGAGTTTGTATTTAGGTTCAATGGCTTTGTTTGGCAACACATTTCAGTTACCTTCAATGAGAGTATGTGCTACAATTTCAAGTCACCTTAAATGATTATTAGTGTTTGGGGTATGAGTTTAAGTTAGGTTGCAGCCCAAAAATGGACTGAAATTGAGTTGCTATTAGATACACATCTCAAGAATAGGTGTTGGAATTCTCAGCTACCTTATTAGTTTAGCTTATTTCAGCTACCTTATCACTTATCAGTGTCAGCTCCATTTTAGCTCGTGTTACCAAACATAGCCATGAGTGATTGAGTGATAGTTGTTTACTTCAATTTTTTTAGAAGTTTGGGGATGTTATTTACAGGCCTGTAAGTCTGTAGTAGAGTTGGAGTGACTAAGGAGTAAGGATTGACAAACTCTGTGTCAATTTAATTCGTAGGAAAGCAGTTAAAGAGAGATCTAGATGTCAACCAGTAAGAACTAAAGTTATTTGCAGTACAATCTAACGTTATAGGAGTATCTTGTCAATTCCAGAAGGCTCATATTTACATCATTTGGTTTCTGCAGGCTGTTCTGGATGTTCGAATTGAAGTTGTAGCCTCCATAGACGACGACGGAGTTTTACGCTGGCTCGATTAGACTACAGTGATAGCGAAATTAGTGGAATATTGTTGTCAAAATTCTCATTTTATCACGGCTTGTAACTTTGTAAATTTTTCTAACACTGTTCAGTATTCACTCACCAGAAATTAGTGTGTTGTATTGTTAGCAGTTAGGGATCTCTGTTTGTCTTGGAGGATTTGATGAAATTTATGTTGAGCAAAATGGGTCGGGTTGGTGAACCACCAAAATGGGTCGATCCAATTTTTGACGTGGAAAAGTAATGTAATGATTTTTTAAATCATGTAATGTAAAGTACCTTTGTAAAAAATTGTATAGTATCTTTAAAAAAAAAAAAACACAAACAAATAACACAATGTATAAGATGAGGCCTTATTGCAAAACACTATAGTACTGTTCCATATGAAGAATAGGTTTGTTGTGAATTTTTTAGATGAGTAAACTATTTCTTTAGACCAAATGTTAAATTAAATAAAATAACAATATTTTTCTGCGTAGAAGAATTAGCGTTTTAACTTCTAAGGCGCTGTTCTATAGGACTGAGAAAACATGAACTTAAATTAAATTAACTGAACTTAAATTAAATTAACTGAAATTAAATTAAATTAAAAAAAATTAAATTATATTATATTTTTATTTTTATTTTTATTTTTTTATTTTATTTTATTTTATTTATATTTCAAAGTAAACCATAAAACCTTCATTTTCACCGCCGGAAAATCGTCGTCGAAAAACTCGGCCGAATAATCACCGCCGGAAAAGTCACTCCGAAAATTGTCGCCGGAAAAGTCATCCCAAAAATCGTCGCTGAAAAACTCGGCCTGAAAATCGTTGCCGGAAAAGTCATCCCGAAAATCGTCGCGGAAAAGTCGACCGAATAATCACCGTCGGAAAAGTCAATCTGAAAATCGTCGTCGGAAAAGTCGTCCCGAAAAATCGTCGCCGAAAAACTCGGCCTGAAAATCGTCGCCGGAAAAGTCGGTCGAATAATCACCGTTGGAAAAAATCAGTCCGAAAATCGTCGTCGGAAAAGTCGTCCCGAAAAATCGTCGCCGAAAAACTCGGCTTGAAAATCGATGCCGGAAAAGTCGGCCGAATAATCAACGCCGGAAAATCAGTCCAAAAATTGTCGTCGGAAAAGTCGTCCCGAAAATCGTCGTCGAAAAACTCGGCCTGAAAATCATCGCCGGAAAAGTCGGCCGAATAATCACCGCCGGAAAATCAATCCGAAAACCGTCGTCCCGAAAAACTCGTCTTGAAAATCGTTGCCGGAAAAGTCGGCCGAATAATTACCGCTGAAAAATCAGTCCGAAAACTGTCGTCCCGAAAACCGTCGCCGAAAAACTCGTCCCGAAAATCGTCGCCGGAAAAGTCGGCTGAATGATCAACGCCGGAAATGTCATTTTGAAACCGTCGTCGGAAAGTGTCGAGCGGAAAAACGATGCCCGAATAATAATAATGAAATGAACTTAAATTAAACTAAATTAAATTAATTTAAATTAAATTAACTGAACTTAAATGAAATGAAGTTAAATTTGAATTAAGTCAATAGAAGTCCTAAAGAACGGGGCCTAACTCCTCAATTTGAGAATGACATTGCACAACACAAGTTGCGTTTCAGTTGAAAAGTTTATACAAGAAGATTTTCGTTCTCCGTTCTTTCCTTGCCTCCTCCCCCCATCCCCACTCCTATCCTTCTACCCAAATAATCTCCTCCCTCTGTAATATGAAATTTCAACAATTGATTTTGTACGTATTTTAAGAGAGCAATTTAAGGGTATAAATGGAAAAATTAGTCAAAATAATGTTAATATTAGTAATTTTGACTCATTATTTCGTTTGCAACATTAAATCGCTTCCTTAAAATGCGTCCAAAACCAATTATTGAAAGTTTTATGTTACAGAGGGAGTATTAACTATTAAGTCTATGTTCTTTTGGACTTGGCCCTTGTTTGGTTCACAACTCAGAAGGGAAATAATTTCCTATAGAAAATAATTTTCCATAGGAAATTATAATGCATGAGAAATAATTTTCATTACAAACTTCATAAGAATTTGAGTTGAATTGTTTGGTTGACACTTAAACTTCATAAAAATTGATTTCCTATGTTTTAATTCACTTGTGGACGATGTGTGTTTCTTTTTTCATGCAAATAAATTGCACTACCTTAAGTAACGGGTTGGACCTTTTCTGTATTGCGACTGGGCAGAAGAATGACACACTCCAAAAGTGTGTCATTCTTCCAAGTCCCAATGCTGATGAAGTTGCTGCTTCCGAAGTTGCTGAAATCCTCGGGATGCCTATTGTGACTAATCTTGGGATTTACTTGGGGATCCCTACGGATTTTGGACAGAGTAAAAAAGATATTTTTGGTAGCCTGATCAAGAAAATGGAGGATCGTCTCTCTAGTTGGAACAAAATTTTCTTAAGTGCGGCAGGGCGTCTTTCTCTTATCAACTCAGTTTTGGGAAGTCTAGCGACTCATGCCCTCTCGGTATTTCGTATTCCCACCTGGGTTGCCAATAAGTTAAATAGTATTATCAGAAGATTCTGGTGGAAGGGAGGGGGGGTGGGTTCAAAGGGAATACATTGGCGCAACTGGGCTTGGCTTACTCGCTCAAAAGCAGATGGTGAGCTGGGGATACGAGATGTGAGCACGTTCAATAAAGCTCTCTTGGCTAAGCAAGGTTGGCGCATTATCAATCGCCCAGAAACCCTCCTCTCTAAAGTCTATGGAGCTAAGTATAACCTTTCAACCTCTACCTTCCACAATGGCTACTGGAACCAAAAGACAGTCGGCACCTGGGGTTGGAAAGGACTGAAATGGGGTTTGCAAGTTCTACAGGCTGGTGCCTCCTAGCACATTGGCAACGGCAGTATAGCTAGGATTGATCAGCCTTGGGTGGAAGGGAATTGTCCGTTTCGTAGGATTGATTCTAGTAATATTTGCTCCTTAACAGGAACTGATCGTGTTCGTTCCCTTAATGATAGTAATGGTGAGTGGAACCAACCGCTAATTCTCCGGCTCTTTGAAATTAACACATGTCGAAAGATTATGTGTTTGCAACCTTCTGTAGGCACAATCCAGGATGAGTTAGTTTGGTCTTCCACGACGGACGGTTCCTATAGTGTTCGGGACGGTTACGGGATGATTCATAGAGAGCTTAACGGGTATCTGCCTTCGTTGGAAACAGGTCACTGTAGGAAAAAAAAATCCCTTGGAACCTTCCTATTAGTAAGGATTGGAAGGTTTTTGTCTGGAAAATTATAAATAGACCTCTTCCTGTTAAAGTTGAGCTTTTCAAAAGACGTATCCTCGTTGATCAACATTGCGACTATTGTCTCAACTTGGGATTTGGAAATCATCTAGAGTCTATCTTACATGTGTTTAGTAAGTGCGCCTTTGCAAGGGATGTTTGGCAGGCATCTGAGCTGATCCAGGATTTGGCGGTACTTGATTAGGACTCTATTTCGGTATGGATGCAACGTTTGACTGCTTCCACAACAGATAAGGTGATGATGGTGGCCACTCTAAAGGCTATTTGGAATCAGAGGAATAAGGAAGTATTTGATAACGTCACCAGGCGTATTCCTCTTACGGGTAGGATTGCTCGTGAAGAAGGTAATACCATGCGCTTAAGTTTTCAGAGTATGCTTTTAACGGACCATGCTCCTCCTGGTTTCAGTGACGAGGAGATTTGTGAGGATAGAGTGTTGAATATTGTTGGTACCTTATGTGATTCTGCAACTCGAATCTCTTACTCCAAGAGGAAAGTTGCTCGGTTCCGATTCGAATTCAGTTGGTCTATCTACTCGGAAGATTTTACTTTTCAGGGTACTACTGCTGTTTGGGCTCAAGATTCTCAACATGCGATCCTACGTTTTATGATCGAAGCAACAGAAGTAGCAGTAAACAAGGAAATTCTCCATCTCTGTTTCTTGATAAACTTGACCCCTATTTTCAATTATTTCAAGGGACCTTCGAAGATTCGCGTGCGTGATAACAGACTTTTGAAGAACCTGGAAGATTTACTTTGTAATTTTCATTGTTTTGCTCTATGTAAGCCTGACGGGAATAACACCCGGGGCATTTAGCTGTGTTTTTTCTTTCTTTCTTTCTTTCTTGTCTCGGTTTTGTTGTAAAAAAAAAAATTCACCTGCTTAAATTTTTATGTAAGATAAAAATAAAGAGAATAAAATTATTAAGAGGTCGTTTGGTTGGATTTCCTAGGAAATAATCATATGTTTTTTTTGTTTGGTTAGCGTGAAATAACTCATGAAATTGAAATTTCATAGGAAATAGAATTTCCCATAAAGTGTAGGAAATTAATCACCTATCGCCCTTTGGTGAATGAAAATTTCTATATCAATTTGAATTGTTTATGGTCAATCAAATACAAATAATAAGCACTCCCTCCTTCCACTATTATTTGTCTCATTTTCTATTTTTGTATGTCCAAGTTTATGTGCTCCATTTATTTTTGTATAATATGACCTACCTTTAAAAAGACATTTATATCATACAATCACATTTTTTTATTTTCCTATCACTACATTAGAGACATTTATACCTTCAAGAGTATCCATGTGATACAATAACAAAAATTATCATTCCTTAAAATTCACCCAAAAAGAGTTTGGAGCAAATAACAGTGAAAAGTGGGAGTAAATTTTTTTATCGAAAAGGATAAGAAAAACCCGAAGGTGGTTATTATGACCCGGCAAACCCTCCACCTCTCTATAAACCACTAGAAATTCATTACTTAAACAGTTAAGCTACCTTACCATTTTCCTGAAAACTCATCAAATTTCAATCACAAGAATCAATCATTCACATAATCACAATCATTTACATCAATCGAACCAAAACCGTTGAGAGAAAACCTGATTGTAATAGCATATTGTGTCAGTAAATCCAAACCCAACTGAATCTCAAGGGTTAAACCTGGAATTTTGCTCCGGTATGGCTCTTCCCGGAGTCAACTCATTTCCACCGATAAATTTGCCGGTTTCCGGTGGTGATGTTGTTCCGACGTCGGAGGATCACTCTATGAAGGTGAGAAAGCCGTACACGATCACCAAGTCTAGAGAAAGCTGGACTGAACAAGAACATGACAAGTTTCTCGAAGCTCTTCAATTGTGAGTTTTTTCTCTCCTTTGTTTGTTTGTTCAAAACGAAAACGAAAGCCGAAAGCCGAAAACCGAAAAACGAAAACGAAAAAAAAAAAAAAATGAAAATGAAAATGAAAATAAAAATAAAAATAATTCAAATCATATCAGTTCAGATCAGACAAACTCAAATCAGACCAGACTCAGACCAGACCAGATCAGATCAGATCAGGTGGCATCTTTCATTCTTTCTTCTGCCCTTGTTGGATTTGTTGGCTCTCTACTAATTGTTGCTGAAAATGGCTAGGGTAAATGGTTGTATTATTACTTTTTTTACCAACCAGTTGAAGTTCAAATGTTCTGTACTATACATCACTAAAAATGGAGGTTAGAAAAATTCTGTTTTCTAGCCACAAGCTTCTAGTGAGTCTGTGTAACTTGATAGAGTTTCATGGGCGGCTAATGTAGTATAAAGTTGTCTTGCACTCTTGGTCTCTTATGGAGGATTATTATCTTTAGAACGAACCCTTATGGCGATCTTTCCTTTACATGCGAAGAAAGAAAAATTATGGATGTGCTTGGGCTGCTTTAAGGGTTGATCAAATTATTTGAAGAACGTATATTGTATTTGCCATGCGATGAATCCTCATTAAAAACACTACGCCAAATACCACATTCTTGAGGCGAACTCGCCGCATTAGAACATTTTTTACTACCTCCACCCCATTTTACTTGCAACAAAAACAAGAAATGGAAACTTCACATTACTTGCAACAAACTCAAACCTTCCATTTATCTATGATTTTTTCTGTAAAATTTCAAAATATCCTAAAAATTAAAACACAAATTAGATATTACACTACCGTAATTAATTATTGACATATCCTTAAACTAATCTTTCTTTATAATAAAATCTTTAACCCCCCAATCTCCCTCTAACACCACCATCTTCACTTGTCAAAATAGCCACACCTTCACCATCTTCACTTTCGAAGCACCATCTTCACTAGCACCCCACCTTTTCTCTCTTTCTCACACTAACACCACCCATTAAAGCCACCCGCCACCAACCACGCTTTTGAAGCCACCACCAATCGTTGAAGTGACCAGCCGCACTTTTGAAGCCACCACCAAACACACCAGTCTTTGAAGCCCCAAAACCTGAAATCGCAAAAAAAAAACCCAAACCACCACATCTATACTCCTAAATAATGAAAAAACATAATTAAACCCCCAAAACCACCACAAACCTAAACCGTTATGGAATTATGAGGTTAGCGGGTTTGTTCTTGGACTTCTGGTTGTGGTTTGTGGTGATTCTCTAGGGTTCGACGATTCTTGTTTTGGTGGTGGTTTGTAGTGATATTTGAGGGTTTGTTTTGGTGGTGGGTTTTACAGTTCAAGGGGTTGGTGATGATGGTGTTTTGGGGGTTTGGTCATTTGGTGTTGTCGGTGGTGTTGTGGCCATGTGGGGTTTTGGGGTATTGGTGACTTGGTGTTGTACTGTTGTCAAGGTGTTTTGGTGTTGGTGTTTTTTTTTTTTGACGGCTTTGGTGGGGTGTTGTTTTTACTAGGTTAATGGTTTTGGTGGTGTTTTATGGTTTAATTATAATACTAATCATGTGCCCTTAATTTTCTTAATCACCCCTTAAGAAACTTTGCCTAGGAATCCACCCCAGGGCCTTTCTTAAGCCTGTGCAAGCTGGGCTTCTGCACAGGCCCCTATGGAATCCTTTTTTTTCTTTTTTTTTAAGTTATTATATTATTATTGCTACATGGAGCTCTGTCACTTTATGGAGTAGTTTTCAATTTCCAAAATGCACCTTCTTCATTTAAGTTCAAGCACGCATTTGGTGGTTTTGTCCCTTCTTTAATGCTTCTTTCCTTATTTATTTTCTTCTAATTATTACCCTTTTCTCAACCCAATTTTTTATATGCATGCTCAACCTTAATTCCATTTAATTTCTCATTATTCTCGCCTTCTATTATTATTTTCAATGGAAAATTCAATTCCTCATTCTTTACGGTTTAATTTTCTTCAATCTGACTATTTGAGAACATTTTCTAGATTATAAATTTCTAAGGGAAATTGATATATTTGCACACCCAATATTGATATTGACATACTACTTTAATTTGAGAGAAAAATATAGAAAAATGTACTCTCACAAAGGTGTGCCAATATCAATATTGGCGTGCCTTTATCATTTTCCATGTATAAGGTATGTGTTTTTTGGTGGAAAGCTATTTGTAGTATGACACTTCTATTTTTATATAAATATTAGTTATGTAATATTGTTTTAACACAAAATTAGAATATCATAATTTTTTTTTTTGTAGAGGCCCATTTTTTAAGATCTGAACATGGCCTCAAATTTGTGCGGCACGGCCCTGTCCACCCCACCCCCTATGTTGCAAAGTAAAAGGGGGTAGAGGTAGTATTTCCCTTTGTAACGTTCTTTTACAATGGTTAATGAAACATGATATTTTAAATATGCAACTTAGGATGTGTTTGATTTGTCTGAATTTTTTTGATCTGATCACTTTTTCTAATTTGATCTGAATTTTTCTGATTGTAGTTATTTTTATAGTTATAATTATTTTTATCTGATTTTTAATTTTCTGATCTGATCTGAATTTTTTTGCACTCATCTAAACTTTTCTGAAATAAGCATTAGAGTACTTAAATAAGTCGAATCAAATGCACCCTCACTCACATTATGATAAATTTGATATTTAAAACAATTCTTCTTACACTGAAACTTGTAAGTAAAGCTAGAACATAGTAATGTGAATTTCTGAAAAATAATTGCATTGCATTGGTCGCAATCCATTCCATGGTTTTATCCATCTGTTACAAGCCCCTTTGACGACGACGCGAATGTTGTGGCAATCACAACTGCAGTATATACGCTTTTTAACTGTTTTTTCCTTGGGGAAGGGTTATGAGCCATATATATTTGAAGGGTCCTAAACAGTGGCAGGTCCAGGATTTCGAGATGGTTGGTCACCACAAATTATTGATCACTTGTAATTTTTTTTCCCGATCTAGTTCATAATCGAGTTCAATAAAAAAAAATTTTTAAAAAAATTCATATTACAAGTTTACAACTAAATCCAAATAGAATTTTTTTTCGGGTCTAGTTCATGATAAGAATAATTATGTTTATTGAATATTTAACATCAACATAAATCTAATAGAATAATTAAACATAAATCCAATAAATAGAATCATTAAACTCAATAACTCCAATAATCAACATAAACTCAAAATAATTGACACAAACTCGGAATAATTAACATAAACTCAGAATAACCAACATAAACTCTGAATAATTAATGTAAATCCAATAATCATAATAATTTTAGAATAATAATATTTCCGAAAATCCTAGCGAGTCACGGGACCAACCAGGACTCACTATGGATCCGCCAATGGTCCTAAATTATATGATAGAAGTGAAAGTGCTGATTTATGATAATGATCTGTGCATAGGTCCATATTCTCTACTCCTCTTGACAGTGGAAGGTTGTTTTAGAGGTGTAGTCTTCCAGATGGAACTTAGACTGCACTGTTGAATAGTTTGAATACTGTTTAGAAGTATGAGTTTATGTTCATGATAACCTGTGTGTTTATTTATGGTGCAATGGGAGTCTTCACTTTCAAATGTTCAGTAAATCATATTCATATATAGCTGACTGAGCATATTCATTGAGGTTGTATGATTGGTGGATATACATGTAGCAGATTGACGATCTGTTTAATCATTTTTCTAGGGATTTCTATGACATTGTTGTCTAATCAAAAGGAAAAAAATTTTGCTTGTTTGTCTAAAGAAGGATTGTCTTTAATCAATTAGTATAGGGCTGATTGTCTGAACTCTGAAGAAGTGAGCTGAGAGTAAACTGCTTACAGTTCGTTCACAAGTTGCATGCTTGTTTGTCATATCTTAATATTGGATTCATCTACATTATTGACACTTTTTCCTCCTTATCTATTCTTCAGATTTGACCGTGATTGGAAGAAAATTGAAGCATTTGTTGGTTCCAAGACCGTTATTCAGGTACAGAAGTTTTTTTCCCATTTTTTTTTCCTGGACTGGTTTGGTGCTTGTTAGAAAGTTTGTTGCTGATCTTTAGTTCTTGTATATCCCTTGTATAATCTGACCGTTATTCAGCATGAGCATTAGTTTTTTGAACATTTGTTACGTTAGCTAAATGAAAGCCATATTTTCTAATTTCCTTTTGTGTTAGAGCCTTAGAAGTTTTCTATGAATTAGCATAGGCACATAGCTTAAGCATCAATAATGGCAGAAAAATCTAATTAGAGGTAGTTAAATTACTAAATTTGCAAATTACAGTAAAGCACAATGAAAATTCCACTGTGAGAAGTGGATTCTCTCTCAAGTATTAGCTTTTGAGAGGCTCACTCTCTCCCACTAAACAGACTTAAACACTCTAGTATTCAGCATGGATGTCCTTCACTCCCTCCTACTAATAAGCTCTTTTTATAGAGAAATCTCATCTAGCATCACTAAAATCTTCTCACAGATATCCATAATAAACTTATTATGTATTTTGCCTAATTACCCCTCCCCTGACATCAGTTCATAGCAAGTAGATACCTTTTTGATGCATGTTAATATGTTATGCTTTTATCTGACCATGCCATTAAGGTATGGAAGTCAATTGTAACATGCAATTATCAATGATCATTATTCATATCTGTTTTGAGTTATATAAATGGTTTATATATGTGACTACACCACAACTCAGCTTGAGGTTATTATAGCTTTGTAGACCATTTTTGGTGGTTTAATACTTTAATGATGTTCCCTCTGCCATTCTGGAGTAAATGAATTTTTTCAGCTTTAGTATTTTTCTTTGCGACGTTTGCGCTCTTATGAGTTTTGGTGTCTATTTCTCAGCATGTGTGATTCAAATCATGCTCCCATTCAAAACCCCCACCCCTTCTTAACTTTTAGATTGTAGTTATTATGGACTATAAATAGTCTCATATTGTTCACTGTTCCGCTCTTTTTTCACGGAGGGGAGGAACAGTTCTCCATACTATGAGGTTTTTTTAATAATTTCTCAGCCTGCATCTAAAATCTTTATTCTTTGCTATGCAAATTGGAAATGCCCTGCTAATCTGCTACATAGACTTTATTCTCATTTCTCTCATTGTCTATGATTCAGATGATTAAATTATAATTTAGTAAGGAAAAATTACCTTTCATAACCAAATTTTTTTTTGTTTTAATAACCAAAATTTTGGATTATTCCCTATTAACCGAACTTTTATGCCCAATTTTTTTTTATTGAACAAAAAGTGTTAGAACCTTTATTGGAATTTACCAGTTATAACAGGTCAATATAAAAAATTGGAAATAAACGTTAGGTTGATAAGGAATAATACAAAGATTTAAAATAGAATCGCCAAAAGGTTTGGCTATTAAAAGTAACTTTTTCAATTAATTTGGTTCAAGTTTGGGGTTGACAAACAATAATCACTTCATTGGGATACCTTGAATTGATTTATCTAGATGTTGATGAGACAGTGAAACTGGAATCAAAATGCCCTTTCTAACCCTTCTTTTACTCACTCGAGTTCCTGGATCATGATTCTTGCAGATACGCAGTCATGCTCAAAAGTACTTTCTTAAAGTTGAGAAGAGTGGATCCAATGAACGCGTGCCACCTCCTCGACCTAAGAGGAAAGCAGCTCATCCGTACCCACAAAAGGCTTCTAAGATTGGTTAGAATGTTACTTTCTTATGTCACCTGGCATTTGTAGCCTTTGTACGAGTACGTGTACTTATTACACATCTGATTTTTTTGGCGTTGCAGCACCTGTTAATAATCAAGCTGCAGACCTGTGTCAGAATTCACCTGATGGTGTATTGGAGTCAGACTACATTTACCGCCAGAACCCATCATCATTACTGACCAACCAAAGTGGCAGTGGACCAACATCGTCCTGGAATGTTGGGTGTACCCCAGTTGTAATATCATCAAACATGAAAAGTGGTAGTGTGTCTTTTTTTTTTTTTGTAATTTTTTTAAACACCAAATCCCTGGAAAAGGATCAAATTCTGACTAGAATTTAATTTTTGGTAATTTAAGTGTCATTTACCCACTTGCATCAGATTTATTACCCACTTTCGTGAAGTTTGATCTATGACTTAAATACGTATAACTTTTTGGTGACCTTTATTGTTTTTGAGTTTTATTTGAAGAAATATCCTCCATCGAAGCTAGAAATCTCATGAACAGGAAAAACACTTAATTATTCCTATTCCAGTGAGCAGGGTGGGGTTTAGGAAGAGGAGATACGGAAGTTGGCAACTAAAAGGTTGAAAAATAGCTAAAAAGTTGAAAATTGTGTGCCAGTGTTGTGAAAAGTTGAAAATTGTTAAGTTGTCCTGGATTTTATAGTTTGAAATATTTATCCTAGAAAACCACAACTAAAAGCATAGTTCTCATGTGTCATTTCTGCAGATGATGCAGCACTAGCAATGCCGTCAATGGCTCCCACTGGTTGCTGTGGCAGTAGCAACGGCAGTGGAAGTGCTTTCCTAGCAGCTGGATATATTGATCAGAAAAATCAGGCAAAGCGCCTCAAAGGTATCCTTGTTGCCATTTTGGACGCTTTTAAAATTACTCCATAGACAATGTATTGGCTATTTGGTTTCCTTTTTATTGTTATTCTTATTGTTCTTGCAAATATAACAAGTGTTAATACTTGGTATGTTTAATTAATGTTAGATGTAATGAACCAATGCTAAGTTAAATTTCAGTATTTATTTATTAAGTGCAATGAACTGATAATTTTGAACCTTCAACCTGGAAAAGTTCAGCCAAAAACAAATACAAACAGTAGCAGCAAACTCAACACAGATGTAATTTTAGAATGTAAATGGAATTGGATTGATATTTGAATAATAATTATTGAAATGTTAATAATAAGATTAGCAACTTTAGGTTGCAACTCTCCAAAAGTGACTATAGGTCACAAGTCTCTCAAAGCCAAGCCTTTACAAAAATTTCCCGATGATTCCACTCTCCTCTCGTTCCTATATATGTATAATACTACTACCTTAATTGTGTTTTGTCCTCATTCTAGTACAAAATCATCAAAAGCTGATAAAATCATCAAAAAGCTAATAATAAGCCAAAATACAAGTAAATAAGGACAAAAATAAAAGTAAATAAAACAAATTAAAAATAAATAAATACTGAAAATTAACTTAGCATTGGTTCATTACATTAAAAAAATAAATGAATACAACAATATCAAAGACTTATTGCCAAAAAAAAAATTGGTGTCGGCTAGACATAAATCGAATATAAATATATCACGAAAGTCATCTACATATATCCTTCTCTAATCTTCCCTATCTACTACTAATTACTAAATTTCCTTAGGTCCCAACAAACTCATGTCATTCTAAATCTCCCTTCTCCATGTTTGCTTTGGTTTTCCTCTACCCCTGACTTTTTCTCATCTTTGCCACTCTCAACCTCCTTATAGGTGCATTATACTGTCCGCTGTTTTACTTGACAAAACCATGTTAGTCGATTCTCCCTCATTTTGTTCTCTATGGAAGTAATCCCTAACTTTTTCTTTATATATAACCACATTCTATACTTTTTTGTATGCCTACATATCCAACATAGCATACACAATTCTACCGCATTCATCTTATGAACATGACAGTACTTCAAAGCCCAGTTGTACCATAATGCTATGTCGTCCTAACAACTATAAAAAATTTCCTTTAGTCTACGTGGCATATCACGATCACATAGATCCCATATTCCCATAAGCTCCCTTCCATTTCACCCAACCTGATTTGATCCTATGAGCAACAACTTCATCCACTTCACCATCTTTTTGGAGAATAATAGATCCTAGATATTAGAAAATTTCAGAATCATGAATACTTAGCCCTTCCAAAGTGATTGCACTTGTTGTATTTCCTCTTGTCCTACTAAAATTGCACTCCAAATACTTTGTTTTACTCTTATTAATTTAAAAACCTCTTGATTCCAAGGTTTATCACCATAATTCCAACTTGTTTTCCATTCTTTCTTTTACCTCATCAATTAGCAATTTAGCACAATATCATTTGCAAGCATCATGGACCACGGTATGTCACCTTGGATTTGACTTGTCAATTCAGCCATATCTATTGCAAAAATAGAAGACTACGAGTAGAACCTTGATGTACTCCAATTGTGATAGGAAATTCTTCTGTTTGCCTCACACTGGTCTGTACACTTGTGCTAGTATCTTCTTTGAAATATGTTTCCTTATTATATCCTATCAAAGTATTCTCCTTGGTACTTTATCATAGGCCTTGTCCTTATCAATGAAAACCATATTTAAATCTTTTTTCTTATCCCTTAAATTTTCCATGCGTTTTCAGATTAGTTCTCCGATATATTTACCCTTATTCTTAACCTTGATTCAATTACTCCATCCCAAAGCTTCATAGTACTCATTAGCTTAATCCCCTAAATTTACAATCAACATAACCCTTTCTCCAAACCTTCCTCTTACTAGGATGAAATTGGTTTGAATTGCTTGGACTTCGCTCCTATATGTTCTAGGTAAGAGAGTCTTTTTCAAACCAAGTATTCATTATAACCTAATCATGTGCTAGCGCAAAGTCCAAGATGGTCATTTCCTGGCTCATTTATCCCCCCGACACCAAAAACTCCACGCACATTTTCAAAGTCATCCCTCTTAGATCCCACATGTCCATTTAAATCACCACCAATAATCACCTTCTTCCCTCTAGGGGCATGCTGCACCACTTCCTCTAAATCTTCTCTTCCTTAATGGGTTCACTTAATGGGTGCAAAAGTGTTTATAATATTCAAGGCCTCATCACCTATAAATATAATAAGCTTAATGCTCAGATCCGACCGCTCTTTCTACACATGTCCACTATATAATTGCTAAATTCTTGATCCATGAGAATACCCAAGCTATTTTGCCTTGTATCCAACTCATTTGGTCTCTTGAAGACACATTATGGTTAGTTTTCCCATTTTCATAACCTCTACTAATTTTGCTGACCTTCCATAAAAAGTGCCAATAATCCATGTCCCAAAATGTATGCTCTCACGTCTCACCCTATGTTACTTCGACACCTTTATTTACCTTAAAAAACAAGTGTCTACTTGTGTCGTGTCGGACACAATATCATACTTGGATACTTCATTTTTAACTAAAATCTTTAACTTTTTCTCAAATTAGTCGAGTCGGTCATTTGGACACCCAGATCCGAGTATGGTAGCATAGCTCTCACCCCTACTATTACTATGGACTAGCTTTTTTGCCTGCACCCGCCCTTGATACGAGAACCTTTTCTTATCTGAAAACATCCCCGGGCACCAAAATGGTGCGCCGCTTTCGGGGAATGACCTAGCAGCCGTTGCATACTTTTCACTACATCTAAGCCTATGGATTGCAACGCTTCACTGAGTAGGGGACGCCCCCGCGATATTATATTTTAATTCATGTCAATGATATGGAATTATGAATGGAACCAAATTTGACCACTAGTTGCCACAAGCCTACCGCCAACCCTCCTCTATCCGGGCTTAGGACCGGGTATGAGTGCCACAACAGTGATCTTGACGGCGGAATTAGAAATGATTGAATATACTCATAAAACTCAAATTACCGATAAAATTAATGAACTAAGCATTAAGGAAGCATAATTTTCTATGCAGTTTATAAACTAAATTACTATTACTTATTAAGACCCCTATTGTTTTAATCTTCAATGTAGTCATTTATTAATACTAAATATGTTTGGAAAGAGTATTAGGACTTTAGGAGGGATATTATATTATATGTGATGGCTTCTGCTTAAGTGTAGTATATAGATATATGGATTACATGATGAAGAAAGATATTCTTTGGTTTCAATTTAGAGTTTGCTTGAAATATGATTCATCAATTGTAGTCTCAGATTTAAGATAGCAGACTTTTCTTTTTTCACACACAGACCCAAAGTCCATGCAGTAGTATGTTGGGCATTAGTCTTTCCATGTATCTCACTCTCACTTGTTTGTTTGATGATGATCTATTTCGTCTGTCAACTACTTCTTACCCCGCTTTTAAGTGCGTATACAGCTGTAATTGAATGTATCTAATATTTGATATATCCCCCCTATTTCAAAATAATTGGAATCAATTACTCCTTTTCCCCTCTATGATATCTGGTAATGATTGAAAATTAGGGGAAATCCTTTAAATTTCTTTTTAATGTAAATCAAAAAATAGTTGTGTGGAGTTTTGTTAGATTCCTCTCAATGCATTGCATATATTAGGAATTTCAAATTTTAATAATTGTTACTTGTAAATAATTGATGCTATTGATGGTCAACATTATGCATTGGCATACATAATTGATGCTATTGTTAGATTCCTCTCAATGCATTGCATATATTAGGAATTTCAAATTTTAATAATTGTTACATGTAAATAATTGATGCTATTGATGGTCAACATTATGCATTGGCATTCATGTGAACAGTTTTCTTCTGGATTTGATTTGATTTCAGTATTGATTTGATTTTGGGTGTTTGCTTTTGTTTTACTGCTTCATTACACGTATAATACCATACAACTACATTGGGATAGTGGGATTTTACTTGCTCACCCGTTTCTAAAAATAAGAAAGTTTTTGTTAAGGTGCAGAAGTGATGGATTCAAAGTACAAGAAAGGACCATATAAATCAATGTATAGTGTGTAAATTTTAGTATCTGGGCTCACTTATTTTTTCTCTGAATACAAAGTTATCTTACAAACATGATCAAGAATCCTGATTGTTTCCTGTTTATATTGAGAAGAGACCTGAGTTTATACTAACATTTTGTTTTCTTTTGAAGCAGTTATGCCAGATTTTGCTCAAGTTTATAGTTTTATCGGAAGTGTCTTCGACCCCAGTGCGCGTGATCACTTGCAGAGATTGAAGACGATGGACCCAATAAATGTTGAAACAGTATGTTCTGTTGCTGATGGTGTAGAGATCTGCATTCCAAAATGCTCTTATTTATCTGTCTTGTTGTTTGCAATTGAAGCTTCTGGCATATGATGAATTATTTTAACATCTGCAGGGAGCTTCTCATTTGTTTATAGTCAATGCTCTCTGAAAAAAACTAATGTTTCTTTTGAAATGTTGCCAGGTATTGTTATTGATGAGAAATCTGTCAGTCAATTTGCTTAGCCCTGAATTCGAGGAATATGTAAGTGCACTTTGTTTAACATCAGTGTTTTTTGTGGTGATCTGTTTTCTTGATGAAGTCTTGTGCTTTTCACCATCCTTGACCTAGAGTGAACATAATTAATATTGGGATATTCCTGTATGAAATTTACTTGGGTCCAGTTCTTGAAATTTATCCAGTAGTGTCGATGTCCTGAACAATTCTTGAAATTTATCCAGTAGTGTCGATGTCCTGAACAATATTCTTGGGTATAATTTTTTCATAAATTCTTCTTTATAACTAGATTTGTCTCAGCATGCTTCCAAATCCACCACCGAAAAAAAAGAAGAAAAAGAATTGGAGGATATAAATGTTTCATGTAGTTTGCTCAGCAGGAGCAGCAAAACAGAAGGAAATGTGAAAATCACTGTCATATAGCTTTTTGTATTAGTGTAGCACTATAGACTCATTGGTGATGTATCAGTAGAAAGTTTGCGGGGAACGGAGGAGTTTAATGAATTTCATGAACAAGTTGCTCAAATTTCCAGTTAATTTGGTACCACCATTGAGCAATATTTCATGTATCTGATTTAAAAATTAGTTTTTTCACGGGATACTTCTAAGGTTTCACAAAATTTGCGAGGTATCCCTATTATTTAAAAAATGCACCAAATACTCTTTAAGTTTAAAACAAATATACCAGATGGCCTTTTATGACAATCAAATATAGCAGGTACCCCTATTATTTTTTCAAATGTTATTATCAATTATTTATAATCAAGTCGTACTTTATATATCAATTGCGAAAGATTCATAGAAATCTAGAGAGAGGGGCTCTCCCTTCTCTCTAGATTTCCTAAGCCCAAAGTTTTCAGAAAATGAAAATCCTAGCCCCCGCCCCTCATCCCCCTTTCTTTAGTCTCTTCTGCTTAGATCTAGTCATTTTCATGACTACTTGACCATTGCAGCTCTCCTTCTCTTGTTCTCAGTCGGATAACCTTTTACTCTTTTAGCCTCTCATTCTTATTTCATTCATCCCAATCTCTAGGATTTTTTTGGGTTTGATTTATGGCTCTTTTAGCCCTCTTTCTATTTTATTTAAGATTTTAAGATTCAGGGCCTGATTTGACTGCCTCTGTTCCTCGGCTCATTTTGGCCTTATTCGGGTTGTGCTGTCGCCGATATCCTTCTCAGCCAACATCAAAGCTGCCTAGTCGGGTGTCGCCGGCGCCATTCTTAGCCATCATCAAAGCTGCCTCAGTTGGTCGTCTTCCATAGCAATTGGTCTTCGCAGCGGGACCGGGATCCCTTCTCTGTCAAGATTAATGAATATCATCTATTGAAGTTGAAAGGCTTACCTTGTTAGGGTTTCTTCTTTCTTTGTTTTGGACCCATTTAGGGGCTATCTAGCCAGGTTCTATTTGTTCTTTTTGTCTTGATTGTAGGTCCCTGTTGTTTTTCATCCGATTTGGATGTTAAGGGTCGAATCTCCTTTGAGAGTTCAACTGGTTTTTCTTTTCCCTTCAAAAATAAAGAAATAAAAATCAAGTCATACTTTTTCTCTCTTATACCCGCATTTCGATGCCTAATCTCATTTGAAAATATTAAAATAACATCGAAAAATTAACATTTTGTAGTCATGATGAAAGGGCATTTGGTTCATTTGTTTAAAACCTTAGGGGTATTTGGTGCATTCTTGAAACAATAGGGGTACCTCGTGTATTTCATGAAACTTCATCCCGTGAAAGAATCGAAAAAAATTACTTTGTTATTGTGTTTTGTTTCTGGAATGTGATCCATGGAGATAGGAAGGGTTGTGGGATATAGATAGTATTTGGTATCTGAAATACTTGTAGCGGGACAAGAGAAGATGCAATAAGTGCGATCATTTTTTACGGGAGAAGTATTCAGGCCAGGGTCTAAATTTTTTTCGATATCTAGGATCTATACTCCAAAAGGATGGTGAACTGGATGGAGATACTGCCATAGGATCAAATCAGGTTGGGTGTAGTGGAAGGGGGGCTTTTGGGTTTCTATGCGACCATGGTATGCCACATAGCTTAAAGGGAAAAAATTTCCCATGCAAGTGTTATGCCGGCATTGCCAAGTACAGAATACTGCTCTTTGAAGTATTGTCATGTTCATAAGGTGAATGTGGCAGTAATGCATATGCAGCAATGGATGTGTGGGCATACAAGAAAGGATAGAATAAGTAATGAAGTTATGCCATAAATTCTGTGCTCCTGGATTGGTTGTTGCTTTGCATATCATAACTGGACCTTAGTCTGGCTCTGTTATTGCCTAATCTGGTCTTGATGTTTTACATTTTCCATGGTGGCAGAGGAAGCTATTTTCATCATATGATGCAGAATCGGGTAAAATCAGGTCATGCAGTCCTTTAATGCGAGCTCCAGATAATTCTAATACCGCAATTCCTACTGTTTACTGATCAAGTAAGCACGTGTAACATTAGGCTTATTTATTACTTTAACATTTCTGGGTTTTTTTGGGGCCTTTTCCTTCTTCATTCCATTCATTAAGTAATGTTGCTTTTTTCAGGAAAGGAAGTTAGTAAAACACAAAATTGGTGACTACAACAACGCCTTATGTTTCCATATACATGTCTTCATTTGAATAAAATACATGTTCTTTGTGAGTTTGTTTAGCACAGCGGAAGGCTAGGAGGGAACAAAGTTGTTGACCTGCTCTTAGTTTGCTGCTCGGGTTTTGTACTGGAGTTTTACTGCAGTTGAATAGGTTGCTTGAGATGCTAGTCTAGGTCTGTAATATAAACCCTCCTTTCTGAAGATGTGGGTGATAATGTCTGATGTCTGGCTGTAAATTGTTCTCAAATCCTCCCTTTTTTAGGGTTTTGTAATATTCAATAATCAGAAGGTGTTGCTGCTCCTGCTGTTGGGAAGTTGTGCAACTTTTCTGCAACTAGAATGAGTAAAGTCCTTTGTACATATTGAATATGAGAATGTTATGTATGTATGTATATATGAAGTGGGGAAGTTGGTATCATCTCCCATAGTTTCCTTCCAAATGTGAAAAACCGCAAATTAAAATTAAGTTGCCTTGGTTCATTTTAACATATTAATAGCAACAAGTCATTTTGTATGCATTTTAAGAAAGCGATTTAAGGTGCAAACCAACAAATTGATCAAAAATAACTTTAAGATTAATAATTTATGATCTCAATCTTACTTGTATTAAAACCATTTTGATTAATTTTTTCATCTAAACCCTTAAATCATTACCTTAAAGTGCATGCAAAATGACTTGTTGTCATTAATATGTTACGGAGGGAGTATTTATTTGGTCAAGTTTAAATTGAAGAAAAGATTCAGCAAAATCAATATGGTTATTTTGCTCGGTTGTTTCTTGGAACTCATCAGTTTGTAGCTTTGAATCTTTGATGCACAAATTTCAACCCCCCCCCCCCCCCCAAAAAAAAAAAAAAAAAAAGAAAAAGAAAAGAGAAATTGATACCGAAGGTTGTATGAAATAACTATTTTTTAACTTTATTTATAGTAAAAATATTTTTCAAAATTCTCTATTTTTTTCTTTACTGAATTGACTAATATACATTTTTTTTATACAAAGAAACGTCGGTCTTATTCTTTTAGACTTAATTTCTAATATTTCAGTTAAATTCAGCTCAGCTTCTAATTTGTCAATAATTTAGCTTAATTCAGTCAGTTAGTTTAATTATGTTTAAAATCAATGTGTTAAACTACGCGACTCCTATTTCCTACATTGAATGTTTAGTTTATATAGTTTAATTAACATTAAGATTAATGTTAAAAAAATTGCATTGGGCTTGGCTTGTTAATGTACAACAGGCTAATGCCAGTTGACATATGACTTGTTGGAAAATAGACAAAGCAAGCTACAATGTGGGCATGATTGCAGAATTAGTTAAATAGGCACAACATGGCATGATATTGTTCTTGACAAACAAGTTACAGCCTTACAGGTTACTTTAAATTGCGCTTAGTTTGTGAACAACTATACAACATACGTAGCACTGTAGCAAAATAAGGGCTCGTTTACTTTAGCTGAATATATCTGAACTGTACTAAATATAGCTGAATGTAATATTTTATAAGAGAAGAAAATTGAGAGTGAGCTAAACTGAACTGAATTTAAACTGAAGTAAACAAGCCTTAAGTGTAACAAGGATTGTAATTTATTTTTTTTGACATGTAACACAAACATGGCATGAACACATGGTAAATGATATCATTTCTCTTTTTTTTTTGACGGAAAAAAAAAGAAAAAAGAAATGATATACAAAGTGAATGGATTGACAATAGGACCAAATATGTAGGACGAGAGGGAAATGAAGGAAACGATGATCTTGTGATTCATTGACAGAGTTGCATAAAAGACACAACGGAGAAGTGGAAATGCCCCTGCTAATGAGATTTTGATGTACTTGAAGGCCAATATAGAAGAATTGCCATGTAAAAATTTGGAGTTTTTAAATAATATCTAGTTTTCAAATCCAATGAAAATTCCATTTAGGGACATAGGCAAGGAGATCTTGAGCAAGTCAGGTTGCTGTGTTGATCGTAAAACAACCATCGGGACAAAACCCATCCATGGTACTTGTATTCATGTGTGTGTATTATGTAGTATTTATTATTGGAGGTAGAAACTTTAAATTGCATGAATATCACAAAAAGTTTCAATACAATGCAAATAGTTGGGGATTTGTAGATCTAAAAATGATAGGATAAAAAAGAAAAGGATGTGTACTTTATATAAAGATTCAACTAATTCTATTCAGAATTATAGCAAGTTTTCTATTAAACAGTCTGATGGACTGATATAATAGTTTTTTGCTTAAATTTTTACTTTTATTTAGCATATAAAATTACAACTTTTTTCCGAAGTTTTATATGAAACTTAGTTATGTAAAAAAATTTAAGATTTATAGTAAAAACTTACTTCCTCTAAACTGTTCTGTGTTCCCATTTCCCGTAATGAATTTTCTAAATGTTATTCTCAGTTAGAATATTTCCTTAAATGAGTTACTTAATTGACCATGTTACTCTTACTTTAATGTTTCCATGAAAATCTATAAATATCCATTAGTGGGACACATAACTTTTCTATTTTAATTTCAATGCAACTCATTATTTATACATTGATTCTAAAATAATCAGTATGTACAGCAGTAAGGAGTATTTATTTTGTTTTATTTTTTATTTACTTTTGGAAACAATAACTTTACTACAAGTCTACAATAGTTGTATACTTGTATTCCTTAAAAAATACAATAGTTGTAGAATCTCACCATTTTAATTGTTTCTCTGTCCTAAAGATACTATTTTCTTATTTGTCAACAAAATTCCAAATGAGAAACACCAAAAGGAAATGAAAGAATTACAATTTTTTTAGTTAAAAACGATGATGTGAACCGGTATCACAAGAAAATTGGTATTACCATTATTAACATTGCTCTATTTTTGTTTGTTGTACAAGTTCATATCAATTACAATTTTTTAGCACTTAAGTCGAACAATCTAATTATTATTGGTTACTTGATACAACCTTAAATCCTTCATTCCCTTATATTAGGACATAACATGTCACTAGATGCTAAGCCACTTGCATGTGACGACATCTTCCTCACGATATGCATCCACTAGACTAGACTACTTATGTTGGTGATGCTTGTTCACAAAATAATCAATACATCACTTATGAATGAAACTTCCTATCAATATTATACATTGAGTTTGTTTCTAAACGACTAGTCTCCCCAGTCCATGGTGAGGCTACTCGTGCTCGTCGAGTATGAGTTTGTGATTCTACTCTTTTTTGTTTATTTGCCTTTCAGTAAAAAAAAAATATAATTATAAATTGGTGTTAGAATATTGATATTGGTGATGCAAGTTGTCAAAACGAGCAATTACTTATTAGACCACTAATACATTGCCGATTCAATAACAATGCAAAATGTTGTTATAAATACTAACCACTCCACCAGCTAGACATAACACCTTTGATCTGAGCATGTAGTGATCATATTGGCTAATATACTTACCTGGAGCATTATTGAATTCTTAATGAAAATATTTAACGATATTTTTCTTTATTTGTAACTTAATTGTTACTTTATAAAATACTCCATCCGTCCAAAAATAATATTTTGATCAAAATTGTGAGAGTTTTTTTATTAAAATGAAGCACTTAATTGTGGACAAAGGGAGTATCAAATACTTGTAGATGAAAAAAAAACATATACTTCCGCCTTTTTTAGATGCAACACTTTTTTTAACACATATCAAGAGAGCGATTTAAGGTTGTAAATGACTAAATCTTTCGACAAAATTTTAATACAAGCAAACATGAGATTATACATGACATGTCTTAAAATTTCATTAATTAATTTGCTTCTTAAAAAAAACATTAAATCACTTCCTTAATAATATGCGTGGAAAAAAAGTGTTGTATCTAAAAAACACGAAGGAAGTACAATATACTAAGTCCATGGAAACAAGAATTATAGATTATGATCATGCATTCATGATCTACTATGTCCAATTGTCCATGGAAGCCCATCATTTTCATAGTTTTTTTTTCTTCATTTTTTGATATTTTTATATCATTTATTTCATATTCATAGCTTCATTTCTCATTCATGGATAATAAAATTTCCAAAATATATAGAAGTTGGAGTTTGAAATGCTCAAGAGCGTGACATATACGGCAAGTTAAGCGCGAGTGGGATAACATCATTTCATTTCTCAATATCTTTTCTCCGTTTCCTCCTCTTTGGCTCTTTCTGAGAACCCTTCTTTGGCTTCTTCTCTCTCCTCTAAACGATCCAAAGAATTCAGAAAAAGAAGGAAGAAATTCATGAAAAAATATCAAAATTTATACGTTTGAAATTCTTTTTTCTTTGATTTTATCATACGTAGTTCTTCTATAATCTTAAATTATTGTAGTCAACCCAGAATAAATCAAGAAAAATAATAAAAAAAAACCCTAACTTGTTTTAATATCTATCGTGAGAAGAGGAGCAACACCAACAAAAAAGAGAGAGAAAAAGCCCAGAATTTGATTTTGCATTATAATGATGAATATGCCTATCTGAGGTTGCTATTATTGGAATTCAACGTGGTTTTAAGGTTAGAATTTATTGTTTAAGAAGTTGAATTCCTATGTTAGAACTTAATGGAATGATTTTTATATAAAAAAATTGAGTGCCGTTGTGTATATATGTTTATGTTGAGGTGGAATTTAAGAGATTGTGGGCTGTATTTTTGTTAAGTTATCTGGAAATATCTTTTGAAGTAGTACTGATTGTATATTATTTTTACTAGATCACGAAGCAGGGTGAGCTAAATTTGACCTCTCTAGGGTTTGTTTATTTTATATGATTGATTGATTTTTTTTGAAATGTTGATTTTTTGAGAGAAACAAGGATTTAGGGGTGGAATTTGATTGATGTTTTGCTAGATTTCGAGGGGTGTGTTTTACTGGTATTTGAGTAGTAAGGTGAAGTTGTGAAAGTGACTTCTGATTGAATTTTTCGAGGGGTAGATATTTTGCAACTGATATTGTCATATTGTTAGACTGCATCTTCAATTTCGCATATCGGATCAAACCGAAAATTTTCATTTTGGAGAGTGGTACATTTGGTTAAGATTGTTTGCAAGTAAATTTTTATTTGCATCTGCCATGTCAGGCATGAGTGCTGAAGTTGAGGAACAGCCCTCGGTGGTGCATGCCGAGGATTCGAGTGCAGAATCTTCCAAGTATTTGATCACTTACATATTACTTTGACTTGGTTTTAGTGATTTTTGATTTTTTTCCCCTGTTGCTGTTGATTTTAATCTTGTTTTTTTTTTCCCCTTTTACCGCTACAGGATACCCATAAGATCATATACAAGGGAGTTTCTTTTATCATTGAGTGAGTTGGAAGTTTGTAAAAAGCTACCCAAGGAGTTTGATGAATCACTTTTGAGGTATTAGTTTCTTTCAGGACCTTCAAATACTATACACTACCTTCCCCTGTCACTTCTTTTCATTCTCATTGCTTGATAATATTGTTGTGATGATGGGTCAGTGAATTTGAAGAAGCATCCATTAGCAGCCAAGATCGTCGTGCTCCAGGGAGTTCATCACTGCAAGGTTTCAAGCGAGCTGACTATGGGTCATCTGTGCCAGCTAAAGGGGATTCGGGTAATTATACTAGAGGACTGAACAGGTGGGATAATCGTTCAAGTGGACGAAGTGATACCGACACAGATTCAGGTATATATAGTTTTGATTCAGTTTGTTGTTATCGATTTCTAAGCTACTTCTTGTTTGTGCTAATCAGTTAATCCGCCATTTTTCCTTGAAGTTGAGTTCTATTGTTAAAGGGCGCATGTTTTCTGTATTTTCTCTCTACTTGTACTCTTGTTATGATAAGAGGATATTTCTTCTCTGAATAGTATTAGTATATCATTCATGCTGGTAAATTGATGCACATTGACACTTTCAATTATTATAGGAAGAATAATCTTTAGTTAAGCAGACCATTATAAAAAAAAATATACCGTGCAGATCTTCAGTATTAACTAACTTGACCATTCATACTAGTTATGGACAAAAATAGGCAATAGATTCAGGAGAAATAGCTGATGAATAATTGAAAACGGTGAGATTTAATATTATGCACTTTCAAGTGACAGGCAGGGATCTGTTTGCTATAGATAATGGAAACCTGTGTGATCAGAGGCTAATGATTTGAAAACGGTGTTATTTAATTTCATGCACATTGGGCAAAAGTTATTGGGTTGGAAAACAGGTAAGTGGTTTTAGCCATTGATTTAATTTTATGGACATTGGGCAAAAGTTGTTGATTTAATTTCATGCACATTGAGCAGAGGCAAATTATGCTGATGAATAGTTTTAGCCATATAGTAAAGTGGATAAAGTTTAACAGATTCATATAGGGTCTTAGAAAGTTTAAAAGTTCACATCAATTCAAATAAGCAAAAACATCGTTTAAACAACAACAACAATGCAATTCCCAAAATTTTTGAGGTTGGTCCAAAATATCAAATAAAGTCTAATGAGGTCAATAACTTTAGATTAGTTTAAAAAGTAAAAAAAGTGTTTAGATAGGTCTTGACGTTTCCCTTAAGGATGGCAATCGAATAGCTTGAAAGACGATACTTTGTCCCCCATATCCATATTTTTGGATACAATTTTAACATCCACACTCATCCAAGGGGGATACAAATCCAACTCCATGTTTAACTCATCTGTAGATTCCCTCTAATTCTACCCATCATCCAATTTGATATCAACTATCACCCACTATTCATTTGTGACTTGCCGACTTCCTTTAAAATTCTAAAAATTATATTTTATTTCTAAAACAATTCAATACTATAATAAGGTTTAAAAATATCAATGGCACAAACAGGATTTCTTTCTTCCCAAACATGTTGCAGCATTTTGTATTTCACAATTTTGAAGGCACTAATTTGACAATTAATATATTTGATCAGCCTCAATAACAGTATTATAGGTTTAACCCGTTACCCGTCTATAGTCTTGGTTTCAATGTGTAGGCATATGAGAGCCCGAAGCTTAAATATTTTGATGGAAAAAGGGATACTTTAAATTTTATTAATTGAATATGTTTCCTCCTTTATTTTCCCTAAAAACTCACTTGACTTTCTAATTTTTTTTCCTCTCTCTCTCATCATCTTTATCTTCCTCCTAAGTGACATTTTTCAACCAACATCACCCAATTTTTTTATAAAGTTTTTTGTGACCGCTAATTATTAGAAATTTGTGTTTAATGATGGAGCTTTAAGAGTTTGAACTAACCAATATTATTTCAGTCAGCAGCAGATTGAAATCCATTATGCTCCATGGGAACATTTGTCACCCACCTTTGTTCATACATTGTCACAATCTGGCAAGTGGTCAGATTCAGATCACATCCTAAGGAGTTTGATTATAACACATTGCAATGCAAATGAATTGTAACACCCATCTGATGTGAATTCGAAATCCAACTCTGAATTTGCCTCCTCCTGATGCTGTCTGAATCGAAGTTCAATAACTCTAATTGAAAACCTAAATTAAGCTCTACAACTGATCTGCTAGCACATTGTACCAGAATTAATATCTTAGCCGTCAAAATGAATAGGCTGATAAGGAAATTCGCAGCAATATTACTCCCTCCGTTTCTTTTTTTAATTTACTCACTTTCCTTTTTGGATTTTTATTTTCAATTTACTCACTTCTTACATTTATTCTTCTACATTTATTAATTTATGATTCCCAAGTGCATTTTCCATATTCTCTCTCCTACTTTTGACTAACATCAATAAAATTACCCTCTTTTCTCTTTTTTTATACTCTCTTTCTTACTTTTTATACATCTTTTAATCATTATTTATTGTTTTTCTCTAACTTCCAATAACTTCTTGGTTTTGATAAAAACTCATGTGAGTAAACTAAAAAAAACGGAGGGAGTATGTTCTAAGGAAATTTGCAACAATACATACAAAGAAATATCAAGTAAAACACTTTGGAAAAGTGACAGAAAAGTAGATACCACATAAGTATATGCACAATCAAATATTATTGGGCTGAAATTGGTGGTAAAATGTCATAAAGTAAAGTTGAGGAAGGAAGATGAAGATGTTAGGGAGAGAGGAGAAAATTAGGGAGTTAAGTGAATTTTAGGGGCAGAAAAAGAAGAAAATAAATAAAAAGGAAACAAGAGTAAAAATATTCAAGGTTCTCTTCTTTGAACAATTGTATAGGGTCCGTCTGTTTAGGTCGTGCTTTGCGTTGTATCCTACCTTATGGTGCTGTTGTTTTTGGTCAATTTTTTCTCAAAATATATAAGTAAATATCTTTGTTGTTTTATAGAAATAGTTGATATATATCTATATATATATATATATATATATATATATATATTGGTGGATAAAACTGTAAAACTTGAAATCCACTGCCTTCTTTCTTCCTGTGTCGGGTTTGACTTTTGACATCTATATCTAACCACCCTCACTAAAGTCATATCTATATCTATTTTGTCAGTGAGGCAAATGTGTTGTGTAATTCACGAGATTATACCTATTTGGCTATCTGTCATCCCTAATCCCTCTTTAAAGATTCTTGTATTGTAATTTGAGCTTGTTTCCAACTCTCCTAAACATGGTGCAAAAACTTGGATGCATCATATTGTCTCAGCCTAAATACAAAAAAAAAAACCCTTATTTGCAAGTTCACATGCCTTGAGGTTATTGCCTAAACATCGCGGTTGCTGGTTGTTGCATCTTAGGTGTGTTTGTCTTTCTCTTTCTTCAGTCTCCTTTCCCTTTCTTGGTTCCACTCTCTTTTTTGTTGATAATTTTGAAATCTTCTCTCCCCTAGTCCCCTTTATATCTATTTCCAGAGGGTTCCCCTTCTCTCTCATTTCTTTTAGTATAATTTTCTCCTCCATCTAAAGTTCCTCTTGTTACTCCTCTTCCCTTATTTTCTTTCACATTTTCCTCATATCTAGGCTTCTGCAACATGTTTCAATCAATACATATGAAGTATAGAATAATAATAATTATAATATTAATAATAATAATACTAATAAGGGAAATTTGTCAAAAACCATCTTTTGTAGGCTAGGTTTTGTTTGTAAAAACAAATCTTATCGAGAGCTTTTTGTAAAAAACCATCTTATGTGACACATTTCCTTGCTGACCGCCACCTTATCGTCGGAATCCAGCGCTTACTCGCATGTTTTATGCACGTGTCTCACAAAACCCTTTGCTTTCCAGTTTTTTGTATTTTGGAAAACATTTATCTCCCATTTAACCCATTTATCCCTTAATGGAACCCATTTAAAATTGAAAATTTAGGATTGTTCAAAAATCAAGGTACAATTGTCAAAATGGGTTAAATGGAGGATTCTTGCGTGACAAAAGCAAAAAATCGAGGTACAATTTCTGCCACATTCATCTTATGAACATGATAATAATAAGTGAAACGAAAAAGACTTCAAAAAGAATTCTTGGTTGACAAAAGCGATGTGGTTTGCATTGAACGGATTAGTTCCGTTACTGCAACACTCCGATCGTTTCCGCTATCACGACTGAAATCGTATTTTCGAACCATGCTCCTGAAGGGTTTTTGGTGCCTGCATGAAAATTAGACTATTTTTATTGGATAACGAAGCTTGGATTTCAAAAGGGTTATTGCAGGGGTAAATCTGTGCTGTTTCCTTTTATTATGATTTTTTTTCTTTCATTTTACATTTTTAAATCTGTACTTGGGTATTTTAGGAATTATAGAAATATGGTCAAATAGACGATTTTGGCTTACTGATTTTGTTGAAGGAATTTTATTGTTATTTGATAATTGTTTATGATAGTTGGTTATAGATGGGCTGCAGGAGTAGTGTTAAATGAGTTTTTGTGTGTATATGAATTGTGTTGATGTAGATTGTCTGTCAGCAAGCTCATGTGTAATAATATTTATCGAACCGTAATGCTACTTAGAGTCAGGAAGGCGTTATGGAAGCCAGGCAAGGAGGTCCTGGCAGAGCACAGAACATGATGGTCTTCTTGGAAGTGGTTCGTTTCCTAGACCTGCAGGTGCACCAGTTCCAAGATTTCGTCCTAATGAGAATGCTAGTCTTAACCGGAGTAATGAACCATATCACCCGCCTCGGCCATACAAGGTAATTTTTTTACCAAACATGTATTCCGATTCCATTAGTTGAGAATTACCATGTGTCTTTGTACTCTCTTATCTGTTACTGTGTGTGGGGAATGGGGATATTATGTGTTATTCAAAATATAGAGGACTGACAGTGTGAATGCTTAGTTGATTTTTCAGTAACAGAGAACTTAAATATAAACTTCTCTTGTACTTATTGCAAACGTTGTTATTGGCATGCATAATATGTTTACCCGTTTTCCCCCTTTTTTCAGGCAACTCCTCATTCACGGAGGGAAGCTAATGATTCGTTTAATGATGAGACATTTGGGTCTGCTGATGATGCTAGTGAGGATAGGGTTGAAGAGGAGAAAAAGCGAAGAGGTATGTTTTTGCTTGTTTACTCTTCCTTTTTTTACTTCACCTCCTTGATGTTCCTGCATAATTTGCATGTTTAAGTTTATTCTCTGTTAAAACCAGCATTGACAATTTTTACCTTTTTCTAGCTGAGTTTGAACAAATGAGGGAGCAGCAGCACAAAGTTCTTCAAGAAAAACAGAAATCAAATAAAATCAAAATAGAAAATCCCCCATCTGAAATTGGATTGCTGGCAAATCCCAGTGATGATAAAATCTCCACTGACATGGATAAAGTAGTGAAACCAACTCTACAAGATGACTCCAGCAAGCTTTCTGTTTCCTCACAAGCTCCTCTATCCAGACCACTTGTTCCTCCAGGCTTTGTGAGTAGTGTTGTTGATAAGAGCTCCACAGCCAAACCTATTGCACATGCTAAATCGCTCGAGGTAAGTCTTCTATTTTCCCTGTCTTTCTTCTCTATTGGACTTTTAATTATACCAGGGATGATTGGTTATTCGAACTATGTGCGAGCAAATTATAGTGCATAATACTCTCCTCTGCAAAGTTGCTTGATGGTCAAGTCAGAAGTTCTTTTTTCTTTAGCTGATATTTTCTACCTTTCTTAGATAGTCATTTGCTGCAAAGGTTGTATATGGAGGGGAGAATATTTCTGGAAAAGCTTTCTTGGTACACGTCTATAAATTGTGCTCCTCAAGGTTAAGTGAAGGGCTTAGGATTTGTTGTAGAAGCAATTTGTATGTAGGAATATTTTTTAGTCTTTCTTCAATAAACATTTGGTTCCCACTTGGGAACTTCCAGCCCCATTCCCACTCCAACACTCAAGTTAACAGGAATGTGTTAGTGGAATCCTTTTCCCCTCTTTGGTCAAATCTTTCGTTCTTTTTAATTTTAATTTTTGACTTTTTAAATCTCATCTTTCCTATGTAGCTTTGCTTGAGTTCTGTCCTGTCCTCCTGAATGTCCATTATTCTCAATCTACCCCAGACCGAATAGTGGTGACTGGTGGTAACAAACTAGCACTAGAAGACTCCTGTAGTGCTGTGCTTTTGGGTGATGGAATCGGAGGATATGTGTCACTTTATCTGTTGATTATGTTGGAGCACTTGAAATATAACATGCAAATCCTGTATGGTCTTTGTATATCATGTTTAAAAAATTCAGAACATTAATGTTTTATCTGAGCTGGTATGTTTCATTCCTCTCAAGTCTCAATGCTTATGCATACACCTTTTCCTTTCATAGATAGGAAAATTAGAACTAGAATACATTCATCATGATGCAAAACTCAAAGTTCTAGGAAGTGGTTCCAGTGAACTTCACAGTCAAACAAGTAGCACATCAGACATTAAGGCTGAAAACGTGCCAGAATTATCTTCAGTTCTTCGAGCTGCTGATCAAGCAAAAGCTCCAAGACTTCCTGATGTTAGTGAAGTCCTTGAGAATGGTGAAGTTATGGGGATTGATTTTGAGGTCACTGTGCCTAAGCTTTTGGGTGGACCTCCTCGTTCAACTTCCATTTTGGACAAGCTCTTTAGCACTTCCATAACGGACAGTAATGACAATGCATCTAAGTTCGTGGAGGTAAGAAGCTCCTTTCTTGCATTTCCATGTGCTGCTACAGTCAATTTTTTACTTTTTTTCCCATTTGTAACTTGGGGGTGGGAGGGACAGGGTTAGGGGGATTAATGAATGGTAATGTTTTTAAATTTTTACATCCGTCCCTCATCGGGGTTGTTTAGTACTATGTACCTTGTTATTGTGTGCTTCATGTGTAGTATTATACTAATGTTGCTGGTTGGACTGGAATATACTGGGGAATCTGTTTTGAGCTTCTCGGGATTATTTTCTTTTCCTAGTACAAAATCTTCATTTTAGTGCTGTTACGATAATGACTCTGCTTAGACTAGGTAAGTTAAAGATATTTATGGCAGTGATGATATTTTCTTTCCATCTGCTGACAGATGGTCAAGAGAAAACTGTCAAATCTCTGTTTAGCTGCTCACTGTTCCTACTTCAAAAGCATTTCTATCATGTAGTTGATATCTCATTGTGACTATATATGATGTATGTAGGATGATGCTAAAGCAGATGGATTACAGAGCTCTGATACGTTACACTCCAAGTTTGCTTGTTGGTTTCCCGAGGATGGTAAGCTCTATGCACAATCTAGTGATAGGTTGATGATCTAATTCACTATATTCAATTCTGAGCTATTCTTGCAGATAGGAAACCTCCAGGAGATATCTCATCTGAGAAGCCCAATAATTTGCTCTCACTTATTGTTGCTGGTGAAAAAGGTGAATCCAATGTGCCTGACATTTCAGCAACTGGATCTTACTTTACTCCTAAGACAGCCGTTGGTAGCAAAATATCCAATTTTTCATCATCTACGGCAGAGTTGTCAGATCAGTTTCCTAATAGTTATGTTACAGAAGCAAAACCTGCTGTACTGACCTGTGAAGATCTTGAGCAGTCTATTCTTTTAGAAATTGGTGGTGATAGGGCAAGTGCTCACCCTGTTGTGAATGAGCACCATGCTTCAGAAGCAAAAATTGGACATGTGGGCAATGATATTGACAATCAAGCTTCGCATCATCTTCTTTCCTTGCTGCAGAAAGGAATAGGGTCAAAAGAGGCGGAATCAATCTCAGTTGGTGAAAATAGGCCTGGTAAACCGTTTGATAATGCCAAAATAGGTGCATATAATGTCAATGTTCATGATGCTGACGGATTAAATAGTCCGAAAAAGTCATTAACCCTTGAGTCACTCTTTGGGACAGCTTTCATGAAAGAATTGCACTCTGCCCCAAGAAATACAGTTGGTTCTGCAAGAACTGATGTGTCTGAAGCTGCACCCTTTCCTCCTGCAATGAATGAAAATGGAATTAATCATTTGGCGTCAAATGATAGAAGCACCAAGTTGGATAATGTAGGAGAGTGGTTAGGGTTTAATGATGTGGTGAGGAACATGGAACTCTCTAAGCAACCAGCTGACTTTGATTCTAAATTTGGTGGCATTGACAGGGGAATGGAAATGACACTTCCTGAAGAAGATAGCTTGATTAATCCCATTGATCCTGTCAATGCTGAGAAGTCCATGTTGGTTCCCAATACTGGTCCCTTAAACTCTGACTTGCTACCCCCATCATCAAGTATGCCAGCTGATATTTTTGAGAAACTAGCAGCACTTGGTGGGGCTCCTAAAGACGAAAGGTCCATGATAGGTGGCCATGACCCACGTGCATATGGTCGCTTAGATATGGTGAACCCTGAACTTCCATACCAAAATATGCATCCACGGGCATCATCCCCACAGCTTCGTGCCTCCCAAATGAAACACAGCAGACCGATATTTCATGCTTTGGACTCACATCCTGCACTTCTGGATCCACAGCTAAACTTCGTGCCTCCTGAGGCTGTTATTCATCGTGATGCTCCACCGCATCATTATCCCGCAAACATGGGCCACCCTTCTTTTCCATACCCTAGTGCTGGTCTGCCAGGGTTCGATCATCCTATTCCTTCTCCGATGTTGCAGCAAATGCACATGGCTGGCAATCTTCCTCCACCTCATCTGGCTAGAGGATTTCCTAGTGGTGCACCTATGCCGCCTCAGCACAATCACAGTCCTGCAGGTTACATTCAGGAGCCTAATCCGTTGCAAAATTTTCCGTTTGGTCAACAGCAACCGTATTTTGCTGGTCCTGGAATGGGCCCAACAGGTGAGGTTGTTTATCCTATTTTATATTCTTTATATTGCCTTGAAATGCTTAATGGTCTTTGGTTAAGAGCAAACAAGGGAGAGGAGTTAGGGTTTAAATGTTTGATGCGTGTGTGGTAGAAGGGAGTTGGGGCTGGATGTTCAATGAAAGGCTTTTTAAATTTTCAATGTGTTCTAAATGTTCAATATTTCTATTCGTTTGATTTATTACTGCACAAAAGCCTTCTACTATTTTTCATGGTCTTTCTGAAAATTCAATTTACAAATTCTAAAGTGGAGAAAGTTGCCTCTTTTTCCATTTCTGCACAAAAGCCTTCTACTATTGGTGAATGTTAGCTTGGGGTTTGGTTTGGTTTGGTTTGGTTTGGTTTGGTAATTGCTTCTCTGGTAGTAAATTATTTAGAAGAACTTACAATATAAATAAAGGGGGGTTTCTTTACAATCAAGGCTCCTCTTGTTGACGGATCTTTTGTTCCTAGCTTTATATAGCTCTTGACATAATTTAATGTGGTTTGTAATTTAGGTCCTGAGCATGGGGTTACTAGCAATCCCCCTGAGGCGTTTCAGAGACTCCTGGAGATGGAACATCAGGCAAATCCGAAACAAATGCATCCTTTTGCAACTGGTAATCCGAACCAAGCAATGTATGGACACGAGCTGGACACGAGTTATAGGTACAGATAATGTTTTATGGGTGTGGATGTATTCTAAAAGGAAACTTATAATCATCTTCATCCCAGATGACTTTTGCAGGATGGGTTGTATGTGGTTGCTGTAAAATATTGATAGTGTTAATTTTTATTTTTTTTTTGGCGTTACAAACATTGCCTCCACTCGAGGTTTTTCTCTTTTCTCCCCTCACACATACCCTTCCGACATCCTCGTTTTTTTGTGTGTGGTTATGGTTCCTACTTCCCTAGCCTCTATTAGTTTGGGGCCTTTGTAGGATGTTCCATGACTGTTTCATAATTCATATCATTTTGCCACCATGAACACGTGTATCAGACTATCAGTGTATCACCAACCACCGAGGGCCCTTGTTGGTTTCAACTATTGATGATGAGAGCATAATAGTGTCTTTTATGGGATGCTTTCAACTCAGCCTACTTGGTCTCCTTGTATGCTTTCTCTGTCCCTTGAAGAAAAACTTGCAAGAGGGCCATCTTTTGGGAGTGACGCCAGCGAAAAATGTCTTAGACGGACAGCTATTGAAACGGTTCTAAATAGGTTAACTATAAATCAAGGCATGCTAAAACAGGATATGAGTTGACAAATAATTCATTAGCTAGTAATTACACATGTGAGTTCATGGAACCTATACCAAAAGAACTAAACAAAACAGGATATGAGTTGACAAATAATTTATTAGCTGGTATAATTAGAATCCTAATTACTCACTCGCACATCCAAGCCCACGTTTCAACTACTCAACATGATCACCTGAAAAATTGGGTCCACTGTCAGTAAGGAGTAACTAGATTGTCCCACCTAAAAGTGGATTCAAATAATCGAAGCATAATTCAAACAATCAAATAGTCACGAGATATATATGTAAATGACGTAATCAATCATAAGGAATACATACCTGGCGTCCAACGCTGCAAAACACAATCATCATAGATTCATAGAACATTTACAAATAAAGAAGGCATACAAATTTCAAGTCAATCACTATCTAAACCTATAGATCCATCCCATATTTTGAAATAAGTTTATCAAAATAGTTTTATATAACTAGCGAGAGTACTAGGTGTGCGTAATTGGATATGCAATGAATAATATCATATACAAAATCCTTTTACTTTGTGTCATGTCCTCACGAGTCGATGCGTGATTATCCTTGGTGTACTTTTATTAAATATGGTAAAGTTTGTGAGCCTTACCTAGTGTTACAATTCCAATATATTATAGTCCATTTTCTATCTTTTTTAATACATTCAATCCATTATGGTCCATTCCAATTCAATTTCATCATTCATATCCATTACAACCTAATCTCATCACCTAGGTAGCATGGATACTTCATCGAGATAGTTGTACCTGTACTGCATACCGATACTGCTATGATACCCATACTTGCTCAATTTTAGCATCATTTTTTTGGCATGTTTTATGACAATTTTACCTTTTTTCTTGTTTTCATATGCTTTTTAAAGGGTTTTCCTATATTGATATACTAATTAAACTAAAAACATTTCAAATGATATTAAAAAAAGTCTTGATTTTTGAAGTATTCAAAAATACTATTTTGTTGTACCTGTATCGTATAATTTTTAAATCAATGTATTTTGCCCCGATAAATATTTTCAAACCCGTATCCATGCATTTTAGCACATCACTTCAATCTATTTCAATTCGTTTTTTTCTTTTTATAGTAGTAGTTATTTTTGTTTATATCAAACCCTTGTAATTAAAAAAGGTTTAACTATTTTACAATCGGATGTACGAGTACGATTTGATAATCATGTGATGTATAATGGTCATCTCGTACAAGTAGTCAAGCAATGTAAAAATTAATTAATCGTGATGCTTGGACAGTGACTATGTCTCATTGTTATCGAGAGGCGAATCAAGCGGCGGACTAGCTTGCAAATCAAGGAGTTTATCAAACTGAGAGAACTATATAGAGTACACGTCTATTCCGTCAGAGCTAGCTAGTATTATTAAGGAAGACAACCGTGGAGTTGCTTTTCCTTGTAGTATAATGACATAGTTGTTTTATTTTTTGAGGGTACTTCCTAGCTTCTCATCTTGCATCAAAAAAAAAAAAGTTTAACTATTTTTACATTATTAAAATAATTAAATAGGAATACGTTTTGATGTGTTATCTAACATCTTTGCTACATAAGACATATAAATAATAAGTTTTGCTAACATTATTGCTACATAATATTCTAGATACCATAATTCTTTAACCATTAAAAAATTCTTGCTTTTTCCCTAAATTAATAAGATTAATGAATTGATCGGGTGGATATGAGGATGAATTGAATTGGAGGGGGGTGGACGGGTATAACATAAGTCCCTCCTCCATTTTCATGGCAAGCATGTTTAATAGAGGGAAAATGATAGGTTTAACCGAGGTTTTTAGGTACTTTAAATTTTTGTTTTTTATTTCTTAGATTTGATATTTGTGAAAGTATTGTGTCGGACGGTCCGACCGTCGGACCGTCCAACACTTGTATTTTTTTTTATGCCCAGACTCAACAAAACATGTCCAGGTTCAATAATATGTGTCCAGGTTTAACAATATATGTCCAGATTTAACCATATGTGTCCAGGGTAAACAATATGTTTCCTGGTTCAATAAGTTTCACCAGGTTTACAAATTTATGTTCAGGTTCAACAATATGTGTCCAGGTTCAATACCATGTGTCCAGGTTCAACAACATGTGTCCAGGGTTACAAATTTGTGTTCAGGTTTACAAATCTGTGTTCAGATTTACCAATTTGTGTTTAGGTTTACAAATATGTGTCCAGGTCTAACAATACTTGTCCAGGTTTAACAACATGTGTCCAGATTCAACAATATATGTCCAGATTTTACGATATGTGTCCAGATCCATGTGTCCAGGGTAAACAATATGTTTCCAGGTTCAATAAGTTTCATCAGGTTTACAAATTTATGTCCAAGTTCAACAATATGTGTCCAGGTTCAGTATTATGTGTCCAGATTTAATACTATGTGTCCAGGTTCAACAACATGTGTCCAGGTTTAACAACATGTGTCCAGGTTTACAAATATATTTTCAGGTTTACCAATACATGTCCAGGTTTACCAATATGTGTCCAGATTCAACAAAACTTGTCCAGATTTGACAATATGTGTCCAGATCCAGTTGAACTGGTCTGACAGTAACCTTATGTCAGATTGGTCTGACACAATACCTTCTCTTGATATTTTCTTAAAGCATATAGTCAAGTCGGATCTTTATAAGCACCCTTAACATAGAGCATAAATAAGACACATAATTCAAACAAATTATGTTTGGTGTCAATGGTAATTGGTAACCTAATTTGTACAATATACAAAAAATAATAATTAGTTGATTCAAATGCAAACCAAGTAAAGGAAAAACACGGTATTGATTACATTCAAATTGGCTGATATAGGTTGGTCAAAATCGATAATTTCCACCGAAAAAGGAAGAAATTAAAATCAATTTTATTGGGGCATCCATTCAAGTATGGTTCTACGTGGTGTAGTTGGCCAAAAAAGCTTAACATAACTTAGAAATCGAAATATATACCTAAATTACACATTTTTACAAAAGTATATAATTTTCTTATGTTTACATTAAAAAAAATGTTTCATAAGGATAAAGTGTAGTACTTGGTATAAATTTCATATACAACCAAAATTAGCACCAAATGTTTCTCACTAAATTCATGAATTACATCGAAGCGAAAAAATAATAAGAAAACATATAGAACTATAGAAATGTTATGTTATATGTTTATAACAAGAAAACATATACAAATGTTATGGTACAAGTGTGAATGACACATTATTAGAATGACACATTATTAGATGCATAAAACCTATAGTCTGCTAAAAACGTTTAGCATAACTTAAAAATCAAAATATATACCTAAATTACATACTTTTACAAAAATGAATTATAACTTTCATGTGGATAAAGGGAATTATAACTTTCATATACGACCAAACAACAACAAAAATTACTACCAAATGCTTCTTAGGAATTTATGAATTGAATTTACACCAAAGCAAAAGAATAAGAAGAAAAAATAAAAGTACTATGGTACAAGTAACAAGTGTGAATGCCGCATTATTAGAATGACAAGCACTAAATGTATAAAACCTAAAGTCACCAAAAATGACATAACATAACATTGCTATTTATTTTTATTGGTTAATGTGTGGAATATTAGGCCTTGGAACCGGCCCTACTGTTATAGATATATTATGTATGCATTGTACAAGTGTACAATATACAAGTATACAATGTTGCCAAAAAAAAAAAAGTACACAACCGAATAATATAAAAAAAAAGTGTCTGAGCCCGGGTTCGAACCGGGGACCTCTAGTGTGTGAGACTAGCGTGATAACCAACTACACCACCCAGACTCTTACATTAAGAACCATCAATTTAAACTACTTATAATATTTTCCATTTTAAGTCGTTACAACATTTTTGTCCAAGTTTTGGCTAAGGCTAATCCTTAAAAACCCACTCCCTCCCCCTCTCTCCTTTCTTCCTCTCTCTGGCTCACCCATGGCTTCCGCTTCACTGCTGCACTCCACTTCCTCCTCATTTTCCGGCGTCAGACTTCAATGTCGGAGCTTCACGTCTTGCCGCCGTCTCGGATTTTCATCGGTAAGTGTTAAGGCGTCTGCAGGAACTGCGGTGTTCGTCGACAAATCTGAAGCAGAGATTGTTAGCCGTCTTAAAACTAGTTATATTGAAAAAATTGTTCCTCTTCTCAAGGATGAATTCTCTTACTCCAATGTTCTTGAGGTATTATTCTTTCTCTTTTCAGTCTATTATCTTGTCGCTGATAATTTGCTTTATTTGAGGATTTTAGAATTCGTGAGGAATTCAGCGGTGAATTTGGAGATTTTTTGGTGTTTTTTTTTATGTTATATTGTTGAATTTCTTGTTTAGGTTTGTGAATTGTGAATTTGTGATGTGAAATGCTGTGAGAGATTGTGTGATTGAGGTTGATGATGTGCGGTTGTTTGCTACTGGTAATTGATAAGAACCTGAAAATTTTATTGTTGAACAGCTGAAATGAAGGCAGGATATAGTTGTTAAACTTTGTATGTTTATCAGTTTATATTACTTGCTTCTTCAATGTACTCCGTATATTATTATCTTTTAAAGAGCTATGAGCTATAGTAGCAAATTCCTGCATTTCTACTGTGTGTGTGTGTGTGTGGATCATTTGCAGGAATATCCGTGGATAATTTGCTGGAACTTGAATCTTTCAGTTTGCATTTTGTTTTGGTTCAATTTAGATTATTTCGCTTTTAGGAGGACTTAGGATTTTGATCATTGGTGTATTTGGACTTAGGAGTACCAAATTATGCCTCTCTCATATTTATAAAATTTCGACTTTCACATCATCAATGTATAACTTTGAACCTTAATATCTATAATAATCTATTCTTGAAAATATAAAATTTCTGATTTTTATATCAACACTAAAAAAATTATAACCAACCGTCAAAATTAGTATTTGAATGGTCCAGAAGTGGAAGTGTTAAAATTATAGGGAAAGGAGGGTGTACAATGGTACAATAAGAAGAGATGGGAATTAACTGTAAGTCTTTCGCTAGAGTTGAATTACTGAAGAACACAACTATGATGGATACGGTGTACTGATTTGGCTGTTTGAGGGAGCAAGATTGTTCGTTGTCTTTAATGCTCATAATTTTCTTTCTGTCATCGGTTGAAAAACTGATTGGTGATATCGCTCATATGTGTTATATTCTGTCTATTTTGTCAATTTCAGCATCCCAACTCAAGTTTTGAATGCTAAATTCTCTCAATAGACATTGATAACAAATATTAACAATCATCAAAAAAGTTACATAAGTTTTGTCTAATGTCTAATACAAGTATGAAAATATTTTACTTTTAAGATTTTGATTATGTTATGATACGCATAAATTGTCAAACCAAGGTAGTGCAGGATAAAAAGAGATGGTGTTTCTTAATATTGTAATAGGGTTGCTGGGTTCTTAAACTTTTTAGTCTGGGATTTGAGCAGGTTCCCAAGATTCAGAAGGTAGTAGTGAACTGTGGAATTGGCGATGCTTCACAGAATGCAAAGGGTTTGGATGCTGCAATAAATGAGTTGGCACTTATTACAGGGCAGAGGCCTGTAAAGACAAAAGCCAAAACATCCATTGCAGGTTTTAAGGTCAGAGAAGGTATGACGCTTGGGATTGCCGTCACTCTTCGAGGAAATGTAAGCACTGTACTGTCTGTTATTCCCTCACTTTTTCTGAGTTTTTCCGCATCCCTATTTTAGGCACATCGTATATAATATATTACCAGACGGGTACATGTTGATTTGTTATAGAGTAGTAAATAAATAATGGAGTTTTGCAATGAGTTTATTGGAGAATAACAGAAGACAGAAGTGTTGAACTTAATTAGAGTTTTGTCTTTGTGGTTTTGATTAACCCATTGACATTTGAATAAATCTTGAGCTAGAGTTGGGTGCTTTATGGCTCAGCCAAAGGGTATATCTCTGGAGTACTGGACTAATGCTTGAAAATAAGCATTGATATTGAATAAACATGATTCTGGTTTGATCTATAAAACATCAGCATTCATGCATGTAATCTGCTTTATTCATCTTTGCCTCTTTCTGGTTCATTGTTGATTACTTGATTATTTTTAAACAAATTGAGCTTACTGGTTGGGACAGCTTGGTCTTGCATATGAAGTATGCAATTTTAAAAATAAAATAAAAAATCAAAATAAGATACATATCAACAAAGTACATTCGTTTCTTTAGTTCATTCCTTGGTTTATGTTGTCCTTGGATCTTACATATTTTCGGCATACAAAAACCTCTCAGAGATGCATGTACAATGTTACTAACTTCTATGCTTATGGATGAGATGCAGCTTATGTATTCATTTTTGGACCGTCTTATCAACTTGGCACTTCCTCGAACAAGAGATTTTCAAGGTGTAAACCCAAACAGCTTTGATGGGAATGGAAATTACAGCATTGGATTCAAAGAACAAAGTGTGTTTCCGGAGCTTAAACCTGAGATTGTTGGAAAGCCTAGGGGAATGGATATTTGCATAGTGACAACAGCTAAGACGGATAAGGAAGCCTACAAGCTGCTGTCCCTTATGGGAATGCCGTTCAGAGAGGGTAGTGGACCGGCTACTGTTGTGCGCAAAAAGAAGTTGAAGTCTCACCACTTCGATTCAAGATCCAAGGGGAGGAGATACTAGATAGGGATTAGGGCATATTCCTGAAGCTTTTTATCGGACCGTTTAGAGAGGGTGCATTTCCTATGTAAAAATGTAAAAGAATGTAACGAACTTTGATGGTGTATGTTGTATGAAACATACGTTTTAGCCCGTGCAATCGAGTATCAATTCTTCATTTGATTCAATTTATATTTGAATACAGAACCCCTTAATTTTTAGTATGGGTTTTTCTTTTTCTCCTTTTTCAATGGAAAATATAGGCTTTGAGCATCTTTTAAAAAAAGAGCTACTTTTGACTTTTGAGCAAGAACAAAGGTTGATAGACTTGATACAAATTACAAAGCTTAACATGCACTTGTGGTCTTGTTAAGGCTGAGCAAAGTCCGGCCTGAACCGCACCAAACCGTAATTGTGCGGTTTGGTTTAGTTTACGGTATGAAAAGTGCGGTTTGGTTTGCAAGTTACCAAACCATAATTTTGTGGTGCGGTACGGTTTCTGAAAATTTTGAAACTGCACCAAACCGTAAACTGTAATTTTTTTTAATTGTTCTAAAATATATAATTTCATACTTTTTTTAATCCTACTACCTTACTAAAGTTAATTTTTTGTTTGTTTTGGGTCTAATCTAGTTGTTTAAGTCCGCAACTCTCTAAGGCTCTAATAAAAAAAAAACTAGGGTCTTTTTGTCCTTATCAAAAACTAATTATAAAATAAAATTTTAAAAACTGAGTTAAATCGCACCGCACCAAACCGTATTTTACGGTACGGTTTGATATAAATTACATTGCGGTGTGGTTTCAAAAAATGTCAAACCGTAATTTTGCGATTTGGCGCGATTTGACGTCGGAATCGCATTAAATCGCACCACTCATAGAAAATTCACATTTTAAGCGTCAAAAGTAATTTTTAAAGTGCCAAAAATCATTTTCTATTATGAAGAAACTCAGAAAGTGAAAGAATGTAGGGAGGAAAATGATTATGGAGAGGAAAGTGAGTGGATAAAAGAGTTGAATAATGATATCTTACAAAATCTTGAATGGGGCTAGGACAAAAAACTACTCCATCTGTGACGAATTAGTAGCAACATTTGGACTAGCAGGTACTCCTAGATGAAATAGATTAATTGTGGTATTAGGTGGTATAATGATAAAAGTATGAAAGAGAAAAGTAAGAGAAGGAAAAGTAAATGGGGTATTATGTGGTATGATAATAAAAGTAAGAGAGATAAAAGTAAAAAATAGAAAAGTAAGTGGGGTATTGTGTTATTTTTTTTGCCAAAAAGGAATAAAATGAAATTTGAAAAAATTGTTGCAAGTATTTTGTTACACCTAAAATTGAAAATTGTTGCTAGTAATTTGTTACGGAGAGAGTAATTATTCAATAATGAGTTAATTGCATTATAATCAGGGCAAATGTTCATTTAATTAATCAACTAGTGTGCCATCACGAGCGTTGCCTCGTGTGTTACTTTTTTTACTTAATATTTATTTATTTTTTACTCTTGTGGAAAAGTCTAAACTCTACTTTACCTAATAAATGAAAAAAAAATTATAAAATTATATGAGCATTTCAACCATCAATATAAGTTATGTGAGAACCGTGAAATGATAAGTGTAGCCTTGATTTGTAAGAGATAATGTGTTCGAATATAGTTCTAAGCATTTCTTATATTAAATGATGTGACATATTTGTGTAGCGTACATAATTTGGATAATATCATTTCTACGATTCTACATTGTGCAATGTGGTGTCATGAACATCTTTTAATACGGAGTAGATTATATAGATATAGATATATAATTGTGAATAGTATACCATCAGGCCAAATAATTAACCATGAGTTGACAAAATTTAATTCTCAATAAAAGCATATATCAATCCAAGATTCCAAGGTTAATGAAACTCCAGCGCGTATCTCAATATTTTTTAATGTTCAACTATTTAGCTAATTACTGGATAGTACCCGTGCAACTTGCACGGATATTAAATTTTTTTACTTTTTAAAGTAATAGAACATATATGAATAAATTGTTCCCTAAAAAACTTGTCATTTAATTGGTAGTATAATTCAATTGGAATGCTTGTAGTGTTTATATATACTAAAACATTTACTACTATAAAATAAATAGTATATTCTTTTTATTTATATTTTTCTAGAGAAGGCGTATTTATGTGCATGCTTATAATGTAAAATTTTAGCTTTGTAGCAGAATCGATATAATGTCTTTTATCCTTAATTTTAAAAAGTTGATTAATGGTATGTTATTGTAAAAAATATGAATAAGGTGTTGCCAAAATGGACAATGAAATCACTAGAAGACATCAACTTGTATATATAAAAACATAATGAGTCTTAAATATGTGAAATAATTTTTCCTTTAGGTAATGTTTAGATATGTGAAATTCATTTTAAATTGATGAATTCAATTTCTGAAATTGAAATGATACAATTCAAATGAAAACTATTTGTTTGGGTTGTTTTTAGAATTTGAAATGATAGGGTTTTGTTAAGTATTTGAAATACACAATATTTGCTTGTTAAACATTTGGGTTGGGAATTGGGCCAAATCCAATTCCAAATTCTTTTACTTGCCAAACATGTGATTTGACACAAATCCATAATTTCAAATGAAATGCTTGTATCCAAACATAGCATTAAAGAATTTGAAATGATTTACATTCCACATTTGTACAATTAATTCTTTTTTAAAAGTGAAAGTATTAGGTTAGACTGTCTGATCAAATATAAACTGTCAGACGGGCTAAGCACCCATCATCTTCGATCTTCCTCTCCCAACCAACACAAGTAATAATGGCCATCCGCCGCCATAACAAGCTAATTAGCAAACTACAACACCACCAGTACTAAAATCTGCCTCAAATTCATCATCACCAACAATAATCGAATTGCGAAAAAGTTGAATTTCTGCATCGAACAATTTTTGAAGAAGATGACTTAGATTTTGATCTTTTTAGCGGTACAGTGTGCAATTGACTTAGATTTTCTGCGTCTAATGATTTTCTGCATTGAATGATTTATATTATTTGCAACATTTTTCAAATAAAGATAGAACACGTTAGATGAAAAACCTGGATGAAGACAGAGGAGTAGGAGCAATGTCCAAGATGAAAGACCTGGATGAAGATAGCGGAGAAAAAATAATCAGGTTGTTCTTTTATTTGGTCCAGGTTTGTTTTGTTCTTTTTTGTCCAGGTTTGTTTTGATTTGGTCCAAGTCTTTTTTTTTTGGTGGAGGTTATTTTTTTCCCAGGTTAGTGTTAAAAGTTGTCCATGTTAGTGTTACAGGTGTCCAGGTTGATGAGTTGTTGTCCAAGTTAATGAGTTTTTTTTGTCCAGGTTTAACAAATATGTGTACAGGTTTAACAATATATGTGTCCATGCTTAACAATATGTGTCCATATTTAAAAATATACGTCCAGGTGTAACAAATATGTGTCAAAGTTTAACATATGTGTCCATGTTTAAAAATATGTGTCTAGGTGTAACAAATATATGTCCATGTTTAACAATATTTGTCTATGTTTAACAATATATGTCCAGGTTTAACAAATATGTGTCCATGTTTACCAACATTTGTCTAGTTTTAACAATATGTGTCTATGTTTAACAATATATGTCTAGGTTTAACAAATATGTGTCCAGGTTTAACAATATGTGTCTAGTTTTAACAATATGTGTCCATGTTTAACAAATATTTGGGGTAGTAACTAATTCGGTTTATTAGATATGTCTCTGTGATCTTATATATATTTGCTTTAAATTTGACACAATTTGAACACCCTTTGATATTGGAGATTAGGCTGCCATTTATAGATAAGACATAGAGGATATAATATACGAAAGAAATAGAAGGTAGATAGAGTGCATAATTTGTGTGTTGTGTATAATGTGGTCTGACCAAATATTTTGGTCAGACATGTCTGACCCAATACTAACTCTTTTTAAAAATGAGAGTGATGGATAACTCAGGTGGTAAGAGTTTCTCTCTCCCGATTCCAGAAGATCCTGGATCGATTCTCATCCCCGTCCTTGTCGCTCTCTAAACACACAAAAAAACTTTTCGAAAAATGATTGACTAACCCTAAGGCTTTTCAACCCTCCTAATATTGACTTTTAATTGGTTAATAATACATTAAAACATTAATTTGAGAACATCAAAGTGTCTAAGTTTACATTGGTTTTTATTTTAGTTATAGTAATATATTTATAGACGATTTGCACAAATTGATTTCTCGTTTTCTTAAGAAGAGTTTTGCACATCTCACGTGATAAACCTATAATGGTACATTGTTTTAAATAACTAATCAAGTCCCAATGAAAAAAAAATTAATGGGAGATTAAAGCTGATGTTTGGAGTTAGATATTTAGGCTGGAAAACAATAAACCTCAAAGTGTCATGTGTACATTGGTTCTTATTTTAGTTATAGTTATCGAAGATAGATGGATAAAATATAATAGATGGATAATAATTATTTAGGATTTTAGTTTAAAAAGATATTTATTTAGGATTATTTATTTATTAATTAGTGTATTAATATTAATTATGGTATTAAATAGAGAGAGAAAGTAGAAATGTGAGATTGGAAGGGGAAAAATGTGGGAGGAAAATAGTGGTTAGAGTTTTAGTAGTATAGAAGATAGATAGATAGATAGATAGATAGAATACATTTTTTAGTAATTTAAAATAATAAAATCTGATAACACAATGGGATATTTTAATAACATCATAGCAAGATGATTGCAAATTATTCTGTGCTCCCAGGAGCACCTTGCTCATTGTGGTCTCACGATATACATTTTTCAATAATAATGCATATACATTTTTCAATACTGCATATTCATTTCTCAATAGTGTATATGGTCTGGAACTATCTTCCTCGTTGTGGTCCCGCAATATGAATTTCTCAATATTGCATTTACATTTCTCAATAGTACATATTCATTTCTTAATACTGCATATTCGTTTTCCTAATACTGCAAATTGAAAAATGTATATCGCATGACCACAATGAGGAAGGTGGTCCCGGACCATGATATAACGATTGGTTCAGTTCAGTTCAGTTCATCTCTATTCCGTTAAAGTAAACGAGCTCTTAATAACAGTTCATTCCTATATTTCTCCTTGTTTCTTTAATTTCTTTTTTTTTTTTGAAACAGGAAAAAAAAAAATTGTCTACAGAAATATGCAACACCATGCCCAGCTCCTACCTCCCAACTAATCCAAATAAATAGAATAATTACTGTAATTGTGTAAATAGTATACAACTGTACAAGCATACCTCCCTACATTTTAGTGCATTATTATTATTATCATTTCTAACCAGATAACTAACAATGAACATTAGACAATAAGCTGAGATTTAGAGTAATTACTCAAACAACCGCCATAAATCGCAGCGGTGCGAAAAGAAGATACCCAGAAAACAAAATGGTAGCAGTAGTAATGATGGGTTTTGTAGCTGCTCAAAATCTTCCTCCTTCAATGGCTCCTGATTTTTCTCTCTCCTCCATTCAAATTCCTTCTCGTAACTCCGATCTTGTCTTTGTCGTTAATCCTCGAGGTTTTCTCTCTCCTAACTCCTTTTTTTTTCTTCTCTCTCGTAGTTTTTTGTTACTGAATTTTTATTTTATTTTCTTTGTTGTGAATTGTATTTTTTTTTTGCAGGTGCAAATGGTAAGACTGGAAAGGAATGGAAGAAACTTTTGCCTTTTTTAAGGTCTCGTCTTTCTTCCGATTGCAATGTAAGTCTTATTGTTTGTTTATTTTTATTCGTATTCTTTAGAATTTTGTTCCTTTGTTGAGCAAGCTTGCTTAATTGTTCAATTTGTTTTGCTTGTATCAATTAGTGAACTGTAGTGGATTTGTGATTATATTAATGGTTCCGGCATAATGTGTTGTCACTTGGTCAAACTGAGGGATGGATTCCGAATTCAAGCAGAATTCTCGGTGGAATAGATAGTATCAAGTTTGATTTCGATGATTTTTCCGCGGAAATTAATCAAAATTATTTGTATTTGCTTTTAATTGTGATGTGATGTATCATCGTGAACAGGTTTAAAGAGGATTCTAGATTGTATTGTCGTTTCGTATTTCTTTATAACGCGAGATAAACCCTTAGGTAATATCTATAATTGGCCGTCAAAAATACACAGTTCACTGAATTGTACTTCGGTTTAATTTGTTCTGTATACTTGTGTGGTTATGTTATTACCTTCTACTCTTCTGTTTTATTGGCTGTTCCTGGTATTCAAAAGCTACTTCACTTTGATCAGATTTGCGAATCATTTACGTCTGGTCCTTGTCATGCAACTGATATTACAAGAGAGGTACAATTTCTTTTTGAAATTGATCTAAAAATTTTGTTTTCCCAATTTCTAGTCCAGAGTGGCTGCTCTAATATGTGATCCTATGTTTCTCGCTCTTGTTTGAATAGGCTATCAGGGAGGGTGCCAGTGCTGTAATTGCTGTGGGTGGTGATGGAACTCTTCATGAGGTGTGTTTCCTTTTGCTTAATCAAAAGTACAAGAATGGGAGGTTCTTTTAATTTTCTACCCTGCTCTTGAACTATATCTAGAACAATTCTTTTGAAAGGAATAGAAAAACTCAGCCTTGTTGTGAAATGCTGTACTTGTACATTCTGTTACGTTTAGAGGTATCACTTCAACTATGCACTTACACTTCAGAACTTGGACGTAGCCATAAGCCCATAGATGGCAATTAGCAATTAGAACTTTAGAAGTAAAAGGGTAAAAAAAAGGATGGTTTCAAGTCAAGGGAGCTAATGATTTGTCCAATACCTAAAATAGAATATCAAGTTTTCAACTATAGTGTTTACTTCTGAAACACTACCTAAAAAGGATGGTTTCATAATGAATTGTAGATGTGCACTTGTCATGAACACCATAAGCTTTTGAAATGAAACACTTGAAAAGGCCCAATTTAGTGTTATTAACAGTATCATACTACGGAGTATTATTCTTTTCCTTTTGACTTTTGAGTAGGGGGATAGGAGCGGCATTTTTACTCGTCTTCTCGAATACTACGTATTATATTGTACTGCATTGTTGATGTTGTTTACGGGGTTTTTGCTCGCAATAGGTTGTGAATGGCTTCTTTTGGCAAGGCAAACCTGTTTATAGCCAAGGGGAAGAGACTGCTCATACAACTGCACTTGGTGTAAGGAATTGTTGACCCAATCTTGTTGCTTGCAGAAAGAATTACTATTTTTAGCTGCTGTAATTTTTATTGTGTTTTGTGTTGTGAATTTTCGTAGCTCAATGATGAGTTACTTGCTGTTTCTTTCTGTAGCTAATTCCCTTGGGCACGGGTTCGGATTTTGCCAGAACATTTGGCTGGTTAGTTTTGTCATCCCTAGGATTGCTTGTTTTACATTACAAATTCACAATATATGCGGAAAGATAACACCGAATATATGTTCTATCAGGAAAAATGATCCTTATGAAGCTGTTGAGCGCATAGCTAAAGGTTTGTTGACTGGATAGCATGTTTTCATCTTATGTATTCTATGTATAACTTTTGCATCACATGCATGCTCTTGCTAATAAAGGTGCTTTGAAGGGCTGAGATCGCGTGTGGATGTTGGTGTCATAACTGCAGAAGATAAAGAGCCTCATTATTTCATAAATGTTGCTGATATTCACTTGTGAGTTTGGCTTTCTTGTGATTTCCCCATTTAACTTTTTTAAATCAAATGCTTGAGAAGCTCCGGTCATTGAAAAAGTATATGTTCTTTGTTTGCATTGGGGGTTTAGGACTGCAAAGTCAGGTTACTATGCTGCCAGATATAAAACATTGGGAAACTTATGCTATGTTATCGGTACTTTGCAAGCTTTCATGGGGCACAAAAATGTGAATCTCAGGGTAAAAGTGAGTCGCCACTCGCCACTCCTATTAGCTCTTTGTTATCTTAATTATTATCTTACCATATTGATGTTGCCTACTTTTTAATAATTAGGTTGATGATGGTGACTGGAAGAAGTACCCTCAAGTTACAGCAATATGCATCGGGAATGCAAAATACTTTGGTGGTGGAATGAAGATTACCCCCAATGCTGAGCCTACTAACGGAAGGCTTGAGGTAACCAAAAAAAATCTTCTGTTTTGGATCTATGCTGAAATACCTTCCCTCTTTTTAGTCCTTTGTTTATTTGTAAATAATGGCTTGCTATTTAATGTGAACAAAATCATCAACTCCTTCTTTTGGAGTAACAAATATCAAAATATGAACTCTTTCAATGATCAGCTTGCATTAATCAGCAGTGTACATTAGTTGCTGGTTTAATTGTCCAAAGAATGTTGTCTGGTAAGAATTAAGACATTTGAATGGAAAGGATGCAAGGCAATAAATGAGTTCATTCTTTGTCAATTGTCATTAGAAAAACCTTTTGATGAATCAGATTTATGAAACAATTTGTAATTAAGAATGATTCTTGTGCAGACAACTTCATGACAATCTCCATTTGCAGGTTGTGGTCCTTCAGAATTTCAAGTGGTACGACTTCCTTTTGAAATTGCACAAGCTGTATAATGGAACACATCTGTCAGTTAAAAATGTAACATCAAGAAGGTATGTCCTTAATTTTTAAGTTGAAAGCAATCTGGTCTGTACTCAAGTAGCTGCTCGATTTAAATAGCATGCTTAATACACATGCTGGCATGCTGCCCAGTGGTTGTCATTTTCCCTATCATGATGTGACAATATCTTCCAAATAAGTTAAGAGTTGTTTCACTCAACTACAAGCAATCACTCATGTTGAAACTGTCATTAGCAATTTAGAAGACACCATAATATTGCAGCAGGGCTAAAATTAATTGATTGTACTCCCTCTGTAACAAAATAACCGCAACAATTTAAGTCTATGTGGTTAATATGTTACGGAGGGAGTATATGTGATCGTGATTATTTAAGTCTCATTTTACCTCATCTTCCTTATTATTGATCTAGAATTTCAAAGTGGTTCCAACAGAATGCTACTTTGGTAATGTACATATGGATGCTTCTCTGTCCAACTTGTCAATTTTGAATTTGTTATTGTATTTCCTATGCGGCCACATTTGTCGTGGTTTTGAGTGATAGACTTGCACCTGTCTGGTTTGATTGATAGAAGCGGGCCTTTTTCTATTTGATGCAGTGTACGTTCAATTGAAGTGGAGCAAATAGATGATTGTGACCCCATTCACATCCAATCTGATGGAGAACATTTAGGTTTTCTGCCCAGAAAACTATGTATTATACCTGGTGCTATTGAGATGCTTACATGATATTCCAGAACTTTTGGATGCTGTCCCTCAATACATCTTTGTGATAATTTTACGGCTGGCTTGTTAAGCACATGTCCATTTCTGCAAATGTGTTTGGTCCAGCAACTCAGTCCCTGTCTCCCCATGCTATTTTGACACACGAAGACTTCGTAAGCATTTGCATGTGATGTGCCTACCTTAGCAGTTCCTTGATGGTTTATTAACATCGTTGGTGAGCTAGGGCATTGAGAAGTTGGTTAACTAGAGGCAGAAAAGTTGTAGTTGAAGGCCCGTTTGAAGTTGGTTACTGTAGCTGTTCAGATTAGTAGTTCAAATTTCCCCTCTTTAGATCGGTTAATTATTGTATAATGCTCGAGTAATGTTCGTTTTTGTTTTTAAACCTTATTTATGGAAAACATTTATTTATAATGTAACTGATTTTAAAATTAGCATTAATAAAAGAATGTTTATCAAAATAATTCCACAACAATGTATTACACACACTAACATACGAGTGGAGTATTTTCGGTCTTGTTTTTCATGTTCGTTCTCATATTTCTGTAGGCCTTGTGATTATGCCGGGCCAACAAAACACTAACCTAATTTTCTACTACATCCGTGAATTTTTATGTGCAACAAACTATTTTGCACGTATTTTAAAAAAGAAATTTATAAGCATAAACAATCAAATTAATTATTTTGCCTATATTAAAGTTATGTTAATCAATTATTTGTTTACATCCTCGAATCTTTCCCTTAACATACTTACTAAATGGTTTGTTGGACGTTAAAATTAACTGAAGTAGTACAAAAATTAACACTCAATAAAAAAGATGTCAATTTTTTTTAAGGATAATGTGTGGAATTGAACTCAGAATCTCGTGCCTGGAATTCTGAAGCCCTAACCATTACGTTATGACTTCAATCTTTAAAATAAAAAAAAAAAATGTCAAAATTGTATAGCCACAAAACCATCTTTTGATTTGCTGTCCACATACACAGAGAGTGGCAAAAAGGGAGAGACATCTCTCTGTAGACGAATACACAAAATGGCTTCCTTGTTTTCACATGCTTCCACACCTCCCCACTTGAGCACAAATCACAGGCATTTTACACCCCTTAAACTTCATCATCTATCCCCCAAAATTTACAGGCTCAAGTGCTATGGACTCAGTAAGGAAACCTCAATAACAGAGAAGAAAGACAGGGAAGAACCTGATAATGTGGTGCTTAAGCTAGCATGGTATGCTTCTGAGATGCTTGGCATAGCTGCTTCTGCTTTCCGATCACCGCCTTCCGATGTGTCCGATGATTATGCCGAGCTTCCCTGTGATGAATCAGGAGTCGTTGATCGAGCTGCTGTTGTTGACACAATCAAGCAAGACTTTGAAAGGTCTTACTTTGTCACTGGTATGCACTTACTCTGTAATACTTTAATTTCTATGGTGGATTCTCGCTTAGGTTTTTTTGTTGGAACAATTATACATAATTAGGTTTTTGATGTCAAATTTGATGTCCGATATTGTTGCTTTTCATATCCCATTAGTTTATCTTGATACCCGGTGTCCTCTTCGATAAAAACTAATAGGAGAGTATATCTTCCCATGCCTTGAGGAGGGTATCCAATTCTCTAGTTTCCTACATTATTTTCTAACAAGTTTTACTTACTAGCATGACTTTTACCATTTAAATCTTTAATTATTTATTAATAAAGTAGTAAAAGCACTAAATCGATTAATAGTTTGAAACTATACTTTGCCATAAACCTAAGAAGATTCAGGTATCTTTGTGTTTTTTTGGGTATAAATCACCATGTTTGATCAAAACAAGAAAAAATGAACAATGAAAAAATGGCATATGTTGCACTTTCACCAGAATAGAGGAAATAGATGACATTGATTTGAGGATTGAGGTGCTATTAAACATATGAAGTCGAATTATGATGCGAATCTGAATTCGAGTGTTGGGTTGCTCGGCATGACTTGTTAACATATCAAGTCGGATTGAGCTCAAAAATGAGTTGATTTTTGACAAAGCTTCGACCGAGTCAAGCTTTGACCGAACTCAATATTGTCTTGTCTTGCACCCGCAAGATCGACATTACATTGGTTTTAAACATTTTTCGTATAAAAGTATTTGTTAATAAACTTTCCAATCCTTTCAATTGTTCCGAGTTGAGCATCGTTGGCTCATCACAACTCCTTAACATCTCGAGCCAAGCTTAATTTAGTCAAGTTTTGACCAAGTATGAACCAAATTCGAGTAGCTCGCGAATTGTCTCACGATTCTCATCTCATTAGCACTTGGACTAATTTTACCACTCCACAATTAATAATGCTCCATGTTTTACAAAGGCGGAGACAATAATGAGTAGATGTCTGCTAGCATGCTTAAGCCAACGTGATTGCCATGACGTACCAGCAATTTGAGTTTGAAATCCAACTGAGTCCTTGCCATTTTCCTGCTATGCTCCTCAAAAGAAATGTAACTCCAAATTTTGAAATTTGAATGATAAGAAGATCATACATTAATATTAGTATGTCTAATTGTAACAAGATGGACTGAGCTAAATTGGTGTAAATATTCAGGAAACCTGACTCTTGGTGCCTACGAAGAGGATTGTGAATTTGCTGACCCGGCAGGTTCTTTTAAAGGGCTTAAACGCTTTAAGAGGAATTGCACCAACTTTGGTTCCCTACTTAAAAAGTCTAACATGAAACTCATGAAGTGGGAAGACTTTGAGGTAATTTTACTTGGATTTTCCTTTAGGCCCCGTTCTTTAGACTTATTTTCAATTTAGTTTAGTTTACTTCAGTTTAATTCAATTCAATTTAGATTAATTTAGTCCAAAAGAACAAGATCTTAGAAACACCTAGTTCCATTTATATGGCTTTTCTTTAATTCTTTGTTTTCCTAATTGATTTGTACAACTGCAGGAGAAAGGAATTGGTCACTGGCGTTTCAGCTGTATCTTGTCTTTCCCTTGGAGACCTATCCTTTCTGGTAGGTCTTTGTTCATACATTAATATTATCTCTCTTTCACTGAAATTAAGCGTTATCAATTTCATAATAGGTTGAAATAAGTTCCTTTCACTCTTAAATGGTAGTTGTGGGAACGAGTTATCAATTGAATTTGTAAAAAAATTCACGAGCAAATACCCAAGTGTACTGCAACGGATTTTTGAATTTAGAGTGTATCTGCATTGGACTAACTTATCTGATTCTTTATTAAATCTGAAAAAAACTGAACTGTATTGCAGCTACAGGTTACACAGAATACTATTTTGATCAAGAATCTGGTAAAGTTTGCCGGTAAGCTGCTAACAAAATGACAGTATTTTTCTTGTTCGCGATTTCTGTATCTGATTGTATTTTAAGTTTTCATGTTGTAAATATGGTTTGTTGTTCCTGTAAATCAGGCATGTGGAGCACTGGAATGTCCCAAAAATGACACTGCTGAAGCAAATATTGAAGCCTAGCAGACAGATTACTCGTTAAGGGTGCATTTTATACAACATGAAATTGTGATCAAGTTAACCTCACCAACAGACCAGAAGATGTTAGTTAATCTATGATGCAAATGTGATACTAATTATGTCACTTTGCTTTGGGTACAAGTAAAAGGCATATGTGGTTTGTGTGAGATTGGTCTGTGAGTTACTATCTGCAGAAAAAGCCACTATAGTGTGAATATATAGAATTGTAAAATTATAACATGTAGCATATTAATTACTAGCTAGTGTGATAATTTTAGAATAATTCAAGTATTGATTTCCAATTTAGTTTTTGTTTGGTTCATTTGACCTTTTTTTTAAAGATGTATATATACGGGTATGAAATCTACCCAATCACAGCTGGTAATGGGTAACAAACTCAAACAATATATGCGAATGTGGGAGGTGAAAGAGCTCACCATTAAGCGTTTACTTGTCCTCATTTAGCTTGTATTTGAATTTTAAATCGTTTCTTTAAAGTTAGAATAAATTTTTTGTTTGAAGGCTAAGAGGTTCTAATTTGAAAATTGGTGGCCATGGTCCTCATGGAAAAAGGGGAAGGCCAGTAGACTAGTATTGAAGTTGGAAAGTAGGTTAGATGTTTTGGAAAATCTAGCAATCTATTCTGTAGAGATATTAACATAATTTGTAGGATGGTAGTGCAAATAAAACAAAAACTTGTTCTTCAAAAAAAAAAAAAAAAAGAGACCCGGTGTTTGCTAAGCATGGCTCTATTATCTCTGAGTAAATGATTTGGATGGAGTAGTGGCTTGATGATTTCTTTATTAATAATTAATCATATTTCCTCTTTTTCTTTTAAAAAAAATTAGGTCGATTCTAGTTCCAAAGAACATATACATGGAGCTATGTCGACTTTATGTACGTCTCGTTGACCAAACGAGAAAGTATACTAGGCCACATATCATTGGTATTAAAATTTTATTTTGGATTTAATAATTAGATCTTCAATGAAATTCTTGATTGAATCTTTGGATTGCATACATTTTATTTTCTAATACTTCGTATTGATCTTACGAATAAGTGAAACCGAAAATTCCTCTACATCTAGTCATTATATTCTTGATAATAATACTTGGGGTTAGGCTTTTCTTTTAAGTTTATTGACTTTTGTTGTAGTTGATCAGATTATATCACTTTCTTACCCCAATTCTTAATGAACCCTATTTTGAGGATACTCCAACACCAATCAATTTAGTACAAAAAGGTCATTTGATTAGTACATGATCAAGATCATTCTTAGCCTCGATGGGAATTTTATTGGCTTTGAAATCTTGACCTTAAACTTAAACTCAAAATCTTACTACGACATCACTTCTATAACAGTCACCTTGAAATCTAGGTTCACATATGTTGGTCTGGTCCTGGCACTTGTCTCATCACGAAACATTGAATAGTTAGGTCATCTCTATACTTCCGCTTCTCTTAAACCTTCTTCGTAGCCTTATTCCATTCTCATAAACATACTATTTTTAAAGTGTTGTGATCATTGAGAATATATGACCAACTCATAACGTTGAAAGTAGGCCGTCTCTCTACTTCCCCCTTCTCTAAAGCTAATGAAATCTTCAGGGTATTTCGTTTCCCTCTTAGAAAATATTGGTATAAATACAATATTTTTTCTTTCTTACTATTCATGTAAAACAATATGATGATAATAAATAAAACATTGGTATTGTGAATGTCAATCTTTGTTACTTGGAATTTATCGATATAAATATCGATGAATCATCAATTGTAAAGACGTACCAAATACAATATTATCGTAATATTTAAAAAACTAGCTTTATCATTTCTTCGATACTTCCCATATTTGTTAACAATGCAACCTTTTTTGGGGGAAATTCTATATGTTGGTCTTGAGTTATTGGTTTTTCCATAGTGACCTTAATTTTGGGTAAAATAACCTTAAACGAAACACCCTCACCCAACCACCACCCCACCCCAACTGCCACCAACCCACCTAACCCAACCACCACCTCATCTTCCACCAACCCACCTCACCATCAACACCAAGCCACCCACCTCACCTCACTTGCCACCAACACACCTTACCATCGACACGCAACCACCCACCCTCACCCCCGAAACCTACCTCCACTCCAAAACCCACCAACAACCACGTCGCCCCTATTAACGACTCCATCAAGACCCCTTCCCTCAATTTCTCCCCTGCAAATCCTCTATCGTCGATCCCCTTCTTCATCCCCTCGTGTTAAATACATGTATGGGCCGCACCCGCAACAAAGAGAGAATTTGACCATACACAAGCCCGATGGATTCCATTATATAACCAATTGGTAATATAAGGAGTTACCACCAAACCTATATATTAGTCATCATCTCTCTAATCATTCAATGTGAGACACTTGCATGTGATGAACTTCGAATGTCTATTCTCTTTAACACCTCGATTTCTCCTCTGCGAACTCTCCTCTCTCCTCTTTAATCTCTCCCTTTTTTCATGGTGAGGGTCGGTGGTTGGGTGTCAATGGTGAGGTGGTGTGGTGGCTGGGTGAGGGTGTTTAAGGTTAAGTTAGCTATAATTAAGACCACTATATAGAATAATATAAAGTTGAGTGTCAGTATGTGTAAAAAAAAAAAAAAAATAGATTACCGTATGTCCGTATAAAAAAATCAAGAACTCAAGACCACCATATATGTTTTTTTTTTTTAAAAAAAAAAATTTAAAATCCTTTCTCCAATTCTCCCCATATACATAATACATGTATTTAATTTGTTAAGTTAAAAGACAAGGCAACTATATTTGTGATTCTTTTCCCAAAACTAATAACTGTGTCCGTACGGTTTAACCCACCCACACAAGCCAAGCCACAACAACTCCACATTGGTCCGAGCAATGTCATATATATATATATATTATATGCCAAACACCACTCTTCAAACAACTTTCCCCTATATAAAGCTGCTCCTCCTTCATCTGCCTTAACTCTTTTTTTCTCACTCTCTCTCTCTCTCTCCAAAATCCAAGGAAAAACCTCCCTTGATTCAACCATGACGTTTCCTTATCTTGAAGCCGTTGTTGGTATGCTTCTCTTTCTTCTTCTTCTACCCAGTTTTATTGCTTGCTTTTGATTTCTCTCTTCATTTTTCTTCTTGTTCTCAAACCTACTTTCGTCATTTCTCCGTTTTAATTTGTTCTTATGTGATTTGTTTATTCATCCCTATCAATCGTATATAACATTCTAACTTCCCTTTTTTTGGTTCCTTAAATATTTGGATAGCTATTTATTGGTTTTTTTGTTTTTGTTTTTGTTTTTGTTTGATGAATCATTGTGTTTGTAGCATTACAGTTCATCGTATATTGCACTTGAAATTTTATTGAGGTGATGCATGCATGTCATTGTCTGTTGAAATTGCTGTTTCCATTTCCGTTTATTTGGTTTGCAATCCAATTTGGTAAAACCTATTTTAGGGCATATGATTGCCGGTTTATCTGATAGTGAAATAAACAAATTTATGTTGATTATCGGGCAGCCCTTTTCTGCCCTAAAGAAATGGTCAAGCTCTCGTTTGATATTTGCCAAATGGAGGAAGCTGCTCCTTTGAATCATTATAAGCCGTTCATTTCATAAAATTTGGGGGGCATAAAAGTTGATTAAATGAGTAAAACCATTCTTGCAATTTCAATTGTATTTTGGAGCGACACTCTTTGAAAAACGAGGTAGTGTTTCTAGTTTAATTGTTCTTTGAAGTAATGTAAATTACTACCATAAGACTTTTTAACACTAAGGAGGTGTTTGATACTTTGATATAAATTTAGGAATGAAAATTAATTAGAAAGGGAAAAGGTAATATAAAAAATGGAATGAAAACAAATTAGAGAGGAATTGATTTTGTTTCCACGAGGTTGAAAAGAGTAACAAAATGGTGGTAATAGTTTACATTAGGAAAGGGCATGTGGTACCAATATCTCACATCAAACGATAGACATTGGAAATGCTTATATGACACCATTTCCAACACTAAACAATAACAATGCCAAACATGCTCTAAGTGGGTGTTTATGATAATCATAAATAAAATGGAAAGGATTTTGTTAAGATGGGGAAGGGCAACAATAAATTTTGTCTTTATTAATTTGGTTTAAAGGTAAAATGGAAACATTAAAGGGAAGAAAAGGGATTTGTTTCTACAAGTTTTACAAGAGAAACAATTTAGGGGATTATGTTAACTGTTAAGCCATGGAAACGGTAAGTGTTACTAATGGCCTTCACTAAATAAGTTGAAAAGTAAACACTTTGGTTGAAACCGTTTTTAATTCCTAAAATTTCTATACCAAACACCCTCTAAATATAAAACACAATTGCCTTTTCTTGCTTTATTTTACTTATTTTAGGAAAATATAGGAAGGTCATTAAAGTTTAGAAAGATTCGCAAATATGAGCTTATTGGGTTTTGAATAGGTAGCTCATATAAGATTATGTTGGAACATTGCGGTAATAACTGCAAAAGTACAATTTGCAAGTCCAACATGTAAAAGGGAAGATTTTGACTTTTGATCCTTTTGCTTTAGTAGTCATGTTACATAGCTTTGCAAGGAAATTAGGCATAGTAACAGGTTTATTCATGTTAGTCTACATCCAATGCAACTTCTAAGTTCTAACCAAAGGTTTAATGTGAAAACCATTCTTTCTAATGCTATCATTGCTTTCAATTTTGAAGCTTTTGTTGTTGCCCAAAATATGCAGACAAGCGGTATAACAAATTATCTGGCCCCAATTGATATCAATGGGATCAGGATTATTACTTATTAGCATGAGATACATTGAAGCTTGGTATGAAAGAGAGTACTTGAATCCAACCAGGATACGAAAGAAAGTATTTAAGAGTATATCGCCAGGATATGGCGATTTGCAGTAATTTAAGAACTGGTTGGACAAAAGAGGGATTCTAGATGTAAGGTATCAAATATCTAGACTTTTTCTTTGAACAATACATGGATGATCCATTTTGGAGGAGCCAAGGACCACGATTGGGTTATATGGGATAAAGGGTAGTGATGAGAACAAGCGTTTTCTTGAAATAAGGATGGAGTTCCTCCCCTGCCACCATGCCCTCTTCCCAATCCCAAAGGAAAAATGTTACGGATTGTAGTATTGTACCTTTCAACTCCCTATGTCAAGATTTCCTACAAAACTATTCCTAATTGCACAAGAAGCTAAAATAAAAGCATGTGAAGGAATAGGGATAGAGAGAAGAAAGATCAGTCATCTTAGAAGCTCCCATCTTTTATGTTGAGTCTAACATATGGTTACAGTCTTAAATGAACCTATTGTATATTGAATTAAGAGTGAAGGTATAAAATATGTTAATATTGTTAATGAGGACACTGAAACATTATTTGCATATTTGAGGCTATTTTTTATATTCTTTTGATGCTTGAAAAGTATGGCCTAGAAAAAGAATGAAATTGAAGTTTATAGATCAAACAAATGAAATACAGGAAGATTTGGAAGCTCTAAGTTGCACACTTTTATTTCCATGCTGGTACCGATCACCATAACCATGGAACTATGGAAGTATGGAACCCATTGTAACCAACCGAGATAAGTTGTGATTGCTGAAGCTTCAGTAGGGTTTCACTAGTCACATAAGAAGGAAGATATAATACTGTTATTTATGCTGTAATTTTTATTTATTTATCTTTTATGATATGGTGTAGTTCAGTACTAGGGATGTTTTGATAAGTTGTTCTGATGATTACATTTCTTTCTGACTCTGATTTCAGGCTTTATGATATTGATGTATTTCTTTGAAACCTATCTGGATTTGCGCCAACATGCTGCTCACAAGTTACCAACACTCCCTAAATCATTGTTAGGGGTGATAAGCCAAGAGAAATTTGAAAAATCTCGGGCATATAGTCTTGATAAGAGGTTCTTCACTAGTTTATGTTGTTTAAATCTTTTACTTGTGCAATGATGGAATATCTTTATTTCTTCTTCTCCCATAATGATTAATTATTTTTCTTTTTTTTTTTGGTTCATTTTGAATGCAGCCGCTTCCATTTTGTTCATGAGTTTGTAACTATATTGTTAGATTCTGGAATTTTATACTTTGGAATACTTCCATGGTTTTGGAAGGTTAGTGGCTGATTGTTTTAATATCGTTTATTATTAAACACTTGATGAAATATTGTAATTGACAAAAAAAAAAAAAATTCCCTGTTTTCCCCTCTGTTCAGAAAGCGGGAGACTTTTTAGTGCAGGCAGATCTTGATGCAGAAAATGAAATATTTCACACCTTGGCTTTCCTAGCTGGTGTCATGATTTGGTCACAGGTATTTGTTGGTACTTGAAGTTCACTTTTCAAATCATCCCATCATTTTCTTTCTGATGGCATCTCTTTGCTACCTTAATTTCATTCTTGTATATGTAAACTGAAGATACTTTTCTCCTAGACTTGTTTCTATGAAACATGCTAAAACTTCCTAATGACTAAACTTCAAATAAGTTGTAAAGAACTGAAAACTCGAAGCTTAATAATCTGGAAGCTTCATTGCCAACAAAGGTGACAGGTTAAAATATGAATAGTAGTAGCAGCGAATAGATGTGCCAATAATAGAGAATTTTTATTAATTGTTGAATGCTAACTCAGAGAGACTAAATACAAAAGATAAATAGCAACTTGGGGTTGCAAATCTCCGATTAGTGACTTTAGGTCACAAGTCTCAAATGCCCAAGCTTTTCCAAATATTTCTCTGCATAATTCTACTCTCTCCTACTACCTAATATATATACTACTACTATCTTATCTTATTTTGTCCTTATTCTAGTACAAAATTTGCCTAAAAGCAAATAAACCAACATACAAATAATAAGGACATACATTAAATCAAATAAAACTAAATAAACAAAAATTAAATTCTGAAAATAATAAAAATTCAGAAAATTAAATCTATAATTAATTCCTAATTATATGGTTCATTACATGAGTTCTCAGCATGTATTCGACTATCATCATGGAAACTGTTGTTAATTTAAGTTCTTCACTGTGTGACAAAAGAATCTAATTGTCTGTCTCTGGATTAGGAAATATTACAGAAGTAATATGCACAAGTTTCTCTCTGGATTAGGAAAGATTTAAAATGACTTAGTGACGTTTTAAATATCTGAATGTCTTTTTACTCTTTTTGCATTGGAGAATGTAATGAGACTAACATTCAATTCTCCATGGGCTTTATTCTGTGAAAAGCCACATTTGCTATAAGGCTATTCTTCTCTTTTGTGCATAGTCTTGTCTGAAACTTATTAATCCTGCTTACTATGGTAACAATATATTGTTAATTCATTCTAGTTATTTGAAAGGTTCAACTTTGGAGCTTGTATATAAATCTGGTTGGCTTTTGCAGTTAGTTTGGATAGCATAAAGGGAGGGGGGAAGATAGAGGTCAATTTTCCCTCCAAATCTCTTCAATTTGCCTTTGGAGGGATAAGAGTTTATTAAAGAGGGGGGCAAATTAATTTCTCCCTTTACCTCCCCTTCAAGGCTTTAAGAGCTTGTTCCCTTTCTTTTCCCTTCTCTTCCTCTATCTCTAATTCTTTCTATCCAAACAAACTATTAAGATCAAACTCTGTTGAGAAATTTTGATTATGAACTAAGCGAAGCTTCTTTCTAATATGTGTAATTTAATCTTTTTTTTTGTGATATATCTATACTCGTAGAACTTGCTCTTTATGCAATTATCTATGTAGGTGCATTTCTGTTTTTGTAATTGAATGAATATTGAAGGGTAATATGATCCATAACTTACATTATTATAAGTTATACTTGTATAGTTGTATGTGATTATGTGGTCTTAGTATAATGTTTTAATACTTGGGATTTGGACAATTGCATCTTGTTTGATGAATTGAAGCCTACTAATTAATGTTTTCTTGGATGTAGATCACTGATTTGCCATTTTCTCTTTATTCAACGTTTGTGATTGAAGCTCGCCATGGATTCAACAAGGTAGGGTGCCCCTTTTTTTTTTAAATAAATTATTTCTCGTTGCCTAAGCCCTAAAGTAGCCTAGTTGAAGAGTATAGAAGAAAATCTGTCTTAGATTTATCATGTCTTTTCCTTTTTACATTTTAGAACGTCTGCTTGAATATCATTATCTGTGCTGTGCAGCAAACTATATGGCTATTCTTTAAAGATATGGTGAAGAGTATTGTCCTGGCTGTTGTGATCGGACCTCCTATTGTGTCTGCAATCATCGTTATTGTACAGGTATTAACCAATGCTCACTGCTATTAGCTTGTTTGTTTCTGCTTGGCTGATATTTTTTATGTTGGCCTCTAATTTCTATGAAGTTTCGTTTCTCTTTCTTGTTGCAAAATTAGGAATATTAACCTATTTTCTTTAATAGAGGACTAATTTATTTGAACACATGGTTTCAGAAAGGTGGCCCGTACTTGGCTATTTATCTTTGGGGATTCATGTTTGTTTTGTCGATTGTGATGATGACCCTCTATCCTGTTCTAATTGCTCCTCTATTCAACAAGTTCACTCCGGTATGTTCAATGTACTGCTCCAACTTTGATTGTTGAGGTAAACTATATATTTCCTAAGTCTTTTCTTGTTCCATGTAAAATAGCTTCCTGATGGAGAGCTAAGGACAAAAATTGAGGATCTCGCCTCTTCACTGAAATTCCCCTTAAAGAAACTATTTGTGGTGGATGGATCAACTAGATCAAGCCATAGCAACGTAAGATTTCAACTCATATATGCACATTATTCTCGATGCATGATTTTGTATTGGCAAGTTTTTTTTTTCTGCATGTTGGCTATGTTCTATGGTTTTTGTTGTTTCAGTATTTTGTTAAGAATTGATAGAATCTTTTGGAATAGGGTTTTTCTCATAGTCTTTACTTGAGATGGCATGCAAATTTACTGTAGCTTTTGGTGACTTCTTTTTCCCATTCTTTGTTTTCTAGTACCTTTATCAATAGTGAAATCAATCCGTTGTCTGAAGCTGACCCACCCTTGAAAATTGCCTTATCTCTAAGCCTGTGTTAAAAGATTAAAGTGCCTTATCCTCTTAGCCAGCCTTGCTGTCAAGTTGCAGTAGATGAGCTAGACTGTTGTTAATTTACGGGGTTGAGGAAATGTTTTAAATTGCAATTTTGAACCTTCTTTCTTAGCTTGCATATTAGAACTCAATTTGTAATTCATTCCAAAGGAAAAGATTTTAAGTTTTCTGAAAGACTGAAAGCATACAAGTGAGAAAGACACTTTATTTGGCAGACATCAGACTACAAAAAGGCTAGAAACACTATAACATCATGCAACACTTCAACATGTTTTAGGCCTTTTGTGGATAATACAAGTCATTAAGGGGGTGTTTAGTTCATTAGATTGGAATGGATTGGTATAGAATCTCATACCACATAGGTATGGATTCTAAAACCCATACTAGTTTTAAATTGTTTGGTTTCATGGTTGGAATGGATTCTAAACTTCATTAATAGAATGGATTATGAATCTTGGGGGGGATCTTGTTATGGGATTCTACGGGTATGGAATGGAGTTAGAACTCCTTGGGTATGAGATTCTATAGTTTAAAACCTCAACCAAACAAAAAAATAGATGGAATGGATTCTAACTCCATTCCAATCTATTAAAAATGACAGTCAAACACACCCTAATTATATGTCCAGTCCAAGCACTTAAATCTTTTGCGTGTTGGTCTATGAGTGTGTCCTTTTCACCTTAAAAAAACAAGTTTAAGTTCAGACAAGGTCTAATCAGGTGTAATAAGTTCAATAAGGTTTGATCAGGTCCAATCAGGTGTGATAGGTCCAATTGTTTCTTATAATTAGGGCTAATCAGGTCTAGTAGTTTAAGAAGGGTGTGTTCTTTTCAACTTAAAAAAAAAGTTTCAATTCATATAAGGTCTAATCAGGTATAAGAAGTTAAATATGGTTTTATTAGATCCAAATAGGTTTGATAAGGTCCAATTGTTTTTATAATCAGGGGATTTTAGGTCTAATAAATTTCAATCAGGTTCAGATAAGTTTAGGTCTAATAAGTTGAGGAGAACGCACACTAAGTTTCAATTAGGTTTAACAAGTTCAGATAAGCTCGGGTCTAATAAGCTGAGAGAACACCCTATGTCTGCTTGCCATACTTCTTATAGTTATAGATTATGGATAAGGAAGTTTGTATTTATTATCTTGAAGTCTGTTGAAAGTTACATTGTGACATTTCTGTTTGCCTCATGATCTGCAGGCTTACATGTATGGTTTTTTCAACAACAAGCGTATAGTCCTCTATGATACATTGATCCAGCAGGTATGCTCTATACTGGACCTTAGACTTTCTCTATGTAATACTCTTTAATGAATCAGCATTGAATGAGATGAACATAGTTCTCAATATGTTATTTGTGCATAGCCTTTTTCCCCAAGGAATGCTTTGGCAGGCTTCTTGTGCACTTTGTTGCTTTATTCTGATATACTAGGTAGCACCAGGACATATATGGGATAAAAAACTGAGACAAAGACGGGGATGGAAAATAAAAAATATTTAGAAGGGTACGACATGTCGACATCGGTACTGGATGAATTTAAAAATAAATTATACATGTATACTCAGTAAAATTAATGGGAAAAAATCATGCATAAGCCTAATAACATAGCAAATCTACATCAACATTATGTGCGAAAAACATTTACTTAGACCCCACCCCCCTCCCAAAACAAACACACACAACCCCAAAAAGAGAATAGAAAAAAAAGGAAAGCAAAAAACCTAACAGTAGCAAAAAAAAAAATTAAAACAGATAAATATAGGAAATGAGGTGAAATACATATGATAAAGCCCATCGGAAAAAAAAGGAAGAATATCATAGGCAAAACGGTCAAAGAAACAATAGAGTAGAAAAGGATAAAAGGAGAGATAAAGGTAGGATGAAAATCAGAGAAGAGAATAGGGGAACATAGCTGCCTTGTTGCGGTCTTGGGTAGTTGCCGGTGAAGCAGCTATATTGGCTGTTGCCGGTGAAAGTTGCAACCATCTGCTGGTTGTGAAGATGTGAGAATCTTCTAGTTTTGAAAAATCTTAAGAGGAAGCCTTCTTTTTTAAGCCTGGATGAAATAGCTCCTGCCCTGCTGGGGATGACAGTTTCTGATGTCAACCATCTCAGCCTTGCAATCCCCAGTCCCTGCAAAACATCCAAGCGATGAGCATTTTCTGTCCTTGGATTGTTCCATCAACCGTCCCCAGTACAGAAACAATCCTGTGGAGCTGACCCTGTGCTTCATAGTTATGTATACTCCCACCGGCCAAGAACTAGCTTGTTTTTTATTGCACACAAGGAATTTTATTAAATTTAGTATATTGCATTATTGCATTATTTTTGCAAAGTAACTTAAGTATTTTTGCATTCTTACTAGATAATGTAATTTTTTTTTTATTTTATTGATAGATTGATAGATAAAAGTGAAATTAATGCTGCATTGTTGCTGTTTTAGCATTTAGATTGTAGGAAGTTTTGAATTTAAACAAGTTTATGAAGAAACTAATGGCTAATTGGTAAACGATGGAGGAATAACAGTGAATTCATCTGTAACTTTTTGCTGGGGTATCCATCTCCAATTTCATTTGTAAAATGGTGACCAGTAACGAGCAGAAGAAACTAATTGTCGGGTCAAGGAGGAAGAAATTTTGGTCCTCACAAAATTTTAATTGTTGCAGCCATGCTGGCTCTTCATTTTTTCTAGTCCTTGCATGTATTAGGTATATTTATCATGTCAGCAGTCTAACAATTCAAACTTTTCGTTGCACAAATGGAATACTAATGTTTTGAGCCATTAAACTATTCAATTTCAATCATTATAATCGTTGTGAAATTTTCATTTTATGGTCATCTCATGTGTTTCTATGATAATCGATTTGGCCAAGAGCGTGTAATCGGTGCTCTCTTCTGCTTGCCTTGGATGTCCATGCTTTAGTAGTTGCCAGTCAAGATACTTGATTTTGTTTGTTTTTTCTTGTGTGCTGTGTTTTTAAAAGTGAAAGATGCAGTTAAAGGCTAGCTCTATGGAGTGATGATATTGTTTGGGATTATGCCATGAGCTGGTTATAAATTGTTGATTCCATAGTTGCTCCTGGTAGTTTCTTGTAAAAATGTATGTATTACACCCTGCATTAATGTAGAGTGCGTGGCTGATGATTTTGCAGTGCAAGGATGATAAGGAGGTTGTAGCGGTTATTGCACATGAACTAGGGCATTGGAAACTCAATCATACCATGTATTCTTTTATTGCTGTGCAGGTATAAAGCCTGTCATCTTTTTTCATTTTATATGTTGTCGACGTGCTTCTCTAATTCATTTTCCTGTCTGTTATCTTCTTGATGCTTCGTTATCGTTATGCCTTTAAATTTTCTTTGGGTTACAAAGAAATGAATTACTTCTTACTGATGACAAAAATCTTTAGATTGCAATATTCTTAGTTTCATGACACTAGCAAGTTACTTCCTAATAATGTTTGACATGTTGAAGAGCAGTGATGGAGCAGGAATTTTTAGATAGGTTGGGCTGGAAATAAAAATTCATAATGATATATATGTATCACACATAAATTAATTATGTATAATACATAGTACTAAATTTATAGTGAGGTGTGATTGACGACATTACAAAAGTAATTTTTTTTCCTTAATTTATTATTATACATTGCTACTGAGTTAACATATGAATATAATTGTAAAATGATAATGCAATGGTAACATAAAGAAAGTAAAGAGCAAGTTGCCATTTTTTTTAATGTGTTATGTGTATCACAAATAATTTTGAATATAACTATAGAGTATAGATCCTTTAAGTAATACTCCGCTTTTTTAATTTAAGACACTTTGAGTTTTCATCAAAACCAATAAATTAATTGGGAGTAGGAGAAAAAAACAATGGATGATTAAAAGTTGTATAAAAAGTAAGAGAGAGAATGGAAAAGTGTGAAAAAGGGTAATTTTATTTAAGTTAGTTGAAAGTAAGAGAGAGTGGAAAAAAACACCTAGGAATCATAAATTAATAAATGTAGGACAATAAATGTGAGAAGTGGGTAAATTAAAAAAAAAAATCCTGAAAAGGAAAGTGGTTAAAATTAAAAAAAAAACGGCGGGAGTAGCATGCAAGAATATTTTAATTATAATAAATAAGTAGTGTTTAAAAGAACATATTAAGCAAAACTATTACAAGTCAGTAAGTCACTAAGAAAATAGTGATAAAGAATTAAAAAATGGAAAGAATAAACTACTATAACAATGACCGCACCCTTGAAATAGTAAAAGCAAAAGAGAATAAAGCTAAAAATTGAAAGAGAATAAAACTAGACTAGGATTCTAGGATGGTCATCTGTTTCTAAATTTGATGTGCTGTAGCCTTGTATGTTCTACCAAAAAGCTTAATTGCGGAAGCTGTGAGTAACTAAAAACATTATGTTCATATCGTATCTTTCAATCAATGATTTGTCTACTTTAGGTTGCGATGGAATTGCTATAACAACCCTTTTGGTATCCAATCATAAACGAAGGTACTGGAAATGAATTTGTATATAAATTTTGAAGGGAAATCAATATCTATTCCCATGGTGATATTAATTTACCTCAAAATCACCTAACGTCATAAATTTTCATTCTCATCCAATACCGCCCTTTATGAAGAATACAAGTTTGAGAATGAGTTGATGTTTACATAGGTAATGGTGTTTCCCTTACCAAAGTATACTTACAACAAATCCATTTCCATTACCAAATATTATTACTAATTATCAAACAGATCATTAATGTTCACTTTGCAAAGAATTATGTTTGTCCAAGAGGTTACTGCTTTACAGAAGAAACATCTTGAAATTAGGTTTTCTTGCGCTACCTACTTTGCCCAACATCTGAATGGTCTGATAACAGTTTGTTGATCTGGCAAACATATGCAGATTCTTACTCTCTTGCAATTTGGAGGATATACTCTTGTGAGAAATTCAAAGGACCTGTTTGAGAGTTTTGGATTTCATGATATTCAACCGGTGCTCATTGGTCTCATTATCTTTCAGGTTTGAGTTAATACTGATGAACCATGTTTTTTCCCCCTATATATGTGCTGCTGGGCAGACTTAGGTGTCAATATTTTTTGGCCTTGTATCTTTATGCACTTAGTGGTGAAATAAAATTTCCTCAAATGGAGTTCCTCCCACCAAATTGCTTTAGGGGCATTTTCTAATGTCATAAATTTCCTTGTTTGAACCCAGCACACTGTGATACCTCTCCAGCACCTTGTAAACTTTGCCCTGAACCTTGTGAGCCGATCTTTTGAATTTCAGGTGACATTTTCGTGGACTTCATAATGTTTTTCTTACAATATAATTGCATCATATACTAATCAAGTGTTTGCTCTAACACAGGCTGATGCTTTTGCAAAGAATCTAGGATATGCAAAAGAACTCAAGGCTGGTCTTGTAAAGCTGCAGGTAATTTATTGAATGATACTTCTCGAATTATTTAAGCAATTGAGATCTTGTTAGTTTTTTCTCTGTTCATGCTTTGTTTTTGCCTTTCTAATGCATTACCAAATATGTGGATGCTTGTATATGAATGAACCCTAGGTTTGGTTATTTCAATTGAGTTCTTTTCCGAAAGTGTGTTCCTGAATGTATAAATTGTGATATTTTTCAGGAAGAGAATTTGTCAGCTATGAATACAGATCCATGGTACTCAGCTTACCATTATTCTCACCCTCCTCTTGTTGAAAGACTGTCTGCACTCGGTGAATCCGATAAAAAAGAAGACTGATACCGAGGGTCGAGATGCATTCAGGTGTACGTCGCATACTGCACTTTTTGCCACAAATTCGGAATTGACAAGTCTGTTCTTGGACTTCCACTAACATAGACTTGTATGTATGCTCCAGTAAGTTGTCACTACAGGGTTGATGGGGAAGAATCAGGGAAAAAAACAAAACAAAACAAAAAGAATGGAGTTATTTTGGGGATACATGTATGAATGAATTTTGCCATAGTTTGAAAATTATTGTTATAGTTCTTGGTTCTCTTGTTTTTTGTTCTTTTTTATTTACTTCCTAGATTAGATTCTTGGTAATTGGTATGTCTCTCTATATATATTTGACCACACAAGGTAATCTTAAAAATTTTGTACCTTTTCTACTACGATTAATCACTTGGTAATTTTGCAAGGAAAATCAGGCGCCAAAAACCTGTTAAAGCATTAAAATGGTAATACAAATATATCACCTATACTAGTAATCTAGTATAGTATGGGTTTTTGTTAAACTTATACTACTACTAACCTTTTAGGCATATATAGCGATGGTTTTGACTGTGGAGTAGTAATAAAGTTTTGTTAATCATATTAATGGCTCTGTATCTTCGGTTTCTTAAGGCTTGTTTATTTCAGATTATATTCAGTTCAGTTAATCTCTATTCAGTTCAGTTCAGTTCATCTCTATTTAATTCATTAAATACACTTCTATTCAGTTCAGTTTAGTTCAGCTCTATTCAGCTAATGTAAACGAGCCCTTAGTCATAACCATTGTTTAGGAGAGAAATGACCAGGTGGTTCAATTCTTCAAGGTGTATTGGTGTAGTATTGGAATTTACCAACATTCTTATTGCAATTAGAAATGCATACTTTCACCTAATAAGAAGTAATTTACCAACATTCTTATTGTAATTAGAAATGCATACTTTCATATGCCCCATATTTTCGAGTAATATACCCCTGTGGTAGACCTGTCAAACAAGTCGGGTCGTATTGGTGTTAAATAGTTGCGGGTTCATGTTGTATCGGGTTGGGTGTTAGCGGGTTCGGGTCAGTATTAACTTTTTATAATCCAATTTTTTCGGGTTCGGGTTGACCCAGCGTCCCAGCGGGTTGGGAAGTTTTATAACGCCCTTTAATTTTTCATATTTTAATGCAATATATGTATTAAAAGCGTTCTAAAAAGTACAAATTATAAGAAATATCTTCATAAATAGCAAATTCATGGCAAATAATTGATGTTGTGGTCCAATAAAAATAATATTAAATTCAAAGTTTTCATAGTAAGAAGTGTTTTTGCTTACATTTTCCAATAATATCATAAGTTTAATACATTTTTAATGATCTTCGGGTCAGGTCGGGTTGAAAGCAGGTCGGGCCGGGTTAAGAGCGGGTTGTGTTTGACGGGTTCAAGACGGGTTTGACTTTGTATTTTTTTGTCAAAACCCACTATTTACGGGTTAGATTTACTGGGTTTATTGGGTCGGGTCGAAAATTGACAGCTCTACCCTTTGGTATACATTTTTTATTTTTAGGAAGATATTACCTAACCGTCCTCTGTGTTCATTAGGACAAGCTCTTCCAGCATGTATAGTTTCGATATTATTTGTGTTAGAATAATTTCCTCAACTATCTGAATCTCATACTTAAAATGTGCGCTTTAAACTTGTGTAACGGGCTTGATTTGGGTCGGGCTGGGCCAAGATAAAACAGGTTGGTTTGAGAGCGGGCCTAGTGCAGAGTTTGGATCAGGAGTAAAAGTTATTAAGAATATGAAATGTTATTTTTTTAATGAATAATATAAAAAGATGGAATTCAAATTTACTAACCCTTCAAATCAGAGTAGTACCTATCCTATCTTCTTCAAATATATTATATAATTGAGAAGTGTGATCATATTAAATACTACCTCCGCAACATAATACTAGCAACAATTGATTTTGCACGCATTTTGAGTAAGCGATTTAAGCGTGTAAACGAAAGAATTATTCAAAATGGTTTTAATACAAACTATAATATAATTATAAGTTGCTGATATTAAAATTATTTTGACTAATTTCTTCGTCTACTACCTTTATAAATCCTTCGCAAAGTATTACCTAACAAATGTCTTCTCACACTCTCACGGTATAAGGGGGAAAAATTAGTACCAAGCATGAAAATGTAAAAAAAGGACTTTTATTTCTCAATTCCACTTTTCTTTTTTGGTGGAAGAGGAATCTGACATGTTGAAGCCACTTTCTGTACGATCACAATTTTCTTCATTGTTAATTTGAATCAAAATAAAAATATATTAAACGATCAGAAGAACAAGCAATCATAGAGGAGGCTGCCTTTGCTTTGCTTGGTTTGAATTCATTGACGAGTGCCTTAATCACCAAGTTTCATTTTTTGCTCCAGTTATTCTTAGACCTGGCAATTGGATTGTTCTGATCGGATTCGTATCAGTCCATTTCAGACCGATTTACTTTCGAACTACTTTTGGATCGCACCAGATCATTTTGGATTCAGGTCAGGTTTAGACCGGCATACTATTTGGACTGGATCAGGTTGAAGTTTCGGGCCAAGATCGGAATGGGGCTATTTTGAATCGGATCATTCTCAGATCAGGTCATTTCAGATTGAACATACCGTTTCAATAATGTTTGTTTGATTCTTCAAAAAGATTACTTTTCTAGTTTTTTTTTTATATAAAAAGGAGCATATATTAATTAACACTTAAAGAACGAAGAAACAACTTGTCATTACAAGCCTAAAGACCATAAGATGCATAAATTAAAGTAAAGGAAAAATATACTCCATCCGTAACATAATAAGTGCAACGATTTGACATAAATTAGAGAGAAAAAATGTCAAATCATTGCAGTTAATATGTTACTGAGGAAATAGAAAATTTAAGCACTAGCATAAGCTAAGTACAACCAGTAGCATTTCGGAACAGTTTGTTTCGGATCAGGTTGTTTTCGGATTGAGCCTATTCAGATTCGGGTGTGTTTCGAACCAGATGAAGATCGGATTGGAATTCTTATTAGTTTGCCGGGTCTAATTATTATTAGTACTAGTTAGTACCGATTAATTGCTTGGTTTTTTTTATTTATTCCATATATAATAACAAAACATCAATTTGTAAATTTTAACTATGGAAGAAAGTAAACATCATTCAATAGTGAATGAAGATTTTAGTTACATCTCCAACATTATTATTTTGTTAATTAAGAGATCATGTACATTGGGGAAAATAGACATTTTTCCTATACAATTATTTTATATTGAGAGATGTACGTAAAAAAATTGAGAGGCAAAAAAAGATGGTTTGGTTGAAAACAAATCACAAATCACAAATCTATAATCTATAATTCTATATTTAAAACAAAATTTTGTTTTGCCAAGTGTCATCTTCTTAAGACAATTATTTTTTTAACCTTTTTTTTTTTTCCTTGAACAATATTAATTATAGGCATTTTGGTTACCCCTTCATCAATTATCATACTCCTTATGATTTCTAGTGTTTTGTGCATTAATCTTGAAGCCAACTTGAGAATTCTCAAGGTGATCATTGGTTGATTTGATGTGAGCATTAATAAATAAAAATACAATAATAGAATTCTATATCATTTTATAAAATTAATTTTTATTTTTGATATTTTTTACAAAATAATCCGTAATTGAACAATTAAAACTTGACCCGATTTTAAGTGTGGTCCATTTTTGGTTATAGATACATTATCACAAATAAATTGTCCAAGATAAATTTTTGTGGATGTCTCTTCACAAAAATTATAATGAAGAAAATACCAACTCAATTTGAATGGATTCAAAATAATGTTACTGCATGGGTCGGGACTATAAATTTTTACATTTTGCTTTCACGGGCTTAAAAACTAGTTACTTGTTTAAAGGAATAAAGTTGAATATGTAATGATTTGGGTTAAATGTTTTGTAACAGTGTGTGTTGATTGATATAAATCTTACTGCATTAAAGTTACTCTTAGGATATATATAACCATAATAATAGTACGTAATATGACAATTCAAGTGATGAATGACAAAATCTTTAAATTAAATGATCGAGTGATTAGTACTTTATTTTAATTGGGGTAAAAACTAAGTGAAAGTCTAAGTAACAAAAAAAAGTTAGACTTATGGCCTTATGGGGAGGATAATGAGAAAAAATAAATAATGTTTTCAATGCAATTAATTATTAGATGGATGGAATAGGGGCTACCATCATCATCTTTTTTATGATTGTAAGTCTCAAATCTTCTTTTAATTTGTTTGTTTTTTTTGCTTTTTTCAATAATAAATCTTCTTCTCTAATGTTTGGGTTCTTTGTCTCCTTTAGTGAGAGTGTTTTGGGGTTGAGTTTTCTTCTCACCCTTTATAGAGGGTTATGCGCAATCAATTGGGTTAAATTGTATTCAATTAAAAAACTACAACAGATCGCAAGACCCCCCTTGTAAAAGGCTGCAAAGGACAGCGATGTAAAAGGTCGACGGAATTCATCAATGTCAGATCTCATCGACGATTTCGTTTGTATTTGTTGGATTTGATCTCTTTTGTAGATGTCGTATGACTCTTTTATCAATGAATTCATCTTTATTTCAAAAAAAAAAAATTGTAGGTGGATGGATTTCAATGGTAATAAATACAAGTAGATTTCAAATTTAATAAATATTAGTGGTAATAACTAAGTATGAGAAATATTTATTATTACGTTGAGTTTGCAGAGGGAAAAGGTATAAATAGGAGGAAATTTTAGTGGTTTGTGTTTTAGCATGTGTTTGATTCAACTTATATAAGGACTCTTGTGCTTATTTTAAGAAAATTAAGAATTGATCAGAAAAATTATAACTAAAAAACAACACTACAATAAGAAAAAACCATATCAGATCAGAAAAATTTAGATCATATCATCTCAGAAAATTAAGATCAAATCAAGTCAAAAAATTCAGATAAATCAAATACACTCCATAGATAAATAGATATCTTTTCCTTCTTTTTTACCCTTTTCCTTGCTATTATTTGCTCTCTGTATTACTCTCTCGGTTTCCAAAGAACAAGAAAGCCCCAAAAAATAAAGAGAGAACATTCATATTAAGAATTTAATGCGAGTTTTCACTTTTCACTTTTCATCAAAGCGGGTAAGATTTTTTTTAAATAATAATAATAATAATCTTCTACTCTAAAATATAAGATGCATTTACTAATTTATGAATTATAATAAGTATTTGTATAAAGCGCTTAGGCGTATATATTACTCCGTGAGGGTGAGGGAATGTAAGTAATAAGGCTTGCACCGCATAGGATATGATGTATAGTAGGGTGCATGGCAACTTGCATTGTCACTCTTTTTGAACTTGACGACTCGTTTGGTTGTTGTTAATAAATTGTGGTATTAGGATTCAATTTAAATTATAATTTTTGTTTAAGGAAGTACCTTATAATTTCCAAGAAAAACATACTTTTATTACCAAGCTGTTATAAAATGGGAGAAAAGTGTATCATTTCATTCATTAGAAGAGGTATATATTTTTGTTCGTTTTGTTCATTTTCTTCATGCTGTTTTTTACCATCCATTACCATTGGAGAGGTAGTATTAAATGAGAATGAATATTTGTGAAAAAATTAGATAAATTGAAGGTAAGTTAACAACAACATGGAAATAGGTATCGAATTTAATTTCAAATTTACATATAAATTTATTCCTATTATTATCATTTATGATCGACCGATTATCAAACAAACCATAATTAAGTGTATTATTTTTAATTTTTTATTATATTCAATATTCACACATACTCGGTGATTTATACATTGTTTGGTTAGAATGAAACGGTAAGAAATGAAATGAAGGAGAATAACCTTCTTGTTTGGAAAATAGGTTGATATGAGGAGAAGCATGGGAAGGAGATTTACAAATTTACATATAAACCATTATCCTTTCAAAATCTTCTTGTTAAAGATTTGTAGTGTAAAAAAGGTGAGATTAATAATGTAGAATTATTTTGAGCAGAACACAAAATTGTGGCATTTTTAGAATCAAATTTTACAATTAGTAAGATGGGGATAAGGGATAGTGATATAGGCACACCAGAATTACTTCCCAAACTCCACCTTCTTCAATTTTTAGTTGAGAACATATTCATAAAGTGAAGTGTAAAGTAATTTTTGAGTGCACATATATATCACTATCCGAAGATAAGCCTACATATACAATGGTTGTATGAAAATTCCACATAGAATATAGCTTTCTATTGTTTAATTATATGGGTCCCAAAAACTGTCTTGTTTTTTTCGTCTATTAATCTTAAAATCTTATTAGGTATTGTATGTAGGGTCTATATACAGTGGTTAGTTGTATATATTAACAGTTTATAGCCTTAACGGCCCGGTTGGTTGTTGGTAATAAATTGCGGTAATGGTAATGAATTAATAGTGTAATTTTGTTAAGGATGAATCTTATAATATCCATGGAAAACAATTTTCATTCCCAAGCTTCAATTTTCTTCTCAATTTTCATTCCCATCCATTACCATTGGGGAGGGTGGTATTTGATGGGAATGAATATTTGTGAAGAAAATTAGATAAATTGGAGCTAAGCTAGCAACACCATGGGAATGGATTTTGATTTCCCTTCCAAATTTAGTTATAAATTCATTCCCATTACCATCATTTATAATCGGCGACCAAACGGGCCGTAAAGGTATATCGAGTAGATAAGTGTAAGTGAGTAGATGCAACATTCTCTTAAGTAATGAAATAAACTCCAATATAAACAAATGAATTACTGTATTGATAAAGTTGCTTAATCTTATTGTTGAAGATTTTGTAGTCAAAAACAACAACTCGTTTCTCTTTTCGTATCATGCCTGATATGCTCCATCATTATATTCATTAATCACTTTTTTACTTTTTTTTTTTATTGCCTTTTAACTTCTTTCTTGACCAAATACATTTATAAGTATTATTATTATTTGCATTTACACCTAGATTAAAAAGGATTTATTTGACTATTTATTTGTTTTTTTTTTTTAACAGTAGTTAATAGTAATAGTGGACCTTGTTCCGAGCTTTATGATATTCGTAATTCAATTTAAGGAATGAAGAGAAGAGGATAAAGAAATCCTTTCAAGATGAAAATGGTTACTTTAGATCTTACCCCTCCTACTCTCAACCTTATATTAGAAATTCGGAAGGCAAAAGCTAACGAGCGTTCCCACTGTGTTAGATAGGAAAGCTAAAATTGAAAATAATGAATTGCAACAAATATTAATTACACCGATCGACGCGTGATTTTGACAAGTACTCCAAAACTATTACGAGTACCATTTTAGGAAATATATAAATGCTTATCTAGCGCCCCGAGTGAGCTCATTAGCATTATCCGTTATTTACTTTGACTAGAATTTGAGCTTTTCAAATAATAATGAAAAATAGTCAAATAGGGTATGTATCATTGTTTTGTCCTCAACGTGTAATCTATTTTTACAAACACGCAATTAAAAATATTAAACTTTTTATCGTGGCATACATGAAAAAGTGAAATGTAGCAAATAATATATATATAACAGAGGCAATGCTTGTCTTAGTTGATATTGTTAGGCCAAGCAATCCCACTATTAGGGTCATATGCACTCTCGAGCTGTATTTTTCGATATGCACCTATGAGGGGAGGATAATGAAATTCTCAAATACATCTAGGAAGGTTGGAATCCATACTGTGAACTTGTAATTCAAGTAGATGTGCCACTCCACCAATCCCACTTCCTCTAGAAAATTTGTCAGATCTTCTAACGTCTGATAGGATAAATTTTCACTTACAAATGTTTTTGTGATAAAGGTTACACATTTGTAGATAAAAGCTGTCAGCTGGTGGTCTAACATAATATTCTAAATGTCGCTTGTGTTTTACTACAAATTGCTTATGTTTCCGAAAATTTCCCCTCCCTTAGCTTTCTTTCTCAACTATCACTAATTGGCATTCTATCTGAACCACCAAATCAACCCATCTACCAGAAGTAAATTGAACATTATGTCGATGACAATGGCCGCAACTACAACTACTAAAATCTTTTTTACTCCTTGAATTAGTAAGTGTAGGAAATCTGCTCCCAGCATAGGTAGAGGCTTATGATCTATGCGTCAATCCTAGAAATGGGTACATGATCATCATGTCCTAGGTAGGGCTCATAGACTAGCGCACCTATTCAAGCAGGGAATGAATTTCTATTCGCCCCTCATATTTTCCAGAGTACTATCTATAATATTAGCAACGACAACTTTGTTATTAGGAGATATATCTCACCATTTTTTTGGGGTCCTTTTATCACAGTGATCAAACGTTTAAGTTAAACGTAGTAGAATTTTAATATATTGAACTACGGGTAAAATTTTAAGGAATGCGATATACATACCCCTTAGAATTACATATAATATTATTCAAATTTTAAAATCAAAGATAATTATAAGTAAAATATGAACAATGCTTAACTAACAATCCAATATACATTTACTATCATTTGACTTTATTTTTTGTTTGTTTTACATCCTTCCCTTTGTGGGGAAAGCAATTAAAGGCTCGATGACAAGATTACTTTGAGACATATTTATTCTTGATTGCAATTGGCACTATATACTGATTGGTTGGCAAGATGTACAATTTCTAGGCATTTTATCTTTAAGGACAAAACACTTGTAAAGGAAACACAACAACAGCCATTTTAGTTGTGGTTACAGTTAAATTAATTAAAGCGTGTTATCTCCATTTCAAGATAATAATAATAATAATAATAATAATAATAATAATAATAATAATAATAATAATAATAATAATATATACGGAATCACAGTATCATTCTATTTTTTAACATTTTGCTATTGACCTACTAAGCTTCCAAAATCATATTTTTGACCTGACCAATTGACAAATTTAGAACTCCGTATAAAAAAAAGACACACCTATCGATAATTTGGTAAAAATAAATAAACTTGTTACAGAATTAGATTGGTAAAAAATGAACTCCATCAATAAATTGGTAAAAGGAGTGAACTTCAGCAATATTAAGGCCAATTTTTTTAATTAAAAAAAATAGTAAAACCAAATTATTCAACCCGAAAATGTGATTTTTTTTCCTTTGTTATCTTCTTTTTCTCACACGATTTTATGTGAATTGTCCCATTATTTTTCTGTCTTTTTCCTTTCTATATAATTTTTGAAGTAAAATCAATGAAATAGTAGTTATCTTTCCGCCTTTTAATATTTAATTATTTATATTTTCCTATCAAAACACAATTTCTCTCCTAAGCTCAAATATTTTTTTTGTCGTTCAATATATACCCCGCTAGATTATCCCGTGCAGTGCACGACTTTAAAAATTATATTTTTTTATTGGAAAAAAAGAGTTGTATTTTTAAAAAATTTATAGTCCCCAATAGATGATGCTACGATGGCGACGATGAAGAAAACATCGGTATAAAAATTTACAAACAACGGGCCGCGTGAACCATGCGCCCCTGCATAGGTATGGGTGCATGATCCATGGACCCCGAACTTTCAGACTATGCATGGTCTTAAAATATTCTTATCTCCTTCGTTTCTTAGCAAATTTGGACGTATAATATATTAAGCGAAACTCTCGGAACAAGGAATTTTCTCAAGTTGAATCTCCTGAAAAAGTGTTATATGTAAAAATAAAGTGATGAATCTTTGAATAAGACCATTGTGCAAAAGCACTTGTAACATTTTCAATTTTACCTCAATTATTCAAGAAAATAACTAAAGCATACCATTGTTGAACAATAACATGAAATAAGATAATTCTACGCTAAAACACCAAAAACCAACAAAATTGAGCCTAAAAGACCTAAAAACAAGCGAAAAGAAGCCGGAAATTAGGTTGTTGAATTAATTTAGATTATAGTGTATGTAATATGTTTTAATTCATGATTTCAGTGTATATAATATGTTTTATTCCATGATTAATAATCTTGATATAAAATTAACTAGTTTTAAGCTCATATTGTAACAACCCCCATTTTAACAACGACGTAAACAGACAATTACCAATCGATTCAACAACGGAAATATATGTAAAACTCATGGTAAAAAGATAATTGTTATTAGTATTAATGAATCCCAATAGAAGAGTCAAAGCAAGATTAATTGAAGATTATGGATGCTTAGTCATCAAATTATTCAATAAAACCAATTAAAAACCCATACTTGCTACAATAATATTCCACACATGAATTACAACAAGAAGAAAAAAAAAAAAAACCTTGGAACCCACTACACGTATGACTCGAAAAGAACAAAGGAAATCGATGATTTGCAATCAACATATCAAGATCATCAAGAATTCAAGATTTAAAAGATCAACCAGCACATTCATGAAAGATTAACCAACTAAAACAAGATTCAAACTTTCAACATAATACATATACACGCTCAACATCATCAACCGAACAAGAACAACATGAATTTGCAAGATAAATATACAAGAAAACTCGGAAAAGATCATAGATTAATATAGCTTAAAAAGATCATACAAGAACATGGATTGAATAAGCAATAATTTGGAAACTAGCAACCTATACCACTCGCATGTCACAACTCACAACAACAATAACAATCAACAACATTCTAAACCTATTATTCTAAGCAACTTAATCATAATCCTAAGTAGAAGGTCTAGTTACCTTATTGAGGAAACTACACTAAAGCACACGCAAGAACTTGCCTAACACCCACGGCTCACTCAATGGATCACACGGCCAAGGCCAAGACACGAGTACCCTTGCACAAAACTTGTTCAATCTCCAAAGTTTGAAGGTTGGTTTGATCTTTGATGGATGAGTTTGATGGAGGAAGAGAAAGGTGAATTCGGAATGGTGATTTTGTGGAGTTGTCGTGAGAAAAAGAGGAGGAGGAGGGAAATAGTTTTGAGGTTTGAATGATATAATGAAATAGGGTTAAAGGGTGGGCTTTTAGGGGTATTTATAGAATAGGGATTACTAAATAATAGGAGAAGGGCCACCAGATTTTAGGAGTTGGTTTAGGAAGTGGATATAAGGAAAAATAACAAAGGGGGCCGGCTATGAAGGAGTCAACCAAGGTTTGGGCTAGCTTCAGATAAACAAAATTAAGTTTTTTGGGCCCAAATCGGATGATTCGGACTTTAAGGCTTAATTTTACACGAAATTTTACGGCCCAAAAATCCGGGTCGTTACACATGTCATGCACGGATTTTGTTTCTCACAAAAAAATTAAAAATAATAATATTTATATATTATCCCTCTTGCAAGACATCGTTAAATTAAAGAATGTGAATCATAAAATTGAATTAAAATATAGATGATAGAAAAAGCAAAAAAATAAGCGTAAATAATGATGAGAAATTGAACAATTTATGCGGGAAATTAAGAATACCAATCATTAGAGAAATAGAGCAATAACTTTTTTTTCTTTTTCTAAAAAGCCAAAATCAAATAAATATAAATTGATAGGAAGGATGACAAGTGGATGTTAAAGTTCCTACCTGTTTTAAATATAGAAGTATAGATTAAAAATTTAGGCTATAGTCTAATTGGAGAGATGTGTGATTTAGCTAGAAAGAGTGTGTGTGTTTTAAAATAAGGACAATATTGTCGTGTTGGAATAATGTGGGTTTTAGTAAGTAATTTATAGGTTGTGTTTAGCAGTTCAGAAAAAACACGTACCACGTATGTTGTTTTGGACCCGAGAGCAAAAAAAGCTAGTGGCCCCAATTTGCACTAAATAGTGTAATTTGTTTTTTTTTGAAATAAAGTCAATTCATTAATAAAAATTCATATGACATATACAATAAAGATCAAAACTATCAAATATAAAACAATTTGAATTAAATCACATTGTAATTTGACAAAATTATGATGTTGTGCATGCTATCTGCTGACAATGATGGATACCCTCTTTTACACCGTTGACTATGCAGTCTTCTACGAGGGGGTCTTTCGAACTATTGTAGTGTTGACATTGAAAAAATCTTAACCCAAATGATTGTAAATGTAGAATCAACATTTTGTACAATGTTGCACAAATCTTCATTAAGGTGTTGTTTGGTTATCTAATTTCCTAGGAAATGCAAGTAAGATGTTGTGTTTGGTTTACACTTCCATAAGAATTCCAAATTCCCACAGAAATTTAATTCCCCCAACATATAATAAATCACTCACCATGACATTCCCTGTTAAGTTTAATTTCTTGTGGGAGTTATAAATTATCATGTGTCAACCAAACATATATATACATTTCCTCGAAAATTTACAAGGAACCAAACGACACCTAATAAATCAAATATGGTGAAAAACTAAAAACAGCCTCAAAACTCTCACAAGGAGACAAATAAAACCCAATCTATGGGTAGCAACACTCTCAAATAGAGACATAATAGAGTTATACACTGATACTGTAGTTATAAACTAAGAGTTTGTTTGGTTCGGACATTTCTAAACCTATCCGGTGGGTAGACTACCCACTATTAATAGAGATATAAAAATATTATTAATTAAATGAGTTGAATTCCACTATCAATATTAACCACAATATATTAATAATGGTGGATAGTTAGTCTACCCAGTGGGTAAGACAAGTTTTTTCTGTTTGGTTCACTTGGGAAGTAATTTCCCAAAGTAATTCACATTTCATGGGAAATTATGAATTAGGCTTTGACACAATGGATAATTGTATTTCCTAGGAAATTCAAATCACTATGTTTTATGCGAATTTCTATTTCCTATAAAATTATAACTCTTATGCTCTTCTCATTTTCCTCCAACCAAACACAATTAACCTTATTTTTCCATTTCCTATGAATTAGTATTTCCAATAGAAATACACTTCAACCAAACAACACCAAATAACAAAGGATCAAAGTGTAATAATTCTTCAGTTCCAAAAAAACAATGCAACATTTCTCATTTTGGGATGTTTCAAAATTAATACTCCCTCCGTAATATATTAATGACAACGATTTGACATTTTCCATCTCTACTTTATGTCAAATAGTTGCCATTAATATGTTACGGAGGGAGTACAACAAATTTTTATTTCCTTTATATGGTAAATTTTTGCTACTTAAAAGACATAAATGTCCTTACTAGCTAATTTTTTTATTGTCCCCACATTTTCTCTGTACAATTCTTTAATTGTCTCCGACTTTTCTCACCACTCATTTAATTGTCCCCACTTTTTTCATCATTTATTTAATCAACTACTCTTACTCTTTCTAATTACCCACAATAAAAAATATCTAGAAGTTTGTGTCATGACAATTATTGTGTTTTTTTGGAACCAAATTAATATTTCATCGACTTTTAATTAGATGCAATTTTATTTTTATTTTTTAAATAAATCATATTAAATACAACCTACTTTTTTGGACAACAAATTCATTCTAATTTCTAACAATCCTGTTGCATTGGTCTCCAATTTATCTTTCTTTCCCTATATTTTTCTTCTACCCAAAAATTAGGAGTTTGCAAAATTTTCAATATAAAATCATAAATGGAGTTCATTAAAATACAAAAGTACTATATTATATACGGAGTATCATACTACTCCGTATATTTTATATTATTATAATTATAATTGAGGATGAAGTTATAGCCCAGTGTTTAGGGCTTTAAAATTTCAAGCACGAGGTCCTGGTTTCGATTCTCACTGCACGCATTTGCGAGGATTCTTTATTATCCCCTCTTACAGATGTGTGTTGGTTAAAATTGGGCCAGGTGACTTGCAATAGGGCCGGTTCCAAGGCCTAATATCCCACACATTATCCTATAAAAAAATAATTATATGATCAGGAACGCAAATTGGGGGGGCAATCGGATCATTTTTTGCAAAATCCGACCTCAAATCGGACCCCTTAAGTGTAAAAATGACCCGTAAAACCTTCAGCAAACTATTTTTCATGTAGATCAATGCGCGCAAAACGAGGCGAATTGGGAACGCAAATTGGGGACAATCGGATCATTTTTTGCAAAATCCCACCTCAAATCAGATCCTGTAAGGATAAAAATGACTCGTAAAACCATGAGTGGAGTATTTTTTTCACGTAGATCAATGCGAGCAAATCGATGCGAATCAGGAACGCAAACTGGGGGCAATCGGATCATTTTTTTTGCAAAAACCCATTAATTTAATATATTATTAGTTTTAAATTTTATTTTTTTAAAGAAAATTAAAAAAATTGTTAACCAAAGTTAAATCTAACCTTAAAATATGTATATTCCATTACATTTAGCGGAATATACCTTCTAAATGTAACGGATGGGAATTAGACATAATTTCAGGTATACTACTGGAATTAAATAAACTCGGGTATACCAGTGGGATTTCGAAAAAGCTCGGGTATACCAGTGGTAATTTACGTTTTTTATATTAATATCAATAAAATAAGGGTCCATTATTCAAGACAGTCATAAGCGCATATGCACTGAGTCTGTACATCCCAATCTGTATTCTACTCGTTCTCTCACTTCCTTCCTTCCTCTCTCTATCTCTCTTCTTCTTCCACCACCTCCCCTCTCATTTACCGGCGAAACTCCGGCGAGAATTCAAACATACTTTCCGCCATTATCAACTCACCATTGTTGATCTTACCAATTCCTTGCTTTAGTAGATGATTTGTTAGCAGCAGAGTAGAGTAGAGTCATGACAGTGTACGATGCAGCATTTGTAAACTCACAGCTGTCAAAACCCACTTCCATCTTCGGCCTTCGTTTATGGGTTGTCATCGGAATATTCGTCGGCTCTACCATCGTCCTCCTCCTCTTCCTCCTCTCTCTCTGCCTCACTTCTCGTAGGTCCCACAACCAGACCAACAACAAGCTTTCTCACTCCTCTAACCACAATGCTGACGTCACCCCTCCCGTCTCTAAGGAAATTCAGGAGATTATCCCATCTGTCCACCACCACCACCGTCCGATTAACAACCCTGAGATCCAGATCGACATCGGAAAACCCGACCACCGTGTTGTCTTCTCTGATAAGGCTCCTTCTAGCGGTGAGAGCTTGAGGTCTAATAACCTCACTAATCATAATTACGGCAGTGATAGTAATCATAATGGTAGTCATAATAATAGTGGTAATCATTATCATCATCATCATAGTAATAATACGACGTCGTATGGCGGTCCAGAAGTATCTCACTTGGGTTGGGGAAGATGGTATACTCTCAGAGAATTGGAAATGGCTACTAATTATTTGGCGGATGAGAATGTTATTGGAGAAGGTGGGTATGGTATTGTTTATCATGGGGTTTTGCAGGATAATACTCAGGTTGCTGTCAAAAATCTCTTGAATAACAGGTATTTTGTGATTTGTTTTTAGTTTGGTTTTCGTTTTGTTGATTGATTTCTGTGTTTTTTAAGCTTGAATTGTGCGTTTATGTGATTGATAAGTAATGGGTTTGAGTTCATTTGATTGATTAATTTCATATGATAGTCTGCTTTTTTTTATTCACAATTTTTGTTTGATTTATGTATCATGTAAAGTTTCTGCTTATTTTATGTTGCTTTGAAGTGTGTAATCTGTGAATGACTCCCTCTTGGAAATCTTATAAATTTCTGTAAAAATTACCCAATTAGATTCAATGAAACAGTAATTGCGAAGATGAATTACCCAATTAGATTTCTGCAAATCTTTTGTTGTCATAAGCTTGATTCAGCTTATAATTTAAATTCATGTAAATCTTTGAACATCAATTAAATTAATGGCTGCCATCCTGTCAAGATATTAGTTGCTGCATCTCTATAAATTAATCCCTTTCTTGTACTGTATCATATTATCATATACAAGAATGAAGCTTCCAAGTAGCTCACGTAGCCCTCCCCCCATTAATTTTTTCAATTTCTTCATGGATTGTGTTGGATTCTCTGTTGTTGCTTTGTTAATATTCTTGTCTTGTCTTGATAATGCCTTGTGCTGTAAAGTGTCCTGATTTCTCTGTAAACAGCCTATATTTTAAGCCTTTACTATTATTGTTTTAGAAATTAATTCAGAATCCTCATTTCTTTTATTCTTTACTTTAATCATTCCTGAGCCAAATACTGGATTGTTCTGCACTAGTTCAAAACTTATTGTATGGTTATGGACCTTCTACCTACTGGTGGGGCCACCCATTACTGTAAGTTTGTTAATTTTGTCTATGAGTTATGTATTCAATTTAGGGTATTCCCTCTTATCATTATGTTAATTAACATTATGTGTGAAGGCTCAAATTTTTCTAGTTCACGGATATTTGTTTGTATCTGTGTCCACTTACCCAAATGATGAATTTCCAGGGGTCAGGCCGAAAAAGAATTCAAAGTGGAAGTTGAAGCTATCGGACGTGTTAGACATAAGAATCTTGTTAGGTTGCTTGGCTACTGTGTTGAGGGGGCTTATAGGTATTATTTTTAGGAAAAATTGGCCTAAACATCACAATCTTTAGGTTGTGTGCAAGAAACAGTACCACCAAAAGCGGCTGTAAGGGGCGTCACTTCCTTTTTGGTTAGGTGTAATCTATGGCAAAAAAGATTTTAAAGCATAGGATATTCACCGGAAAGTGCGGTAAACTAAAAAGGTTGCACTTCACTCAAAAGTAAAAAGATTGTGTTACTCTTCTCACTAGTGTACACAACATTCCGATGAATCTTTGGTGCTCCAACGTCTTTTATGTCACAGGTTGCATCCTACTCAAAGGGTTGTGCTGGCTCCCGGACCCGTTTTAGGTGGTGTTATTTCTTGCACGCAACCCAAAGGTTGTGCTGTTTGAGCCAAATTTTCTTTAATTTCATTGCTGCGGTTAAAGCTCATATTTAATGCATTGCCATTAGCTGGTTATGTGACTTATTTTGCTCTCTATAGGATGCTTGTCTATGAGTATGTTGATAATGGCAATTTAGACCAGTGGCTTCATGGTGATGTTGGTGATGTAAGCCCTCTAACATGGGATTTCCGAATGAACGTCATTTTGGGAACAGCCAAAGGGTAAAATGCTACAGTATGTTTATCAATTATTTGATAATCCATAGTTATCAAGTTTGAATGTATGGCTTATTGACACAGTTTCGTCACTTGTCTTGGTGTAGGTTGGCCTATCTACATGAGGGTCTTGAACCCAAGGTTGTGCATAGAGACATCAAGTCTAGCAATATACTTATTGACCGGCAATGGAATTCCAAAGTTTCTGATTTTGGCCTTGCTAAGTTGCTAGGTTCTGAGATGACTTATGTAACGACTCGAGTCATGGGTACTTTTGGGTGAGTGCCGCAATCCACTTCCCTTTTGAATCAGTTAAGCAAAATGTATTTTCTGTTTGTCTAATTTTGTATCCTGTTGCAGATATGTAGCTCCAGAATATGCTTGCACTGGTATGTTAACAGAGAAGAGTGATGTTTATAGCTTTGGAATACTTATAATGGAGATAATTTCAGGACGAACCCCAGTTGATTACAGTCGTCCACCTGGAGAGGTAATATATTTGTTTTTTTTTTTATAAAAAAAAACAGTTCTCATAATGTGGACTGTTCTATTTATACTTTCATTCATCCAATATTGTCTGGTTTGTCCCTGTTTGATTACTCAAGAGCGAGAATTTGCGAATTGGTTGTTATAGGTGAATTTAGTAGACTGGTTAAAGACAATGGTGGGAAATAGAAGATCGGAGGAAGTGGTGGACCCTAAACTGCCTGAGATGCCAGCTTCGAAGGCATTGAAGCGCATTCTTTTAGTAGCTCTTAAATGTGTTGATCCTGATGCACAAAAGAGACCGAAAATGGGGCATGTGATCCACATGCTTGAGGCCGATGATTTGCTAGTCCGTGATGTATGTCACCACTAAACTCCTCTAAATAGCTTGTTTGTTGTTTTTCCCTTACAATTTGTTTGGTTGTTGGTAATAATTCGTGGTAACGAGAGTGAATTTTAAGTACGTATAATTTATGTCAATATATCTCCACATAAATACATTCTCGTTACTAATCTTAAATTTTCTATTACCATTGGAATAAATATTGATTTTCCCACTAAGATCATCTACAAATTCATTTGCATTGTATATCATTTATAATAACCGGTTGGTTATCAAACGGGCCGTTAGCAGCATTTTATACGAAACGTAAAAATGAATGCAGGAACGTCGAGGTGGGAGAGAATCTTCAACACCGAGTCATGACCACGTACAACAACAGAAGGGAGTAGCGGTAAAAGCAGACGCTAGTCATTTACGAGAAGGAAGTACAGACAGAAGTGAGGGTGAAACCAGTAGAGACCATCATCAACAGCAACCAAGCAAACAGAGATAGTTTGTAAATGGGTATCATACTATCATCTGCTTCTGCTTTCATTTTTACACATGGAATTAATGCTATAAAAGCTCATTTTTTTCCCACCCCTGTAACTTTATATTCTAAAAAAAAAAGTAGTGTAATAGCTTTCACTCCATCATATGATTATGATATCCCTATTTATTTATTAATTCAATTCTCACTCTTCTAAGTAAATCCTGCTGTAAAGTGAGTTCTTTTTTTTTTGGCTTTTTTTTTTTTTGTGTGTGTGTGTGTGTGTGTTGAATTGATTCGATTTTGGAAATAATTAAAATCTATGAAGTACCATATTCCCCCACTTCACATGACATTTTGAGTGCATTTACTAAATACTAAAATTAGGGAAAAGTCAGCAACTCAGCATCAACCATAAGCATCAGATGGTTCCACGTCTTTTGTCGTTTTCTGCAGCTCTATTGTGGATCAAGTGATCAACTCATCAACATCACTTCTTTAATCTAATTTCTCAGCCTTAGGGCATGGTCTTTTGGACTGAGGAAAATTGAATTGAACTGGAAATAAATTCAAAAGAACAAGGTCTAATAATCAATTTAAGGTAAATTTGGAACACCATGGAATACATCAACTAAATTATTGAGAGTTTTGAAAACGAATTAAAAAGTATCATATGATGAATTATGAATGTCAAATTGTTTTATGACTCTGTTCTTTTGGAATGAGTAACAATGAACTGAAATGAATTGAAAAATAAGTCCAAAAAAAACGAAGCCTTAATATATGGAATTTGTGGACCCTCTAAACAAAATCACAAAAATGTCATTGTGAGATAAACCATAAACAAATCTCATTGAGGAGCTAAGCATATCCTAAAAATGAAAATTAGGTCATTCTCTTATTAAATCAATGCATTATAAGAGTACATATTTTAGGTACTAATATACAATTTTAATAAGCAAGTACTCTAAAATATACTGTAAGTAAATTTTTTTTTTAAAAAAAAAAAAGTAATGACAAAAGAATAAACATAAAAAATAAGTGGCGGACATTAAGATAAAACCAAAACAAAAATTCACAAATAAAACAAAAAAATAACATATATATTTTATTCACCAGACTAAAACAACCAAGCTAATATATCAATCTAAACTAATAGGAAATATTAGAGAAGTGGTCTTTAAACTTTACTATAGGGTTCTACACAGTTGGTCTGTTTGTACTCCTTTGCTTTAAAGCAACCGAGTATGATATTGGATGAACATACAAAGTGTAGCCGTATGATCCCCACATTGTGGGCATTAATGAGTTTGGAGGTGAATGAGTAGCAAAGCAGGGTAAGTTACAGTGCAGTACTCACATTCTAAGGAATTAGTAGGCGGGGATTGAATTAGTTTGGGGTGGGGGCACCTAATTTAGCCTCAAAGGCCCAGCTTCCTAACTGTTACTGCCACTGTTTCTTTTGGGAATTGGGATAATGCTTGCTTGTCTTTGAAAACCTTTGGTGGTGGCCGGTGGCCGGTGGCCGGTGGGGTTTGTTTTCCCCTATTATGGATTTTCGCCTCATTTTGGTTTTGCTTTATACGCGCATTTTGGTAATGAATTTTTTGAGAATGGGAAAATCTTGCACTAATTCGCATGATAATGTTTGTCTACCCTTTCAAACTTTTAATGCTTGCTTCTCAAAAAAAAAAAAAAAACAAGATCTTTTTGTGTTGAACTTTAATCTATGAAAATTCAAGCTCAGTTCCTGTTGCGTTTATGATTTACTTTAATTCAATTCAATTGAGTTCAAACAAACTTGATTCAGTTCAATTCAAATTATTACAAAAGAACTGACTAAGTGGTTGATGACTTTCCTTCCACTGTTGTAACAGCGGTTTGATTCACATTTCCCTTATTCTCTCCCTATTGCAGAAGGTTATTTCAGTGGAATGGGTTAAAGTCAATGAGCTAATAGTTTCCTTACCAAACCTTAAAAAAAAATTGTAATTCTTTATCTAATCTACTATTAGTCTATTACCACTTAAAAGATGGTGTTGAGTGGAATTTATGATGGGTTATTGATCTAACCGCTACTAATTGAGGCTTGGTTAAGAAGGGTGGGATTACAACTTACAAAGTTACAAGAATGGGAGTTGGGAGGAGGGTGTCAATCCCCGAAGATAAGATTGAGGGTGCGTTCTCTTCACCTTAAAAAAATAAGTTTCAGGTTTAATAAGTTCAGATAAGTTCCAATAAGTTATATCAGGTCTAATAAGTTCAATAAGGTCTAATAAGTTGCAATAAGGTCCAATAAGTTCTAATAAGTTCCAATAAGGTCTAATAAGTTGCAATAAGGTCCAATAAGTTCCAATAAGGTCTAATAAGTTCCAATCAGGTCTAATAAGTTCTAATAAGTTCCAATCAGGTCTAATAAGTTCTAATAAGTTCCAATCAGGTCTAATAAGTTCAAATCAGGTCTAGATTAGTATTTTTAATTATTGATCAAATAAAATTAATTAAATTAATAATTAACTTAAAGCACTCTTACACAACATAAACCAATTTTATTTTGTTATTCTTGTTTTATAATTTTTTTAGAGAAACCAATTAGAGTTAGATTGAATTAAACTATTTTTTATATTATAAAATAAAACTTTTTATTTTGGGTTTGATTTAATTTTGGTCCAAATTAAACTTTACCCATCCTCCATATTATTATTACTAATTTTGGTCCAAATTAAATTTTACCCATCCTCCATATTATTATTATTATTCAATCCGTTCTAGTTTGTTAATTTTACTACAAGTGAATTAAGAAAAATTAAATATGTAGATAAGTTGTTATTGGAATTGATAATATTAATTAATAATGGGTTTGAAAAAAGATATACTAATTATTATTACTCTCTTGAACCTAATCAACAATAAAAAAAACATAGGTTCAAATGTATAGAATATTATCATCATCATCATCATCATCATTATTATTATTATTATTATTATTATTATTGTTATTATTATTATTATTATTATTATTATTATAATTAATTTATCTTATTCAATCATATAAAATACGTTCCAATAAGTTTCAATCAGGTTTAATAAGTTCCAATAAGGTTTAATAAGTTCCAATAAGGTCTAATAAGTTCCAATAAGGTCTAATAAGGTCCAATAAGGTCTAATAAGTTCCAATAAGGTCTAATAAGTTAAATAAGGTCTAATAAGTTCAGATAAGTTTAGTTCAGATAAGTTTAGGTCTAATAAGTTGAAGAGAACGCACCCTAAGTAAATTGGATGCATTCTTAATATCAATTAAAGGTTGACTTATTTCACAAATTTGATTGATTATTTTGTTATTTGAAGTACATTTTTTCATACCCAACAAATCATATTAAATTAAATTAAATGACCCAATATTCAATCAAATTAACGAAAACATATAAATGTAGTTTAGCAAATAGGATATCATATAGACAATTTTGTGAATTTAAGAGTATAATGTAGACATTCTCAAAATCCATGAGTATACCTTAGAATTTGAAGATACACATGGATATTATATAGAAAAACCCCTTATTTTTTTCAAGTGATACAGTGATAATTTTGAAATGTACAAACAGAATATTGAACTTGATAACTTTTATGTAAAAAGTTAAAATTTAGGGTAAAAAAGTACATTTCTTTTTTATATGAAAAGTTATCCGGCTTTGCCATCAAATAATTTCACAAAAAAAATTGTGTTTTCCATTTTTTACTTTTAGCTATCTTATATGGTTAGCTTTTGTCTTATTGGATTACTAGTCTTATGTACACGCTATGCGTGCTTTAATGTATAAATATCTTATGTAATAGACATTTTTATCAATATGGGTATCTAAATGTAGAGAATTTAAAAGTATGAATTTTGGTGTTTGTGTTTTATTTTTTTGAATTATATATTTTGTAATATTTTCATTTTAAAAAATATAAAACTTTCCTTTTTAGTTAATATTATATAGATTGGGTATTTAATTTTTTTTTAAAGGGTAATATAGACCTTTTGAGGGGGACACCATAACTCCCCTTGACTTATATAACAGAGATAATCATCATGATATTAGGTAGTATGAAAATGGCATGTGAATGCTTTAAATGGTGAATAATAAGAATTGAAAACTGATAGGTACTTAATTGCCAAAAAAAAAAAAGGGGGAAAGAAAACTGAAAGGTAGTTGCTGGGCCTGGTACCAAGTTGCCATAAAACTGGACTCCGAAACTGTGGGTGTACTGTGAGTACTTTAATACTATGATCACTTTAATTCATTCAACTCTTTTTTTTTTTTTTTCTTTTTACTCCAAAATTATGTGTTCAACACTCTGACACAATGTTACAGACTTACAGATTTGCAGTGTACTGTACTGTACTGTATTATTCGTATCTGTGTTATTTTGGGTTTTTATTGTTATGAAAAAAAGTTCTCGATTCCAAAAAGAAGCAAGCCTCTCTAGGAGGTTGAAACAATAAAACATGATCCACACTCATGACTCATGCCCCGAGTTCGAATTTCGTAAAAAAAAAAAAAAAAACGTTTTTTCCGTGAAGATATTGGATCTGTTTGGTGATTAAAGGTTAGAGTTTGTGGTTAGAGGATTACTTTTTGTTCAAATGATTTGGCTACTGATTTAAATAGTTGATTATGTGTATTGTTTATAGTTTTATTATGTAAGATGACAGTTTTGAACATTTGAAAATAATTTGTTAGATTTAAATATAGGGACTAATTAGTCAATAATTTTTTCTCTCACCAAAATACTGAAGAAAAAGCTGTTCAATACCTAGCATTTTCTAATGAGAGTTTTTTTATACAAAACTCTCTTTAAAACTATGGGAGTGTTTGGTGAAGAGAGTTTAGAGTTTTGACTAGTAAAAACTCTATTTAGGGTGTTTGGTGAGAGAGAGGATTAAAGATGGTTTTATACCAAAAACTCTTATCAAAACTCTCTTTTGAAAAAACTGAGTAGATGAGCTTTTTCAGGAGACTTTTGGAGAAAAAATAAATAAATGACTATTTTGTACATATTATTAAAACTTAAATTTGTTTTAAAAAAAAAAACATATGTCTATAAATGTAATTTTACATGCTCTAAAAGTACAAAACTCTAAACAATGAGCTAAATGTTCGTTATCAAACACCTTTACACAACAAAAAAGTAATCATCTAACAAAAAAAAAACATATGTCTATAAATGTAATTTGTTCCCATAGTTTACACACGTTGTCAAATTCTTTGAACAAAAAAGTAATCATCTAACCACAAACTCTAAACTCTAATCACCAAACATGGCCATATATCCTACCAAACACTCAAATTAGAGTTTTCATTTGTCAAAACTCTAAACTCTCTTCAAAATTCCCTTTCCCCCAAAAAAACTCTCTTTGTCAAACATCCTAATTATTTTGTGATAAGAGTCTTGTGTGTAAATCTCATATACCTTATCAGTTAAAATAATAAATCACTTTACAATACTATTTGTATTTGTGTTATTTTGTGTTTTAGTTTCAATTTAGTATTTATAATCTATAATCTATAATTCAAAAAAGTATAACAAGCCTTGAACTCGCAACCTCATTTTCACACACTAATGGTTTAAATCATTAGTATATCTCTCATTCTTGTACTTAAAAAGAGAAATTTAATAATTATAAAGTAGCCGAAGTTAATGTATAATTTAACAAACAAACACACGTTCGGTTACTCCATTTCCCCTCGAATTTAGCCGTCTTCTCCTTGGTAGTATTTGTCGAAATGAAAAGTCATATCAACTTATACATCCAATTATTGAAATTAATAGCAGATCATTTGCCAACCTCTTCTCGAATCTATCTATACATATAATTAAAAGACGTTATTTTGCAATGAGCTCGCTACGTTGCGCAATGAGTAATAAATGTATATTATTTTTTAATATTGTTTAAGGTTTAAAGTGAAAATAATGTCCGTAAATAAAACAATAGAATGAAGGAAGTTTAATACAACAAAAGGAAATTATTAAGCATATGAATATAAAGATAATTATTATCGATACATGTCTTTGCTTGGGCGTAGATCGATAAGGTGATGATACGATAAAGTTGACTAATAATTTATTATGTCATTACTTATTGTGAAGTACAAAAATATATAATTATAACTGATGAAAATATAATGGAGATAAATCTAACAAAATGTTATCTAAAAAGAATTATATATGTATAGGTTTGTTAGTTAGCGACCTGGGACATCGCCCGGGCAATAATTACTATTTATGCGCTTAATATGTAATTAAAGGTTACTGCTATTACTACAATTTATCTTGTCACTACTTTGATTTCTCTTTAATATTTTTTGTGATTATCTAATACAGCGTACCATTGCAAATTCTTTATCCTCTTAGTTATGTTTTTCGATCCTATTTTACACTACGCTATATTAAACTACTATTATTTAATACTTATCTATAATCTATACTGAATATTGAAGATAGGATTTGTTAATTCACGTGACATTCTTTCAAAACATATTGAATTTATATATAATTCTAAAAAAATAAATAAATTAATGATAAATTACCTAATCAACTTTCTAATCTCTTTAACTTTCTTACATTGCCTTTTTTTTAATTCATAATTTTTTTCATATCTTAATTTAATATTAAATGCATACTTTTAAACTCTTATTTACGAAGTACATGTTCTTATTTACACGCATGTTCAATTTCTTTATTTTTTTAATATACATTTTGGTGTATATGAATATATGTTTCTTATATATTTATGGTAAACATTGTAATTTTTCTCTTATATAGTCAATTTGTAAGTCAAACAAAATCCATTTGCCACGTGTCACCCATTTGCTTATCCTTATTTCAGCTATGTCATGTGTCATTTTCAGGCTTAATGACTTCTTTTTTTCCTTTTTTTCTCAAGACAATTTTATCATAAAAAAATGAGTTTCAATTTAAATATCACCCCAACAGTAATGGAGCAGTTAATTCGGGACATGGAAAGTAGTTTCTAAAGCCTACAACCCATTTGCTGTCATGCTAATCCCAGTGGTACATATGTGGACTTATGGAGGACACATAAGCCTCAACAAATTATTGGATTTGGCCTGTAAGAAACATGGGCTTGTTTGTTTCATGGTTTGTAAGCATTTATTTAACCTAGTAGTTTAATTAAGTCTGCTCCTTTTCACCCCAAAAAAAAATCTCATTCCCCCAAAACATTCATATGAATTTCATTCCCACCAAAAAAAAAACCTACTTCGTATTTGTTCATTCCTTCCAAATTCATAATCCTTTTCAAACAATACATGATTCTAGTAATTTAAAAAAAATTAAAAAATTAAAAAATTATTTAATTTTTTATTTTTTTTGTTTGCAAGCTGGCCTAAAAAATATTTAAAAATGATTTTGTGCAAATTCTAGTTTACTTTCACCAATTTATAGGGTAAAATATGATATTGGTTTAAACTTTGTAACACCACTTACCTAGGAATAATTGTATAAAATAAAGAGGAATTATCGATGTGTTACAGCCACGTGTGAAAATGTTTCGGCTTATTCAGAATATTGCACTAGAAGAAAACCAAAAGTATAAATTAAAGAAAACTTAATGATAAAATTTAAACTTTACAACTTGGAACCATTGTTGGCCCTTTACTAAAAATTAAAAATAAATATAAGGAAAACTAACTAACCCTAAGAAACAGTTAACTTTTAAATTAAAGGAACTTAAAATAAAAGGTAGTAAGTAATAGTTCAGCAATTGATACACTTGATCACACCCATAAACCCCAAATAATAATAAATAAAATTTTGGTATCACAATGTAAAAGCAAATAAAAAGTTAAAAATTCAAAAAATATATTAATAAATATATTATAGAGTGAGCAATTACAAATAGATTTAAGTTTAACTTTAGCTATAAAAGTATTTAAATTGTACATCCAACAACAAAATCCATTTTGGAAACTAAAAGATTATAATCTATCGAAATTATACCCAAATGGCAACGAATGCATTAAGGACATATATCATTCATTATCGAACAATGATTTCATCCTCTATATATATATATATATATATATATATATATATATATAGAAGTAGGCTCATGTGAAAAATGTAGTTTTGGTGAGAAGGGTGAGAAGCAATCACAACCCTTTGATCACCAAATGAAGGGCTAAGATTAAATTTGATTTTCCCTCCTTACTCCTTTGATAGTTTGGAGTCAATGTATTTATGGTATAAAGTCAATGTATTTATAGTGTATGGTGAATGTACCTATAATTGGTGTTCAATGTACCTTTAGGTTATAGTTGATGTATTTATCTCTTCTCACATTTCTCACCGGAACCCAACCCATTATATATATATATAGGAAGAGGATCAACTAAAAACGTTTTCAACCTAAAAACCCCTACATTAGACACTTAAAGGGGTACACGTGTGATTACTAATGGCAATCTTTGTAAATATTAGTAATTTTCGCTAAAAACCATTTGTACCCCTTTAAACATCTAATGTACCCCCTGCGAATGCTAATGTACCCATTTAAACTATTTTATGTCTGGTTTTCAACCATCTTTCGGTTTTTAGCCAATCCTTCCCCTATATATATATATATATCCATTCCAAATCATATTCCCATTTTCATTCCATTCATAAACCATTGCTAATAGTAATAGATGCTCTACTATTGATTATTTCCATGTTATGTTAAACGCAGTGGCAATAGTGTGGCACATAGCCACATAGTCTTGCTAAACATTATTTCGGTAAAAACCTGACACCAGGCGCTGTTAACCGTGGTGTAAAGTTGCATGTCGCCCTCGTACGCGGAAATATGATCCACTGGGTCAGATGTGCCATCATACCTGCAGTTTGACATTTTAATTTTTGGCAGCTCTTCCTCGCTGACAGCCAAAACGAAAGGGGTCCCTTGAGGGAGGACCCTTTCTATGTGGCCGGTAACTCCCATGGTTGCCGCCCTTCTTCTTTCCAGTTCGCTTCTAACCTTCTGCTGGGGGTAACTCCATTCCCAGCTGTAGCCTGGATGTTTGCTGAGTATCCATGCGGAGGTCTGGATCTAGTTTCAGCCTCGGAAAGGTCCCATTCTAACTCTTCCTCTTGCTCTGTTTTTAAGGACTCCATGTTCCTTATTGGGGACCCTGGTGTTTGACGTGTCCTAGGCTTCTTTTTGGCGGCTGCCAGAGTGCTGAGAACAGCGATGACATTTTGCAGCTGCTCTGGTGTGAATTGGCTGAATATTTCTAAACCAGAGTTGGGAGGTGTCTCTGGTCTAGGTTCAGGGGTTTTCTCACGCTCTGTTATTGGAGTGTGGACGGTTTTTTCGCTGTGAGTGGGTTTTGGGCTAGCCTCTTTTTCTGGTTGACTGGGGGTGGCCATTTTATGTCTTTTGGAGTTTATAGTGTTTTTCAGGTGGATTTTTGTAAGAAATCCCCACAGACGGCGCCAATTGTTCCGGTATGGATTTACCGACAATGTTTTGTGATGGTGTAGAAGTGTTCACAAGGACAACTTTAACCTGCACGAAGAAACAACACGGTGAGCTAACCCCGGGGTATGTCCGAGGAAAGACCCTCCGATGCTTAAGTCAGCAAAAGGGAATTAAGTATGTAGGAGAGATAGAAGAGGAGAGAGAATAGAGAGATAGATGTTGGTTAAGTATCTGTCTTCTGCCGTTATTAGGCTGGTGAGGTCTTCTATTTATAGGAGATATCTTGGTGGTCAAACCGTGAACGTCAAGGAAGAGTGCTTCCCTAGAGTCGGTTCCGACAACTTTGATGGTCGGCAACCTACAATGTTGCCATCATTAAGACGGCATCTTTGATACGGCATAGGTTTTCTGACACCGTCATCATTAGGACGGCATCTTTAATACGGCATGGGTTCTCTGATACCGTCGTCATTGGGACGACATCTTGAGAGGTACTGCCTATGCTGGCTGTTTTGAGTTGACCGTGACCGTTAGCCTTTGTTGTTGGCATTTAAGTGGTGTCTGACATCTTGAACGTGACGTTAGTATGGCAGGTCCTGCCGGTTTACCGGTAGGCCCCCATACAGATTTGGATTGAGGACGTGCCACCATCAATTCAAGAGTAAGTTTGTCGAATAATATATATATATATATATATAATAGATCAATTCACTAATGTTAGATCTCATCGACAATTGTAGTTTTGTCGAATTAAAGTTTTATTTAATTCAATTTTCTTTTTATATTGGTTGAATTTGATTTCTTTTGTAAATGTCATAGGGCACTTTTATCAACAATCAAAATTTACAAATTAATAGTACCATTTTTTTCAACATGTAGCAATTAATTTGGGATGGGGAGTAATTGCGTAATTAGTACTCCCTCCGTCCCAATTTACTTGCTATTCATTTTTTCACACCTCACAAGACACAACTTTAAATAAAAATATTTTTAATTATATATAATAAAAAATTATATATTTGAAAAGTACATGTTGAGACGAATTAAACTAAATTCATCATGACTATGTTTTTTCTTACGTATATTGAATTAAATAAAGTCAAAGTTCACATATGAACAGTGCCCAAAATCAAATTGGGGCAAGTAAATTGGGGCAGAGGACACGCGTAAAAGTCACTAATGGGTCCTACTCGGCAACTCGGCGAGACTGATAAAACTCGTGACTCTTTTACCCTTTTCTCCGAATTTTCTGGTACACACCCTCGCTAAAAATACTCTACGCTCAGACACACAATAACAAACGTGTGTCCCTCTCTCTCTTTAACCTTTTAAAAACAAAATCACAGCCGACAATCCACTCATCATCATCCACTTGTAAATTCATCGCCATTAAATTAAATTAAACCCAATTGCATCCTCTTGATTTGTTACGGTGCTCCACATCGTCAACGGCTAACCAGGAAAATAATTCACATTTCTACATTATCTCTCTTTATTCCATTTTGTTGTTCTTATCACATTTCTCATCTTCAATTTCATTTCATACGACTTTTCAACTACCCTCTCCTTTCTCTCTCTCTCTTGATTTTTTCTTACTTTTACGCCTTGCTCTAATTTTCTCACAGGTATTATCTTTGATTTCTCTTCTCTACTTATTTGCTTTATTTCTTCTTGTTTGAGTTTTTGATATCCGGTTGGATTTCTTCATTTTAGGGCTTTCATTTCTTTAAAGGTTGATTTTTTTTTTTTTTTTAAAATAAAAAAATGGTTAATTTGTGTATGATTTGATTTTTTTTCCCCTTGTGTTTTGCTTGTTGTGTTTATTTTTTGATGGATTTTTAGTGTTTGTTGTAGATCTGTTACTTTAGTTTTTGGTACAGTTCTAGATAGATGTATTTGCCATGTGGGTATGAAATGAAATTATTTGCTGATTTGGTTTTTTTTTTTTTTTATAATTTTTTAATTGGGTTTGATAGTCAAATTCTATTATGTTTTCCGGTTAGGGTTTTTGGTTTGTTTACCTTAGCTGATTTTTCTGATTTGGGGCTTGATTGCTGATAAATTTGAAGTATTAGGTATTTAGAGAAATTAGGCTTACATATTGATAATTGTGAGGGGATGGATTGAAATTAGGCTTATATATATAAAAAAAATTAAGAGTTTTTCTCAATTATTCATGACATGACCTCTCTGTTTGATGCTTTTGTTGATTTAAAAGGGGTTTTGTTCTGATGGAAAATGGATGTTTGCACATCTGTAGAATTAGGTTGGGAAGCTTATACTTGTGCTTGTTCTCCACCGTATCGATTCTGTCAACAATATTAGCTGGTATATATCCATTCATTTGTAGGACCGATTACTGGATGCTTGTTTGGATCTTTTATCTGAACATAACAATCATATCTGTTCTTTTTTACTTGCTCTTTTCTATCAGGAATTCAGGACTTTTATTTTGACAATTGTCTTTTGCTATCTTTTTGGGAACTTGGGAGGGATGGCTCTTGCTTCTTAGTAGAAATAAGCTGCATAGCTCATACATATCTAGATCTATGCTTGTTTCTTCATTGACAAATATGTACATGTATTCTGTGTCTTGCCAAAGCATTGGCTGTTAGATAGTCATTCATTTGTTAGGTGGTTTTTCACAGTAAGATTGTGTTTGATTGCGTTGGTTTTGATAGTAATTTCTGTCAATAATGAGTGCTTCTTGTTCTTTGTCATTTGTTAATTTCAGCTATTTGAAATAAAATGAGTCGCCCACAAGAGCCACACAGACCGTTTTTCCCTCATGGAAACCCTTTTCGGATGATACTCCCAAAGGGCTCCCATCTTTCCCCTAAACTACAAGCTCTGCTAAACAAATTTGAGGAGACCTTGGCTGGGAGGTTGAGGAAACTGGTTCCAAAGCATAAAGAAGAAGTCCTTAGCTTTTCGTGGATGGTATTGGCAATACAGCTGCTTTCCGAGACACACAGTGATATCAAAGATCTGATAACTGACCTTGAGCTCCCCGTGGTTGATTGGGATGACAAATGGATAGATGTTTATTTGGACAACAGTGTGAAGTTGCTGGATGTTTGCATTGGTTTCTGCTCTGAGCTATCAAGGTTGAGCCAAGGACAGCTCATACTCCATTGTGTGCAGCATAATTTGGATCAAAACAATTCAAGTGACGTTTTGAAGGCTAAATCTTCAATCGATAGTTGGAAGCAACACATTGGTGCGAAGAATCCCAGAATTGAGAATTGTTACCCTATTATTGATAAGCTGATGGAATCTCTAGAATTGCCCAAGGTTAAGAACTCAGCTAAGGGGAAGACTTTGATGCGTGCTATGTATGGAGTTAGAGTGCAAACTTTGTTTGTTTGCAATGCCTTCATTTCTGCCTTTACGGGTTCTGATAAGAAGTTAGTGGACTTGCAAGTTGCCAGGACACATCTGTGGGCAGAAGCATTCAATGATCTCCAGCATTCTGTTCATGGGGAGATTAGAAATTTGGTTTCAAGTGGTCGTATTGTTCTCTTGAATGAGTTGGAGACAGTTGCTTTGTGTGTGGGGGAATTGTATCCCAAGATTCGTGAAGGTATGGAGCCTTTGGAAACTGAAGAGCTGAAGAAATCTGTTGCTGAATTCGGGAATAGTGCAGAAAAACTCTCATCTGGGTTAGATCTTTTGACAAAGGAAGTGGATGTATTTTTCCAAATAGTGTTAAGTGGACGTGATGCTTTGCTCGGTAACCTTAGAGTGTCCAGCAGTGTCTTTGATTCTCCAAAAAAGTACAAGGCGGAGGAGCAATTTGTGAGATGAACACTTGGGATGCTGAGGTCAGGTGTATAAACAAGTTTAGGTATGGTTTTTATTGTTGTCTTGTGGAGAAATGTATGAAATATTCTCAGGCATCTTATTGTGCTTATCATGTAACCTGTAATATGCTGGTTCAGAATGAGCGCCGGAGCTTCATACTTATGTACTGCTATATTTTGATAATGATATATAAAATGAAATTTGGTTTGAACTTTTGATGCTTCTATTTTCTGGCATAGTCTTGTGGTCATGAAACAATGATATATGTACATAGGTGCGGCAGAAGCAAAGATAAGATTTCTTCCACTAGCTTTTTTATGGAGCAATCCTACCTTGTGAATATGTACTCGAACTATATAGTACTCGTAATCCATTATTTCTACTTTGCTACTGTTTTTGTATATTATGTACCATCTTTTGTTATGTTGAATACTGTAAATTATACCAGTCAAGTTAATTTTTCCGTTTTGTATTTATATGTGATGCTTCATGGAAAAGGTCACATTTATTCAAAGCAGTCTTTTCCTTCTTGGTGGAGGCTCTTTAGATTTTGGGCACTTTTCTATTGTGCGGTACTGAGTGTTGGATCTGTATTAGATGGCTAGATGTGTCACTGATACAGTCTTATCTGTTGGTTCAGTACAATACTACAATGGTGATTTTGTTTAATTGTATTGGTTATGCCCTAGCTCTGTGCTGATTTGATGAGTAAGTTTTGTACTCTGTTTATTAAGTTTCTGTTGTACACTTGTACTTGGCTAGTTTTCTCAGTAAGGAACAATGATTTTGTGGGCATTTCATTCCACATTTGACATCAGAGATGCAGTTCTACATGAAACCATTATGTGTGTGTATTTGCAAAATGCCAGGTATGCTTTATGCAGTCCCACACTGCCATGCATCAGTTATCTTGATTAGAGGTGGCTGGTGAGAACTGTTTACATAAACGGGTTGATTCCATTTGCCCTAATTAGACCCGTCTAATAAACAGTTGGGGTCGTGTTGACCCATTTATTTTAACTGCTTGACCCAAACTCGTTAGTAACGGGTCAATTTTGTGTTGGGCTGGCAGATCGTTTATGTTTTTTTATATGAAGTTGACCCTAATCTGGATTGCTGTAACATCTGAACGTCATCTGAAATCCCTTGAAACATTACCATGCATGATGCATGAGCCATTTTATCTTGTTTATACGCATCTAAAACAAGAATTTTAAGTAGTTGCTATCCAACTGTTCCTCTGATTTCAGGCTGAAATTCCTCCCTTGTGATCAGATGAGTGTTTGAGATGATCACACAAAACTCCTTATAAGTAGCATTCAGAAATTACAGACTGAAAACATCAGAGGCAGCAGCAGCAGGTATGGCTTGTAACTCACACTTCCTAATCCTCACTCTCATTGTAACGTTCTCTTTTGCTTCTGCTCGTAGTCCTCCTGTGGTCGATAATCACGAGGCCTCCGTGCCACGGGGCAGACCTATACAGGAATTACAGGATGAGAAAACCGATATTTATGGAAAAGGAAAACTGAAACCCGACAGTACCTCGTCCGATTCGGTGGCGGCGTATGGATTGATTCCCACCGTTCCAGGTGGAGATGGCTCATTTCATTTTGATTTAGGGCCTATTGGTTTTGGAGGAAACATCGGATGGGGTGGGTATGCGCCTCCACCGTACAGTCGACCTCAACCCTATGTTGTCGTCTCACCGTACGCTTCACCGTATTTCACGTCTTCTCCATATCAACCTCCTGTGACCGCATACGGGCAACCATCACAGGGTTATTATGGTCCCGTGCCAGGGTATGGCCAACCAGCACCGGTGTGGGGGTATGGCCAACCGTCACAGGGGTATTATGGTCCTTATTCTTCTGCGCGAGCCAACACATCACCTATTCAATATGATCAACCATCCCAGGGGCATTCTGGTCCTTATGCATCTGCACCTGAAATTGCACCAACTCCATCTCAGGTTGGGGGTTAGTTTTTTTTATTGATTTGTCAAAAAATAGCTGCTGATGATAGGCAAATTCAGAAAAAGCAGCAGCTGATGAAGTCTTATGTTGGTTAGAGAAAAGAAATAGTGAGATATATGATAGTGTAAATAAGTGTAATAATGCCATGGCCCATGGTTTTACTGATTATTCATATGGTGATATGACTATGATACTAATAATTAATAAACACGCCTTCTCTTATTCATGTTTGTGAAAATTAATTATGCTTGCACAAAGCCATTACCTTGGTTTGATTAAAAGGTATAACTAATAAAAAAACAGATTTTTGTTTAATGGAAATTTGCACAGAAAACATTTTAACACTTCAGCCAGTGAAGCACCAATCCTCCAAATTGCATCGGATATTCGGTAATCGGAACTTACAAGTTACATTATTGTGTTAGGAGGAACAATGAGTCGATCTAGGTTGTGTTCGGGTTGATTTATCAATACAAATGGGTTAAACGAGTTAAGATTATCAAAACTATCTAATTTTATAATAAACGGGTTGATCCAATAACCGATTTAATAACTTTTATTTTAATAAGCATTAAATTAAGGTATTGCACTACCTGTTTATATTGCTATATATGCTAGAACAATAACCTACAATAGTCACACATATTACAATCATCTACAACCTTTTGAGCTCCAATGTTCAAGATTAAAACATTAAATTTTAAAACATTACAATCATCTACATAATATGTAAAACACCTATAACACTAACCATAAAAAAAAAAAAACACGTGAAAGTGACATTTGAGGTTAGTACCTTAACTCAACATGAAACAAATTTGATCTCAATCTATTTATTTAATGGGTTAAACATATTGTTGAGTATTTTAATCCGACTCAACGATATTAAGGGGTCGTTTGGTTCAAAAGTTTGGAATGGAATGGTATGAAGATAGCAACCCCATGGGTATGGATTGATAATCCATTGTTTTTTAAAAGTTGTTTGGTTCATTAAGGGTATGAATTTTGATAGTGTTAATGACTAGAGGAGTTATAGAATCTCAATCCATAGGGGGTTGGTGGGCATGGGATTGAAGGGATGAGAATCCATTGGGTATGACATTCCATACCCAAATGACCCCAACCAAACAACTTTCACATCATTAATAGTATCATACCTATACCATTCCATTGTAAAATCTTCAACCAAACACCCCAGATGAGTTGTAAAACTCAACCCAATCTGCTGCGACTGTGTTGGTTAAGGGTTGGGTTACTAGTTTAGGTCATGTTTTACAATCTCTAGAAAATAAGGGAAATTAAAAAAAAATATATTGAAATTGGATTTGACCCAATTTGCAACCCAAATCTTTTATAAGTAAATGACGTGTATTTCTAATATTTAACAAAACCATATTATTTCAAATTTTTAAAAACAGCCAGACAAAGAATTAGAATTTGAAATGTAGCATTTCAATTTCCGAATTTAAAATCATCAATTTAAAATGAATTCCTCATATCCAAATGATACCCCAACATAATTTGGGATCAAGAACTTTCACAACATTTGCAAATAGAAAGATTTACACATAATTTTAAAAACAGTTTATGTACAAGTAGATTTTATGTTTAGATGTTAATTATTTTTGGTACTTACAGTGTTAGTTTTAGTTACAAGGTAGCTTTTTCCCTTGATAACTTCGTACTCATATTATTTTTTTCTAAAAAACAAAATAATTTATACTCCATATAATTTATAATTGTGATCCCTGCATACTTTTTAATCGTTATTTGTGAATTGTGATCATGAGAAACAATGTACTAAAGCAAAATAAGGTCACATTAGATTTATATAACCTCTTGACTAATCAATCTTTAATATGAAATTTAACGGACTTTTACAAGCCTGAAAATGCAATTCAATTGCTTAAAGAATACATACTCTTTCTTCCAAAGGTTTTATTATCAATTGGTATCCATCATCCAAATTGCCAAAAAAGACCCAAATATTTCATACTACATAAGTGATTCATGTAACCCACTTGGAAGTTTCCTTCCAAATTGCCAAACATCTTCCTCCCATCATTCTTATTACTACATCCGTATCGCAATACGCGTAACTTTTATTATGTTAGGCTGCAACATAATACTTGTAACAAAATTTTTTTATACTATATTTAGCATTTCTCTTTACTCTTTAGTTAAAAGTAACCCATGTATAGCTTCTTTTTTTTCTTCAATTTTTTAACTTTATTTTTATTGTGGCCCAATTAATTATTCACGTTTCACTCTATCCCTATCTCAACCTTCTTATTATTTTACTCGTATTGCATACTTATGTATAGAGTATTGCGATAAAAAAATAGTACTCCGTATTTTTTTTTAACAAATTCGAAGGTACAGATTGAATACCAATAAAATAATACTCACGCAATTTATATTAGTTCAACCCCAATAAACATAAGTATACAAATTAATACGGAGTAAATACTATTCAAAATTTAAAATTAAACCAAATAAACTTTGGTAAGTATTAGGTTTCTCAAGTTTAGATACAAAATTGTATCTCAAAGTGACATTTTGAGATTTTTTGACAAACTTTAGGGATAGAATTCTAAGCATCAACCATGCAAATAGGGGATGTTTTGATACTTTATTTTCAACAAAATAACAAAAATACTACTGCGTATTAAATATATTTTGAGATACTTATTTTTTGAGAAACTCGGGCATTTCCCATCAACCTAACTAGCGTACTGCGTACTCATGGGTGGGAAGGTGATTTTTTTTTTTAAGTATTTTTTTGGAAAATTTTGAAACAACCCCCAGAAACTTGGGGCACTTTTGTCGAAACCCCTAGAAACTCAACTATTTAAATAAAACCCCCAAAACCTTCAAAATCCTTTTATTAAACCCCAAAATCTCCAAACGTTAACAAAAGCACCCCCAACTGATAATACTGTTACTAACCTAGGTTAACACTGTTAAAAAGAACGTTTAAGGTGTGAGCCCACTCTATATATTAAAAAAACAAAATTAAAAAAAAAAATCACAATCCCACAATCAAACCACCATCTTCATCATCCCACCTTCATCATCATCTCACCTTCATCATCATCCCAACCCACCCCCTTTCCCCTCCCCATTCAATCCCAACCCCAACAATCCCTTGTCGAACCCAGCCACCCCAACAACCTCCCATCGAACACAACCACCCCCTCATCAAACCCAACCAACAACCCAGCCACCCCAACCACCCCCAGTCGAACCCAGCCAACAACTCCTACCCCCTTCCCCTCCCCTACAAATCACCCGCCTTTGACCCCCAACAACCCCTTTGAACACCCAAACCCACCATAGTCGAAACAACCCTCCCCCTCCTCATTCAAATCGCTGGCGCCACCCAAATTCAAAACCCAAATCAAAATCGAAACCCCATCCAATTTCGAAACGTAAATCAAAATTAGTCACAGAAGGGTGGGATGGCGAAGGGAGTTTGATTGATGGGTGGTTGAAGGGTGGTGGCTTAATCGAAGGGTGGTGGCATGAATTGCTTCAATTTGGTTGTTTATGGCGATTGGAAGTGGTGGCGATTGTGGAGTCACCGGCGATTTGGGGGGTGGCGATGGCTGTCTCGCCGACGATTGGGGGTGGCGGCGATTGGCCGGGTTGTTCTCTCTTCAACTTTGTCTCTGATCTCCTTATATTATTGTTATTAAAAAGGAAATTATTTTTTAACATTATTTTTAAACATTGTTAACCTTGGACACTAACGTTGTTAACAGTTGGGAGTGTAATTATAGACGCCTAAAGATTTTGGGAATTGTATAAAATATTTTTTAAGTTGTTGGGGTTTTATTTAAATAGTTGAATTTCTGAGAGTTTTATCAAAAGTGCCCTAAGTTGTGGGGAGTTGTTTCAAAATTTTCCTACTTCTTTTGGGGTAAAAGTCAAACCCCAACAATTTTCCACACGTCAATGAAAATGAGAAAATTTGAAAGAGGAAATCACCATAACTCTTCTTCATTCAGTCTTTCACATACAGAAGCTTCATTTCAACCTTCGTCAATTACCAACCAAATCATCATCTTCTACTTAACCTCAAACTCTCTGTTTCTTCCATTAACTAACTAATAATCCAGATCATTATCGTTGAATTGAAAAAAGAAGAAGAAGAAGATAATGGAGCATAACATGAGAGGAATTCCTACACATGGAGGAAGGTATGTACAGTACAATCTGTACGGAAACCTTTTCGAAGTTTCTAGTAAATACGTTCCTCCTCTTCGTCCTGTTGGTCGTGGCGCTTATGGTATTGTCTGGTTAGTTTTCATTGCTTACCATACTTTCTAATTTTCGATTAGTTAGTTAAATTAATCGGTAAAAGTTGTTACTCTGAGTTGTTTTTTTAGGGTTTCTGTAGTATGAAGTTACTGCTGAGTGCTGGGTATTTATTTATAGGTTACCTAATTTGATCATATGCTTCAAGTGTAATCTGAATTATAAATTACAGACAAACCTGATTTTGTTTTTGGTTGGGTGGGGTTGGATGGTATCAATTTCAATTCGGGATTTTGGTTATAATTTGCTTGTTGAGGGACCTATTTGATTTTACTATTGATTTCATTTAATTCTTATCTTTATTTCTTAATATTGATTTGCTAGTTGCTTATCTTTGCATTTGTTCTAATTCGATTCTAAGAATTTGATGGCGTATATGTGGTCTTTAGATTTAATTCCAGTTATTCTTTGCTTTTGACGCATATAAGTTGCTTGATAATGATGGTGAAAACTTTTCTTTTTTTTATATTTTCAGTGCTGCTGTCAATTCAGAGACACAGGAAGAAGTTGCAATTAAAAAGGTCAGCAATGCATTTCACAACAGAATAGATGCCAAAAGAATACTCCGTGAGATCAAACTCTTATGCCACATGAGCCATGATAATGTAAGTTTCATTTATTCATTCTCCTTTTTGGAATTTATATATTTTTGTAAATTTAATATGCAATTTTAGGAGATGGACAATATAGAAAACTAAATGAGCGATCTAAACTAATTTCATAAGCAAAACTACATATTAAATGTGCGTTCTCTTCAACTTTTTTTAAATAAGGTTTCAGAACTAATCAGGTCAGGTTTAATAAGTTATAATCAAGTCAGCTTTAATAGGTTTAATTAGGTCAGGTCAAATAAGTTGGAGAGAACGTACCACCCTAAATGAGAAAAATATAAACCTTGGGTGCAAGGTGCTTAATATAGGAGCTCTCTTATTTTGAGGTTAACCTTTGAAACTGCCTTTGTGATTTGATATTTGGGCTATATAGGTTCAAATTTTCTTTACAAGTTTTCTACTAAGCCTTTTGGTTTTCCCTCTACTTTCAAAAAGATATGTTATAGTTCATTTAAATGCTTAATTTACTGCAGTAGTTAGAAACCCAAAACTATGTGAAGTTTGCTGGAGAAACAATTACTTCAAAGCATTTAGACCTTCCTAAGCAATTTTGCTCCTTTGAGAAAATATATTCTTTGAATTGTGCACCTGCTTGCACATTGAATATCATGTAGTTAGATTAAAAACAGAACATCCATATTATGCATTTAGAATGTCTATAGTGAACATTTAGAACATTCATGCTTTATATATAGATCATATATAGATCATTAAACTCTATAAAACAAGTGTTCAAAAGTAAAACATGAATGTTTTAAATGCATAGTGTAAATATTTTTAATGTTTGACATAAATGTTCTTTTTTAAGAGCAGGTACATGGTGACCATCATGCACCCGGATATAGTAAGAAACACTATTTAAAAAAAAGGATTTAGGCATTTGTAATTTTGTATGATTCTATTTTTCTTTTTTATTGAACATGATGAATTGATGTGTTATTTTCAGCAATTGTGTGATTCTACTTGTCTTTGTGAGGGTTTAGTGGCTATGAGTTTCAGTGGCATGTTCTAATTGGTTGATTATCTCTTCCTTTCACAGGTTATTTCTCTTAGGGATATAATTCGGCCTCCAGAGAAAGAGAACTTTCATGATGTGTATATGGTTCATGAATTGATGGATACTGACCTTCACCAAATCATAAAATCCAACCAGATGTTAGCAGATGATCACTGTCGGGTATGAAAGCAGAAACATTTTTAACATTGTTAGTCAATAGCTTTTCTTGCAAATTATGTTTTTCTTTGTGTTGATTGAGTAGTTTACCTTTTCTCCCAGGCTCTCAGAAGTTAAATCACCATTACTCTTTCTGTACTGGATTTTTTTCTGCAAGCCATTCAACACCTGCTTACCTGCCTTTTAAACATGCACGCAGCATGCATTCCAACATCTGTATAGTCTAGACTAGGGGTGCACATTGCATGAATGTAATTAGATATTCTATTTATAACTATTTACTAATCTTCATTTCACCTCAAATACTGTTTTCGAATACTTGACACTTAGGCATGCCTATGATGTTTGTATATCCCTCATTTATAGAATTTTGATGTACCCTTTTATTCTACCTTCTAGTTGTACTTCTCCACATCCTTTTTTTTGGTAACTCTCTTCCACATCCTTATAATCGTAAATCTGTAACTATGGGATTAGTTCTCATGAAATAGTCGATGGTGAAAATCCATTCACACATCTTTTAGTCTACCTTTAAGTGTATCCATATAAAAAATTCAATGTAGCAGTTGATATGATGTTTTATTGCTTTTGCTTGTCTTTTATCTGACCTTTGTCTATATCCTGTAACTGTAACATTAATACTCAGAAAATAGCTGATGATTTAAATGCAACTGCAGTATTTCCTTTACCAAATATTACGAGGCTTGAAGTACATCCACTCCGCCAATGTGTTGCACCGTGATCTAAAACCTAGCAATTTGTTGATGAATGCAAATTGTGACCTTAAGATTGGAGATTTTGGTCTTGCCAGAACAACTTCTGAAACTGATTTCATGACTGAGTATGTTGTGACTCGTTGGTATCGAGCACCGGAATTGCTGCTTAATTGTTCAGAGTACACTGCCGCAATTGACATATGGTCTGTTGGATGCATACTTGGGGAAATCATCACACGTGAACCTCTTTTTCCTGGCAAGGATTATGTTCATCAACTTAAACTTATTACTGAGGTAGGTTCTTTTGCAAACACTCCTATTCTGCTTTCTTTTTATTCTTTAGTAAGGTCCTCAAAATATGACTGTGTAGCAACATTCTATGTCCTGCTTTATTGAGAAATTGAACCAACTTCTAATATCATCAAATCAGAACTCAGAACATATACTTGTATCTTTTATCACTAAGTCTTAATTAATTTCTTTGTATACAATTTCTTTGTATATAGCAGTGTCACATAGTCTCCGAAAGTGCCCCGAATCGCGATCCGAAAAAAGCGAACTATGGTCAGTTTTGGGCTATTTTTGTCCCATTTTAAGCGAAGTGCGAATTATCAAAGTGAACTAAAAGGCGAACTATGTATTATGTAACACTGGTATATAGGGTAAGGCTGTGACAATAGGATCCGCAAGACAATACTATTTTATGGCAAAACTTATAAATTGTCCCTTAGGGCTTGTTTACTTCAGTTCAGTTAATCTCTATTCAGTTCAGGTCAGTTTAGTTCATCTCTATTTAGTTCAATTAATACACTTCTATTCAGTTCAGTTCATCTCTATTAAGTTCAGTTCAGTTCATCTCTATTCATCTAATGTAAACAAGCCCTTAGAGAGGCTACCAATGAACTACAATACTATAATTGTTAGCCTGAAGCTTTTAAATCGTCCCTTAGACAGGCTTTGCTGAAATGAACAGTTTCTGGACGATTATATCACTCTTAAATACTATTTCCTTTTATCTAATGTTTCTTTGAAGAATGTACCTTTTCATTTATTATCATTTTATTTTTGGGGTCATAATTGTGTTTGTTATTAGGGAATAAAACATATCATAATTCAGGAAAAATTTTGACAATTATATCCTGGCTCTTTTTTTTTTTTTTTTTTCTTCTGAAAGCTCATAGGTTCACCTGACGAGTCCAGTATAGGCTTCCTACAGAGTGAAAATGCACGGAGATATGTGATGCAGCTTCCGCAATACCCAAGGCAACAATTCCCTGCTAAATTCCAAAACGCCTCCCCTTTGGCTATTGATTTGCTGGAAAAAATGCTGGTCTTTGATCCCAGCAAGCGCATCACAGGTACTGAGTTTTACATTTTTGGCAATAACCATCTTGCTTGAATATATGCAACTTTTCGTTTGAGAAATTAAAGGTTTAATTACAAATGTTGATGTTGGTCACAAATGAGAGGTTTACTTAAGTTAAACCTGGACCTTCAGGTTTAGGCATTTGGTTTACTTGAGTTTTGACATAGGATTAGGAAGAGGAAAGAGGTTAACATTATGTTTGAATAACAATATGGAGGGGAAAAGAAAGGGAGAGGGGAAAGGAAGGAAAGGGAAATGTGGAGTTCCATTTTCCCTTCAAATCTCTTTAATTATGGAGGTAAAATAGATCCTCCTCTCCTTCCTTCCCCAATCTATTTCCCAAACAAGGAGATTTGTTCTCATTTCTCTCCACTCCTTTCCCTTTACTTCTATCCAAACAATGCGTAAATGTTGAATAAAGCCAAAAGTAAACTGCAAAGATTTAATCTTTTGACCTTTTGAATTCATATTATTAGCATCCTCTTTGATTACCAAGTTAATGCTTATTTCTGCTTTCTTTTCTGGGTTTTTGTCAGTTAACGAGGCACTCAACCACCCGTACCTTTCCCCTCTACATGACATAAATGAAGAACCCGTGTGCCCCCATCCATTCAGTTTCGATTTTGAGCAGCCATCTTTCACAGAGGAGAACTTCAAGGAGCTTATTTGGAGGGAGTCTGTGAAATTCAACCCTGATCCCCCCGTTGGTGAAATGTTACAGTAACAGTAGTGATTCATTCCAAGAAAATTTATGAAGTTTGGCATGGTCGCAGTGGTTACGTGCCTTTATTTTTATTCTCAAGAAAATGGCTGAATCAAATGTGCATTGCTGGTAAATGATTCATGGTGAACTGCTTTCTACTTCATCTAGAGACTTAAAAATTCTTTCGTTGGTTGCAATAGTTGATATTGAGTTGAATAAATGCACATATTGTGCCAGTCTTTTGTATTTTGTATGATCACATACATTGTAGTCGACATTAGATGATTGTATACTTGTATTTTACCTTAGGAATGTGATTTATTGTGTGATTGTGTCTTACTGAATAATAATGCCTTTTTTGTATTACTGGTACCTTTAATTCTTTATCAATGTTACTATGTATTTATCTGATAGACTGATGCAATGTATTCAGTTACACAATATTCAACTTTTTATATGTAACATACTCCGTAAGTACTAGTAGTAGTTTGGATGAGTTGAGTGGAGTTGGCCTCCAAATAAATCACAAGTACTAGTGCTTAGTACATCACATTTATTCTGTATGGAAAATTCTTTAATTCTTTCACAGATACCTTCTAATTTAATTTCCATCTCTCGGCTATTCAGTGTCTATGTGCATGAATTGTATTAGCATTTTTTTTTCTTTGGGAAATCTGTGTTACCAGTTTTGATTGGTATCCTGCAAAAAATTAATTTTATTATGAGAAAGTATTGGGTCAGACAGGTCTGGCCCAATATTTTTTTCTCAAGGAGTTAGGTTCGTACAGTCTTTCATCTCTGTAGTTTGAAGCAGTAAGTAACAATAAAAATAAATCCATCTTCAATGACCAAATTTCCTCCATCTTCAATGACCTCTTGCTAGTACCCTAAATCCTTGAGCAGATTTATTAAGAAGCATAATTAACGAAGATGAGTGATTAATAAGAACAAATCTCCCGACTCTATTCTTTGGAGCTGCGGCGCCGTGTGAGGGTGGGCTTTCAGCGGTTTTTCGAGGCGGTCACCACCACCTATGATTCACAGTCTCCAACATCAGCAGCTTATTAAAGCATCAAAAATCAGACCGCCAATTGTTGATGTTGAAATTGTGGTGGCTCACTATGTTGAAGTACCAACTGTAATGGCATCTTTTGATTTTTGATGCCATCAACACAATCCTATGACCTGAAAACATGACCTTTTTTTATCCAGGTTAGAGAAGGTTTTTATCCAGGTAGATTATGTTTTTGTCCAAGTATTAGTAAAGAGTTTGTTTTCCAGGTTGTTTTTTTTATTCTCCATGTACTCAAATTTTTTGTCCAGGTTTTTCTTTTTTTCGTCTAGATACTTATAGTTTTGTCCAGGTCTTATAATTATTGTCCAGGCCTTTTTTCGTCTAGATATTAAAAAAAATTGTCCAGGCCTTCTCTTTTTTCATCCAAGCACTGAGTTTCGTCTAGTTCAGTTAGAGTTTTAAATTTTGTCCAGGTTAGATCAAAATTAGTTTTGTCCAGGTCATATGTTAATTTTTCCAGGTCATTTTGATTGAATGTCCAGGTTTATTGAGTGAATGTCCAAGTCAGTTTTTGTTAGACTCGTCTGACAGTAACATTGCTGTCAAACGAGTCTGACACAATACCTTCTCTTTTATTATTGGACTGAGTAGTTGAATAGAATTACATTTATTATTGCACAAAATTTTAAAAGGTTTTTTTGTTCGTAAAATGAAAATTTTAAAAAGTTTTTTTTTTTGGACAAATTTTCCTTAATTTAAGAAAAATCTGTTTGAAAAGTCCTTATATATATATATATATGGTTTTTTTTGTTTTTTGTGAGTAAAGTCTTTCTAAAATAAATTGACAGAAAGGGATCTAAATAAAAAAAAAATTGCGAGAAGGAGTCTTTTCATCCAAAAGCTGCTTCTCACAAAGTTTTTTTTTTTTTTTTTTTTTTTTTGTTTAGGTCCTTTAGTGCGAAAAAAATAAAAGAATTTTTCTCACAAAAAATATATTTTTAAAAGGGCTTTTCTGACAAATTTTCCTTAACTTAATAAAAATTAATTTGACAGAGCTTAGTGGACACTGGATACTGCTACATTTAATATGGTCAATAAGGGGCAAAAATAATAGCCTAATAATTCAGTCAAAAAAAGTTTTGACAAAAATAATTATATATGAATTTATTTCACTTTTGGCTCCTTTGCTTTTTTAATTTTCCATTGCTTCTATATTGTTTCTTCCTCAAATGACATACTAGTTACCCGCAATCTCTATTGTCTATCCCACTATTGACCCTTATCAGTTATTATAGCAACAGAAACTAAGAATTTTTTTTGTAAGAAGTTTCAATATTGTATATAACAAATAAGAATTGATTCGGACACTCCTTTATTTGAACACTTAATATATATATATATATATATATATAAGTAGGCTCATGTGAGAAATGTAGTTTTGGTGAGAAGGGTGAGAAGCAACCACAACCCTTTGATCAACAAATGAAGGGCCAAGATTAAATTTGATTTTTCCTTCTTACTCCTACTATTGTTTGGAGTCAATGTATCTATAGTATAAATTCAATGTATTTTTACTCAATGTATTTATAACATATTTTGAAGGTATCTATAGTTTTTTTTTTTTTTTTGTTGCAAAATGTACCTATAGTTGTTAATCAATGTATCTCTAGACCATAGTTGATGTATTTATCTATAGCATAAATTCAATATATATATATATCATAGAAAACTATATTGTTACAAATATATTGCCAATTTAAATTTTCGTAGTGCAAAAATGATGGTAAAGCGAAGTTAAACAAAAGTTGTAATGAATTTGTGCGGGAATGAAGAAAGTAGTAGCTACTAATTAGTGGAACGGAGCATAATAATAAAGTTTATTAATGTTCAAGTGTTCAACATTATACTTACATAACTTTTGGTCAAAAATTCCAGCTTGAGTATTGCCAAAGTGTGACTTTAAAGCATACATATGGAATTTAATTGTTTTTCCTCTTCATCTCATAGTCTATACCTTGCTTTTATAAAACCCTAGGCCATTGCTATCTTTAATTGGAAGTTAGTTAACAATATTTAGTCAATAAAAAGTCAAAATTGAGGATTGACTTATAATATAGAGGCATAGAAGGTCGCCTTGCATCTTGAAGTACTAGGTTCGATCTCACAAACAAAAAATTCTCTCCCCAACCTCAGGGGCAACATCATCATGGCATGTATTCCTGATTCTTGTGGGAGAAGCCACGAATTGAGGTATAATCTACCTTGTATTAAAAAAAAAAAAAACTAATAAATTTTAATTTAAGAAAGAGAAGCAACACCGACAATTTACGTAGATGGTATGCTCCGTGTTCGATACGTATTGGAGTGTCCTAACACATACACACACCCAAAATGTCAGAACTCAGAAGTGTGTCCATTTTGTAAAGTTCATGGATACTTAGGCCCTGTTCTTTTGGACTTAAAAGCTACAGTAATCAGATCAGTTCAGACATTATTATTATTATTTCGAGCATTGTTTTCCGCTCCACATTTTCCGACGACGGTTTTCGGATTGACTTTTTCAGCGTTGATTATTCGTCCGACTTTTCCGGCGACGATTTTCGGGACGACTTTTTCGACGACAATTTTCGGAATGACTTTTCCGGCGATGATTAATCGGTCGACTTTTCCGGCGGTAAATATTCGACCAGCTTTTCCGGCGACGATTTTCAAGCCGAGTTTTTCGGCGACGATTTTCAGGACGACTTTTCCGACGACGGTTTTCGGACTGACTTTTTCCGGTGGTGATTATTCGGTCGACTTTTTCGGTGACGATTTTGGAGTCAGATTGAATGAAGGGTTTGAAAAGAATGAAAAGTAAAATACTGAAGAGGTGAAATGAAATAAGCTTGAGGCTTTGGGCTCATTAAATTTTTGTCCCTAATAAAAATAAAAAATAAAAAAAAAATTAAATTAAAATTAAATTAAAAAAAAATAATAAAATAAATAATAAAAAAAACATAAACATAAACATAAAAATATAAATATAAATCAGAAAAAATCAAATCAGATCAGATCAGACAAACTCAAAACAAATCAGATCAGTCCCAAAGAACAGAGCCTTACAAATGCTTTATGAACACTTTTATGCAACATTTAGAGCTAAAATATGTTAAAAAAAATAAAAAAAAAATCAATTAGACCGGTAAAATAAGTTTAAAATAAATCATGAGCACTAACTTATTATGTTATTATCATAAAAAAAAATAAATTACGACAAAGTATGAATTAAGTAAAAAAAATTGCTTAAAAAACTATGTACATTTATAGTACTACCTCCGATTCTAGTTAGTTGTAACACTCCACTTTTTACACATGCCTAAAAAACTTTAAATATTAATATGTCTAATTAAGTTTTGTAAAAAATATAACTACATATAAAAAAACTAAATGTTGCGACGAATCCAACAAGATCTCATTATTTGACTATATTTTTCATTACGAGTAAAGCTCAAACCTTTGTCAAAGTACATAAAATAAATAGTGTATTTTTTTTACTATTACATCTAACTAGAATCGGAGGTAGTAATTAAGGCTCTGTTCTTTAGGACTGATCTGATCTGATATGATTTGATTAGGTGGGATATTATTTTGTGAGAGTATAATATTAAAACAAAGCTGAATTGATCTGATCTGATCTGATTACTGTAGCTTTTAAGTCCAAAAGAACAAGGCCTAAGAATAATAATAAATACATGTATATCTAAATATTGTTTTTTACTCCCTGTCTTTTTTACTTGCTATATTTTATTTTTACATCTTCCAAGACAAAAATTCAAATAAGAAATCTTTAACTACTACATCCATTTTTTTCGCTAATGCTTTGACATAAAGTAGAGATGAAAACTATCAAATCATTGCAATAAAAAAGAAACGGTTGAAGTACAAATAATAAAAAAAATAAAAATTTATAAACTAGTCTGGGTGGTGTAGTTGGTTATCACGCTAGTCTCACACACTAGAGGTCCCCAGTTTGAACCTGGGCTCAGACTTCTTTTTAATTCAAATATCAAGAACCTGAAAAAACAAAAAAACAATAACCTCACAATTGATAGCATTTGATGGGAGTATTACCCTAGTGTGTTTTACAAATTGCTGATTCAATTTCATAACAAAACAATCACAAAAATTTAGGGGTATTACCCTAGAATGAGGCCAATGTGGCCAAAACTCAATTGCAATTTACACCAAGGTTGCACAAAAACTTGTATAATAATCCTCCTCATGATTTATTGATTTACACCCCAAGTTTCACTGTTTCAGCAGTTTTAAAAGCAGTTTTTATGCAAAATTGCAAGCAATTACAATCTCCAACTAATGTCCCCCAAATTTCCCCCTTTTTGAGAGTTTTCTGTGAGATGAAGCTTCGCTACTTTACTACCAACGTATTGCTGCTGCTGTTTATGATTATCCTTAACTGACTTGCACAACTGTAACAAGAAGCATAATCTCATTCTGTGTTTCATGTCAGAGCCAATACTGAAGACGAACTACACTCGGCCAAAGCAAGCACACAAACAGACCCACAAAGTGGTTTCTTGAAAAGTGAAGTGCAACCAGCATAACAATAACTAACAACTGTGGCTACATCCATCCATACTTGGGATACAAGGAACAGTATATCATCTATTGTTACAAAAAAGAAATGAATAGTAATTATATAAGATTGGACACAAAATTAATGGAGAAGTGACAGAAGTAACACAATTATTATAATTTTTGAAAAAAAAAAAAGTGCTTATGAAACGAGCCGATCTCGAGTAATGGGTTACTCGACTCAACTAATTAACATCTCATGTCAAGCTCGAGTTTAAAGGAACTCAACTACCTTGAGTTTAGTTTCAAGTCAAGTATCAATTTGCTCGACTCAACTGACTAACATATTGTGTTGAGCACTTGAGCTCAATCAAGACAAATTTTGACTGAGTTAAGCTAAAGTAGCTCGTGAGTTGTCTCATCTTATGAAATTATTGCATAAATGGAAGACAATGTTTCATGTTAAGCAGTGCTCATGGAGTCCTAAAGGTCCACATCAATCAATTTTGCAAAACAAAAAAAAAAAAAAAAAAAAAGAAAGACGTTTGGATGTAAAAAAAAGTATAAAAGCAAGAACAAATGGACCATATTGTTATGCTCAATCAAATATAGAGTTAGATGCATGAATTGGATCTCAGAGTCGTGGTGTGCAAACCTCAATGCTGTCCACAGAAGAAAACCACTAGCTTATCAGATCTTGATGTGCACTGCCCAACGAAGCTCCATGCTGCTTAATAATATGGATACACTGCAGTAGGATATCTTGCTCCGTAGAATACCTCTCTAATTTGCTCTACATTCACCAGAACGCCATACACATATATCAATATACAAGTATATAAAGCCTAAGAAGCAACAAAGAAACATCCACATGGAACGAGATGTCAAACTAGCAAACAAAATATCTACAATAAACTAAAATAAATCCTTGTCTTTTAACAGGAAAACATTGTCCTGTCTGAGAATATATTAAGGTGATATATAAGCTTAGGTTTCTGTACAAAACTGCCACAAAACTCCAAATAATTCAAACCTCAAGCTTCAGAGTCATCAACTAAAAGCAGTTTTATACATAGGAATAGGAACAACTAAAAACCGTTTTCAACATGAAAACCGGTACATAAAAGTGGTATGCTTGTGATTATTAATGACATTTTTGTAAATAATGAAAACATTGATCTAAAAAGCACACGTAACATTTTATTCTAAGATGCACGGATGCACCCCTTTAAACGTAAAATGTACCACTTTAATTTGGTTTTCAACAATTTTGTGATCTTTAGCCAATCCATATACACATATAAGAAACATGATAAACAAAGTATAAAACCCAACAATAAAAACTAAAGAACATGTATTGGTAAATATAAAAAATGTTCCTAAAAACAGAATGTTACATACTAGCACTAATTTGTGACCTGAGATAATCTAAGTGTAATTTTTCAAACAAAAGACAGATTCAGGACATTAGATCACAATATAATTTATCTGATACCTAACACATTAGCCACAGTTGCACAAGTCATAACATGTGATCTAATAAATCAAGTTAAAACTGAATTAGCAAGTGAACATTTATGATCGCGAACGTTCAGTGACTACAAAACCCTGATACTGTAATTGCTAAACATGCATAAGTTCCTCTAAAATAAATTCATAAATTCTCTCTTCTGAAGAAAAGAAGTGTAAAAGTGGAGTACCAAGTGTTTCAGATTGCATCCAAGAGTTAGTTCGGCATATGAATTCTCTATTCGAGAAAGATAGCAGTATGGAGGCTCACGTCCCAAGAAAACTTTTGGATATGACTCTAGCATTGATTTTATTTCAGTTGAAATCTCAGGAACTTTTTCCAAATTATGAAACTGCAGTGGAACTTTACTGATAAAAGCACGCCATTCAGCTCGCGACTTGTTCACAATAACCTGCCAAATGTTACAATGACCCAAAAAAAGTAAAATAAAAATGAGCATATATACAACTTTAACAAGCAACAGTCAACCCGCCATTGCTCGTGAAACCTGGGTCTCAGCTGGTGCGCACATTTAGTGGGAAAAAGGTTTTACCTGGCTAGAAAACATAGAATTTGGAACTATTACTGGAAATTTTTCTGCATTCAATAATGAAGTTGTAGTTAAACTCATCTCAACAACTTGACCTTCAATTGATCCAGCCTACAAAGAATAATTCACCAAAATCAGGATCATGTATACATCATGTAGAAAAGAATACAGATGGTCACGCACAAATACACGGGATCTACAATTGAACAAGTAAACCCAAAAATGCTTCTCACTTGAGTTTAATGAAACTCAGGTACAACCAGATTAATGGAGATATTGCAAAAGGGAATGCTGTCCAGATACATTATATAGCTAGGATTTTGCTTCCTAATTGATGTGTATTAGTTTTAGCTTGTTTGTTACTCCACCTAGATGCATTTACACAAGGTTATTCATTTAATACAACATGGTAAACATTTTATCTACCTATTCTAGCATAGATATTCCCGTGTCCTACCAAATAAAAAGAAGCCATAGCTAGGCAACTTTATGTACAGCATTCTACTCCCTTCACACCCTGTAAATTTGATTCCCAACTTTTCAGCAAACAGCAGGGACAAAACTGATTCAGTTATGGAACCTGTTCACTTAACTATGTTGAACACAAAAGGCATTTTTATGCGCAGATTTAAGTCTGAATTTCAAAATAACATATTTTACACCATAAGAAACGTGATCAACAGACCAGGATGGATCAATCATATAGCTTGAAGAAAACTGAAAGAGGGGATTGGCAGCATACCTTAATTGTGTCTCCAAGAGAAAATGGCTTTGAGAACTGCATAGAAACGCCACTAAGAATATTACCAAGAACGTCCCTTGCAGCAAAAGCAGTTGCCACTCCTGGATAGCAGACAAAATAACAATAGCCTTAATCCCAAAAGATGGAGAAAAAGAAAACAAACATAAGAAACATACTCTCTCCATTCCAAAATGCCTTTTAAATGGTTTGCAATTAATATTAATATTATTTAATATTTCACTTTTCACATTTGCCAATACACTTTTTTAACCCAATTACAACTTAAATTGTGCATTCAAAAAAATTATAAAAACAAACTACACATTTAGACAAATCAATTGAGATTCAATTGATAATATTTTTCCTAATATACAGATTACAAGAGGTAGTCAATCAATCAAAGCCTTATTCCCATAAGTGGGGTCGGCTACATGAACTAAAATGATTATTCTAGGTGGTCGTCCACAAAGATTAGGGAACGCCCCCAAGAAATTATCATTTTGTTTCATGTCATAAGAGGTGGTCAAAGCATGAGAAATGAATAGTGCCAAAGTCAAAAGGTTGCAACTAAAAGAACAGAGGAAATTTATTACTATGTATTTCTAAAATTAAAAAAAGTTGAAATTATGAAAATACACATTGAGGATATTTTATGTAGTGGAAAGAATTTACAATGAAATTAAAATTAAAATTCAACTTGATTGTACTCCGTAATATTTTAATTGGAGAGAAGAAGAAATGGAGGAATGATGTCGTTCATATACTTGAATGAACACAACCATAATAGCAAACTTTAGAGTATTATAAGTTTCATGCACCATGATATAAGAACAAGTAAATGAGTGTAACCAACATTAAATAGAGTGATGTAGGAAGTATGGCCCAAGTATCCATTCTATGTTAACAAAATAACTCTATAATAAGTTTCACTTGATATGTCCCTTAATAAATTTTTAATAGTGCTTATTTGATAGGGGCAATTTAGATTATTCAAATTTAGATTGAATTTACAACAATAATCAACTTCTTGTTATAGCCTCCCCACGACCAGACGTACCTGTCCACACACCAACAGCAACTAGCACCGCAACAGAACAATAGTAGCAATGAAACAGTAGCAATAGTATGAGCACACAAAAGAGGAGGATTGATTGATTAGCTTTAGACAAAAGGTTCAACTTTTCGAGTAGTTGTCACTCCTAGGGATTGCTTACAAAAGAACATAAAATAGACAATAATTTTCTGGATGATTTCTCCTAAGCCTTTAAATGACAAAAGACCAAACATTCATAACCACTCACAATAAGACAACTAAGCATAATAAAACAAAAGAGTGAGGAAGGTTAATTTTCCATCTTTCCTTGCTTGTTTCTCCGCTTGTAAGTTACCACAATAGGAGGACGTCCTTGATGCGTAACACTTCTATACTACACACGCAGGGGAAGTAGAGCTACGTCCACCCATGTTTATATTTTTCTCATTTACTATTTAGTTTTGTTTATGAAATTATTTCAGATTGCCAATCTAGTTTTCTATATTGTTCATTTCCTAGAACTGCATATTAAATGAGCAAAATATAAACATGTGAGTACATACATCCGGGTGTAGGATATAAATTCTAATTGTAGAGCTAATTAAGGGTATAAAATTGTTGCCACATACTAACTCTGACAAAGTTTAATGCAACAAAGGGAGTTGCACAAACTCCTAGAGTCCTAGTTTGCCCAAACACCATTATCACAAACAAATTGCCAACCAACAACAAACTTCTACCACTAACACCAACCTTCTGCCATCGCCACCAATACCAACTTCAGCCACCACTACTACCATCAAACTTTTGACATCATCACCAAAATTTTGTCACCAACAATCTAGCATCAATACCAAAAAAAATTATTTGGTCGGCATCATTTTTGTCAAATCAACCCCAACAAACTCAAAATCCGCCTCAAATTTACCTCAACATCCACCCTCAATTCCACCACCGCCACCAATTCAAATTCCACCCTGAAATTCACCACAACCTTCAAATCCACTCACACATACCAAACTCGAAATAAAGGTCAAAACCAATAAAAATTCAAACTTTTAAAAAAATACAAATTACCTTGTGTGGTGAGTATTGAAATTAAAGCTTAGAGGTTCCAAATTGGGTTGTTGTAATGGGTGTTGATGGCTATTGTTGGTGCTTTTGAAATGGTGGGGTGATTTGTTTTAGATAGTTGATTTTGATGTTCTTTTAGTGGAGTTGGATGGTTTTCGGTGGTGTTGGGTGGATTTAAGTGTTTTTGGTGATGGCGGTCTTTAGATGGAAGTAGAGAAAAAGAGAGGGGTGAGTATTAATAAGATGCATTTGTTAATTATTTAGTTTTGTGCTATGTAACTATGTTATAATCAATTCTTTATTGTTGTAATGAAGGTTAAATGATAATTTCACATAATTTTTTTACCAAAAAAAGCAATAAAACATTTATTGCAAATAATTCCTAGTTTCTAATTCATGTAATTGTTGCAACAAATCTGAGGCAGAGGTTGTATATAACAAAATATGTAGTAGGTATGCTGATTCTTGAAGATTAAATTTAGTCTAGTTTGCAATTTGATGCATAAACAATAAATCATATCAATCTGTATTTGACTAGTCAGAACAATAGAGAAGTGTGACTTAAAATATAGACAGGTTTTTTCATTTATGCCTTTCTGCATGTACATCTATACTATCGCCATATGCTCGCGGTCAATTTTCTCAAAAGCTTGTAAGAAAAGAATTGAAGAGCATATCCAGTTTAGCATACTGACCCCCAACACCACCAACAGTCAAAATAGACTGAACAGCCACACCAGATGCTTCTGCAAGAGCCATCACTCCAATGGCAAAAAGACCAATAGAGGAAACTCTGTCCAAAGTAAGCAACCTTTCTTGATCAAGCAGGTGAAGGTTCTGAGCAGCTAAAGCACGAGCAAACAAATTAGTTTTCCACCGTTGCACAAACCATACAAATGCGAGGACAACTGCCCCTCTCCATGTCTGTCCACATAACTGGAATACAACAGCATCTGGCGCTGCCAAATAACACCTGCATATCCACATAAGCTATATTGATTGTCTTAATAAAATTATGTAATGAAAATGATACCCAACAGTTATAAGCAAAGAGTACCACTAACATTTCATAAAATGCCATGAAAGTCATTAGATAGCGCACTGGATCTTCCAGCGCAGCCCAAACACTCTTCTCATAAGGTACTTCAACTGCAAATATGCTTCCAGTTCCAGACAGCAAAACAGCTGATCCTCGGCTAGAATACCTGTGCAATCTCTTCAAAATACTCGGCATGACCACCCATGCTAGTAAAGCAGCTGTGAAAGTGCCACCAACAGGAACGACAACATCTTTAAGATATGGATGAGAATCCAGAATTTGCTCTGCATAAGGAGTTAGCTGATCAGAGGCTTCTTTTGCTTTCTGCCCAGTGACAGTTAGTGCATCTACCACAGATTGCCAACCATCCTTAAGTTTGTCAACCCACTCAGAACTGCCAACATCCACATCTCGGATTCCAGAAGTTTCCGGAACTTCAATCCCCTTATCACCATCTTTACTACCAGTAAATGACGAATATGACATGCAACCTGATATGGATGCCAAAGGCAAGCTACTCCAAACCCGGTAACTTGAAATTGTAGGTGAAAATACTGAAGCAAAATTGGGTTTAAGTGCTCGGGCACAAGCTCTAGACTCTAAACTCAACATTCTACTATGAGTATCAGTGTGATAATTCTGACCCAAATAGCCAAAGACAGGTCTAACATGGAAATGATCACAACACCTAGATGACAATGATTTTGCTGAAGGAATAACTGACCCAACAAGCGATTTCAACTTTAAAGACCAAATTCTAGCCATTATCACAACCTAAGTAGCTATGAAATTCTAATTTCAGATCAAATTTCCATATTTACAAACTCGAACAAGATCACACAATCCAAAGCTGCAAAAAAATATAAACAAAAAGGTAATTCAGTTAAGAAACCTCCATTAATAAAACAGGGGAAAGTTTCAACATTAGGATCCTCACATACCTGTCCGGCTGTCCCTGAGCCAGCCGCCCTGACCTGATCCCAGAGAGAAGCTTCATTTTCATACTACGCTCCTAACGTTGACTCAATGCCATAAACAAAAACGCCTGCAACACATTTGCAACCAAATTCGACTCGATTATCAAGTTAGACTCCAAAAAAAAAATCAAATTCTAGTCGCTTGACAATATAAACAATATCGACCGTAATAATACTCTATAAATGCAGTAATCGTAACTAATAGTTGAAAAACTCACCTTAGAAGAAAACATCCTATTTTAATATACTGACAGTTTTTTTTGTTTTTTTTAACGAAACCCTATATTTTGAAATTGAAATTTGATGAGCAGGAAAAAAAAGCTTACCTCATAAGCTGCATCAATGGAGGAGAGGAAGCACAGTAGTTGCTTAACTCAGAGGAGTAGAGGACGCTTCAATGGAGAACTCCAAAAACGATTCAATGGAAAACTCAAATAACACTTCAATGGAGAACTCGGAGGTCGGTTCAATGGAGGGGCTAGACAAGGGGTGGGGGACTGGGGGGAGAGGAGGGTGCAGGACTGAAACGTGTGAGTGAAAAGCTCCAACTGGGAGGGGAAACGAAAACAAAGAAAAGAAAACAGAGAAAATTGATACAACTTACCCCTTTGGCTAATAATTTGAGAACAGATTTTGTATTTCAAAATATATTAAAAGACATTTTTGTAATTTTTAATGAAAATATATTGTCTAAAAAATACATTTATATTTCCTAATTTTTACCTAAATTACAGGAAATTGTCATTTGACAAGTTTTGAGAAACATAATTTGAGATGAACTTTGCATTGCTTAGTATTTTATTCCCCTCACCACACGCACCATACACCAAGCTACTGTCACATAAGGTAGTTGGGTCTTGGAAAAATTAGAGTCAATGGGAAGTAAATTGATATTGAGAAATAAAATAGATGATAAAATATGGACAAAAAAAGTAGAAAAAATAACGCACAATATAACATGGGAAAACGCTCAAATGAGGTAAACAACCCACTAACGACGAGCACTTGATGAAGTATGAGAGTAACACCCCAAAGGGTACGAGAGTATGGTAGGACTCTCTAGATTATATTGGATCTAATGTACAAAGAGAGGTAACAAACCCCTGAAGGAGTCGGTAATCTCACAAGTGAGATAATAAGAAAATATACTCTCTATGAATAAGTATGTGTATTTTCGTGTGTGTTGTTATTGTATGCTATGTTCAAAGGGAAATGGCATCATTTATTTATAGGTGAGCATGGTAGGCTAATGTAGGTGGTATAACATTCTATAATAAAAAAAATTAGACTAGTATAATCTAGTGTAGAAGGATCTTGATTAGTAAAGGAGATAATAATCAATCCATAATCATACTCTAAAATGTTCATATATTTATACTAGGATAATAGGATTATCTAAAATTGGGCCACTTCCAAGTCCCAACTGTTAGAGCCTGTTTGTTATTGTTGCAGTTTTTTGTTTTTGTTTTTTTTTTGCCCTTTTGTTTTTGTTAATTATATGGTATATTAGTATATATATGTCATATAAGGAACCCAAATTAGTTAAACCTATTAAGTACATTATTATTTTTAAGGAAAATTTTAAATTACTTTTCTGATTTTATGTTTTTGGTTTTTTATTATATTAAAAAAAAAACAAAAAAAATTTTTTACCAAACAAGCCTTATATTTGTATCTATAATTCAAGCATCAAGGACATGAACACTAGTCACAACATTGCTACTTTTCATCAAATGAAGTAGGAATGCAATAAGTAGCACATGTTGGGGACAAGGATGAAATATGAAGTAGCTAGCCTTGTGTGCACACTTTGCGTGCGACGCTATTTTTAATATATCTTCAAAAATTGAATGTTTTTTTTGTTCGATAAATTGAAATATTTTTTAAATTCACACTCATTCACATAATCGTAAACAAACTTTCCCCTTTCATCAATGAACAAAATCGGCTATCAAATTTCTACGATAATCAAAAAGGTAAAATTTTTATGTAACAAACTATATTAAAATGGGTGTCTATTTATAGAGAATTCAAAAATATAAATTTTGAATTTTTTATTTTATTTTATTTTTATGAATTGTATATTTTGTAATATTTTCATTTTTAAAAATTCAAAAATTGTAATAACTTTCCTTAATAAATAATAGTGATGCTACTTGATTTTTAATACATTTTTAAGGGGTATTATGGACTTTTCGAGGGGACACCATGGCTCCCCCTTGGCTTATATTTTTTTTTTATGCAAGAGAGGGGAAACCTCAGAAACAAAAGGTAAAGGAATTACATGGGGACTGACTTATATAATAGAGATAATTTTTCGCATCGAACATATGTTGGAGTTTCCTACAAATAGGCTTGCAACTAAGGTGTTTTAACGTTAATGACGCGACGTTGGGTGGATGATCATTATGTTATTAAATGATATATTTTAGACGGACATTAGACTATCATACTACTCCATTCTTCAATTTTCTTTTTTCTTTTTTCTTTTTTTTTTTTTTGGGGGGGGGGGGGGTGGGTGGGTTGTGTGTGTGAGAGAGAGAGGTGGGGTGAGGTGTTTGGTTTACATGTTTCAAATTTATACCAATAAGCTATAACTAGTTTTTTTGCCCAGGCGTTGCCCCGGGTGCAACAATTTGTTTTTATAGTGTATTGGTAAAGGCGCTATAATTAACAGACCTTTTGGCACGGATGGTAACTGTCGTTTGTTGAAACACCAAGAAAAACCGAAACAAACTCGAGTTGGCAAAATCACCCTCAATTTGCATTGCAGATCAAACGTCAACTATATGAGAAAACACAAATAACAAATCTAAGTATCATGATCAACAAAATAAATTGGAGATTATATATTTTAGATTTTAGATATATTTTGTGGAAGAATTGCAATTCAATTAGTCAAAAACCATTGTGTTAGAGCAAAGCTATTGTGTGCTAACTTCTCCCATTTTTTTTAAATAATATTTTTTGTCTCTCTTTATTTTTCCTAAACAATAAAACAATATAGTTATAAAGAAGCATATTTACATCAACATATAAATAGAGTTGAGTTGGTAACTACCTAACCTTTCCATACAAAAGATCAGGTTCAAATCTCACTTTTAAATTAAACTAGTTTTAACCCCGTGTCTTGCACGGGATTTTGTTTGACTTATAAATTGACTATATAATTAAGAGAAAAATTACAATGTTTTACCATAAATATATAAGAAACATCTATTCATATATACAAAATGTATATTAAAAAAATAAAGAAATTGAACATCCATATAAATAAGAGCATGTACTCCGTAAATAAGAGTTTAAAAGTATATGCATTTAATATTAAATTAAGATATGAAAAAAATTATGAATAAAAAACAATCAATTTAAGGAAGTTAAAGAGATCAGAAAGAATTTGGAATGATACGTTGTATAAGATGATAACAAAAAATATTTAGAGAAACCGAATGGCCGCTTGTTTGTTATATTATACATCAACTTCAGCTAGTTTATAATTATTAAAATCTTCTTTTTAAGTACAAATATGAGAGATAGACTAATGGTTTAAACCATTAGTGTGTGAAAATGAGATTACGAGTTCAAGACTTGTTATACATTTTCTAATTAATTATCTACATTGCTCTATATATCTATCTATAACTTATACTAAAGTAAAACAATGCTTATATCATCCACCTCTCATTTTGTCCACATGTTATAATGTGGTTAAAAAAAAAAAAAAAGTAAAACAACTCATTCCAACTTCACCTATTAAATACTAGCCTTGTATGCACGCTTTGCGTGCGACGATATTTTTATTTTATCTTAAATAATCGAAGGTTTTTGTTCGAGAAATTGAATTTTTTTAAAAATTCACACTCATTCACATAATCGTAAACAAACATTCCCCTTTCATCCAGCCATTCCACAACAATGAACAAAATTGGTTATCAAATTTCTATGATAATAAAAAAGTAATTTTTTTATGTAACAAACTGTATTAAAATGGGTGTCTATTTATAGAGAATTCAAAAATATAAATTTTGATTATTTTATTTTATTTTTCCGAATTGTATATTTTGTAATATTATAATTTAAAAAAATCAAAAATTGTAATAACTTTCCTTAATAAATAAGAGTGATGTTATTTGATTTTTAATAAATTTTTAAGGGGCGTTATGGACTTTTCGAGGAGGGACACCATGGCTCCCCCCTTGGCTTATATAATAGAGATTACTCCAAAAAAAAAAATTATTATCACAATTGACTCTTCAAATTTCTTTGGATATTTCACGATACATATTCAATTAAAAAGTCAGACTACATTACAATTTACAATCTATAACTTATACTAAGACAAAACATTGCTAACATCATCATTCCAAATATCCACATGTCATTCTCTCATAAAACACTACTGATGTCATATTTATGTAATCCTAGCTAAAAACTATATTCTTTTAAATTTTACTACATAAATTTTTAAAATTATACAAAAATAAAAAATTAGATTTTTTTGTTGTTTTTCATTTTTTAAATGTATTTTTTTTAATAATAAGTAAATGTTATTTTTTGATCTCACTAAATAAATAAAACTTTTAAAACCGTGCATTGCACGGGATACTAACCTAGTTTACTCTATACTCTATATAGATACTCTTATATAGTCTATACTGTACTCTACTATAAGAGCTACTAGCTAGCATTAATTATATATATTTTTTTTAATAGGATAAAGAGATGTTACAAAGAAGATTAGGTAGCCCTTCTAACCAGGGTCATACTTAATCTATCCTCCTCAAGAATATTACAAATTTGAGAAGGAGGAGTACATTGAACACATAAAGTAGACGGGATTAGATGCCCCACATTTGCGATCCAATCGGCCGCTCGATTTCCTTCACGATAGATATGCCGAACAGAGTAGGTGTCAAACTAAGTAAGTAGATATTGTATTTCACTGACCAAATGTGTTATCTTCCATGGAGGTAGCATTAATTATATAGTCACAACTAAAGTTACATGCAAACTGTCCAGCTTCAAAATACTCTTCATTGTTGGCATTCATTATTAATTATTAATTACACACAGTATCCAAAATACTATTGTCCCAAAATAAAAAAAAACAAAAAAAAAACTATTCACCTTCAGAAATTATTCATCGCAAAATTATTAGTGATAACGTCGTAAACAGGCAGTTACCAATCGATTTATAAAACAAAAATATAACTAAACTCGTGGAATTAATATTATGGGCCGGTTATATGAAGAATTAGGACAAGGTTTGAGTTTGCTTCCACATTCCAAATTAAGTCTTTTGAACCAATTCAGATAATTTGAGCTCAAAGGCTTAATTTCTCACGAAATTTCACGGCCCAAAAATCCGGGTCATTACACTAACACCTATTCAAATTCTACGGAATTCATACACAAAAAAACGATTAAACTCCAAACTTAGCAATTATTATCACCTGTTACCAAAAAATAATAATTAGTAATCAGAACCATGACAGAGAAATGAAAAGGTACTATTAAGAAAATCTCATAATATAAAAGCCTACAACTACTATTTTCATTTTCACAATCACATAAACCTCATAATTTCCTTTAAAAAAATTGTTTGTTGGTGTTTTAAAATGACAAATGAATACAAATACATAGATGATATAAATCCATTGCAGGGAATGATAACTTTCAAAATACGAATCATATGTTTGTTGAAGCCTCCAAAGTATGGTGACCCAAACAAAGACGGATCAATAGAAATGATTTTTTTGGATGAAAAGGCATGTAATTGGAGCGTAAAACATCAGATGGAGCGTAGCAATAATAAGTAGTATCGAGAGCAATAAGAAGAGGAGAGAGAAGAGATCGTAGATGAAAGAGAAACAAAAGAAGCCCATGTTAGGGTTTTGAACTTATCAATGGCGGATTTATAGGCTAAAACAACGTTCGAGTGCTTCCTCCATGCTACATTTTCAATGATTTTATCAAATGATTTCCAAGGCTCGAGTTTAATTTTTCCAACTCAATATTTGTTTTTTTTCAGGTTAGTGTTCATTTTTTTCCAGTTCATTGTTTATTTTTACCGGGTCAGTCAAGTAAACTATAACCTTAACTCTAAAATACCCAAAATTTCTAAAAATCAATTATTACTCGTACAATTTTTGAAAATTTTTAAATGAAAATATTACAAAATAATTAAAATTGTAAAAATAAAATAAAAAATCAAAATTAATATTTTACTAATTCTTTATAAATAAACACTCATATTGATATATTTTATTACATAAAATTTTTATCTTTTGATTATTGTATAAATTGGATAGCTGATAGAATATAGTAAATAAACCTTTTCTTTTGTTTATTATTGTGGAATGACCGAATGAAAGAGAAAAAAATTGTTTATGATTATGTAAATGAGTGTGGATTTGACAAAAAAATTAAATTTTCAAACAAACAAACTTCATATTTAATTTTTGTTTATTTAGACAAATTAAAAGATAAATTTAAAATATTGTTCCATGCAAAGCATACGAGAATATTAGAGCTCAAAAACTAGAACTTTGTTTGAGGAGATGAGAAGGTCATTGTTGAGTGTTGACACTTGACACCACTAGTACCTTCACCATCTTTGGAATTTCTTTCTAATTAAAATTGATATATTTTTAGAAAATTATGGATTGAAGGTTAGAATAGAAGATTAGATATGGAAGTGTGAGATTATGAAGCAAATACCTTCCATAATATGTAGCAAAAGAGAGGTCATTTGACAATGAGTCAATGACACATTCACACATTCACACATTCACACATTCACACATTCACACATTCACACTACTTTAAAGTTAAGTTGGCCCGGTTTGATCATTAGTATAAAATGTTGGTAATTAAAATTGATTTTTAATTAAATTTGTTAAGAAATTTATGAGTCAATATCCATGAAAGTTGAATGTTAATCTACTCTCAAATTTATTTATTCTTTATGTAATTTTCGTTAGTGTCAGTTATTACATAAAAAGGTGGTGTTGGAGAACGAATTGAACATTAAGGTAAAATTTCACAGATGGGGATACCAGATACATTCCCATAGACAATATATTCATATTTTCCTTGAAAAATTAAATTCGTTTCTATTATATGCCAATAGAGTTTTAATTAATGGGATAATAAGCATACATGCACTATGTATGGTGGGAAGTAAAGTTGGGCATGTGTCGGGCCGACACAAGGGCCAACCCAACATGACATAATTTGGGTCTGACTTGGCAAGAGCCTGCTATAAGCATGTGCCCACACAAGGGTCTGGTGGGCCACGCTTGTTGTAGGCATGGCAAACCATGGCACGAATCACGTGGGTCGTTCCGGCCCAACACGGCCCGTGTCTACCCCTGATGAGATGGTAGAAAAAAGGAGAGAAAAGAAAAATATTGTAAAACAAAAGTTATTTGAAAGTTGAAATTTTATGTTAGAGGTCAAGTTTCAACGGGTTCGATTTGGTATTAATTTTTTTAATAAATCAACATCTTTCGGGTTTAGGTTAACCTAGCGGGTTGAGAAATATTATATCGCCCTTTAGTTTACCCTATTTTAATCCAATACAAAATTAAAATATACTTTAAATGTTCTAAAATTTACAAATTCTAAGAAGTATTTTCAGTTTTAGCCAATTTAAGTTAAATAAATGATGTTGACAGAACTAAAAAGTACTCTGTATTCTTTAAGGAATGGAGGGACTAGTTAGTAGTCAGGTAATTACACTAAGGCCTTGTTTGATAGCCATTATTTCAACACCTTATTACTTATTTCAAACCAGATTAGAAAAATAAGTTCAGATCTGTAACGCCCCAGATTTTGGGCTATTTTCGTGTTTACTTTCTTGTAATTAGTTTGTTCCGGTGCATGGTCTAAAATTTATTTAGACTATTTTAATTGCTATCGTGTAACCATTTTATTTAATGGTTTAATATTTCTTAATTTTTATTTTATTTTAATTAATTAGAATTTTATTATTTAATTTTCTAATTAATTAATTAGTTTTGGGCCAAGTGCGAAAATAATCATGATTAGTCATGAATTAGTGCAAATGGCCCAAATGAACTTAAAGCCCATTTGAGCCTAAGCCCAACCGGCCCCCTCATGTTCATGGCAAGGATTTGCCACTTGCCATGCATTCACACCTTAAACCACTTCTATAAATAGAAGGGTTAGTAAGGCATGATGATCCATTTGCTCTTTTGCCATCCTTTGCTCATCAATTCAAGAGGCAAAACTTTCTCTCCTTTTGTCTTGCTCCTTCACGCCATTTTGGCTTATCTTTGACCAACTTGGTTCATCCTTTTCCTCAACCAAAACTTAAAGATTCAACCTCTATTTTTGATCTTTAAGTGACTAAACACATTAGCTTTCATTGTTTTATTAAGACTTAGGGGTGTGGGGGTTGATCTTGGTTGTTGGAAGGTGGTGCGTGTGGTCTGGCTGGGCAGCAGCCGTGCGTGAGGAAGGGGTGCCACCGTGGGCAGCCGTGCGTGTGAGGTAAGGCAGCTGTGTGGCCGTGCTGACTGGGCAGTGGGGAACGAGGACGGTGGTCGTGTGGTACGTCCGTGCAAGACCGTGATGAAACCGTGAAGAAGCCGTGTGGCACCGTGTTGCTTGAGACCGTGCAAGACTCGTTCCGGGCAGCAAGTTCTTGGTACGTTTTTGGGGTTAATCGTGATCAAGGTAACATACTTACTCAACCTTGTTGGTATACTATGTTTATAGTATGAATTAAATGCATGTTTGGGTTGATTGTTGATGAATACCTATGATATTATGTATGATTTTATAATCTGATTTTTATGTGTTTTCATGGTGTTTTGATGATGATTTTTCATGATTTTATGATCGATTATATGACGTTTTATGATCATGAATGTTATGTTAGAGTTTGATAAATTTTGGATAAGTTTAGGTGGTAATTTTCGTATGATCATGTGATTATGCGTGTGATGATTTGAGTTTGGATGAGTTCTTGGTTGAAGATCTTGAACCTTGATTGAGTTCTTGGTTGAAGATCTTGAATCTTGAATGAGTTCTTTATGAGTTCTTTATGAGTTCTTTGGGTTCTTTATGAGTTCTTGATGAGTTCTTTGTGAGTTCTTGGTCGAATCTTGAAAGTTAAAGAAAATGGTTTAAGTGATAAAGAGAGTTAAAGAAAGTGTCTAATATGATTAAAGAATGATTATTGAATGTTGGATTATGATTGGTTAGACTCAAGATTAAGGCTAGAGGCAGTTCTTGAGAATAACTTCGATAATTTAACTAGTTAAATTCGAGAATCAAGGCTAGAGGCAATTCTTGAACTTAATTTAGTTATGTTGGGTAATAATGATGATAATATGATTAAGTTGATTAAAAGATTTAATTAATTAATTAGCTTGATTTCATTTTTAGACGCCTGATACTTTGAGTAAGATTCATTGTATTTGGGTTAAGACGTTGCCCCTATTCCATCCGCGGTATTGGGATAGTTGGAGTCATACTATGCGATCTTTGTGAATTTCCAGTAAGATTGGTTTCACGGGACATGGATTTCCAGTAAGATTGGTTTCATGGGGTTTGGGAGTAAGATTCTCAAATCCAAGCATAGTAGAAAGTTCGATCGCGTAAGATGCGTTCGTACGAGCACAGTCCGGTCTAGAATATGATTGATTGCGCCAAAGATAGTTGATTAGGTTGGTTTGAGTCGAGTTCACGTCTTGGGTTGTTCTCGTACTTTGATTATTGATATTGATTATTTGATTTGTGTTATGTACATGTGTATTCCCATTAGGGTGAGTCAGTTATGTTACTCGCCACTGATGGTGGACTGTTGTATATTTTTCAGGTATTTCTGATGACGATACTCTTGCTTAGCTTTGGGTTGGGCGAGCGACGTTGTTATTTCTGCTATCTGTTGTATTTACTATTACTGTTGTTTTTAGATAGTATTGGAGTATTGTATGGACTCTTTTACGTTGTTTATAACTCTGACATGTAGTTGGAGTTTACTCGTATGCTTAGTATTTTTAGTTTGACTTTTGGGACTAGTTATGTACAAACTTGTGGGTATTTGTACGTTTTTGGTTGATTAATAATATTTTGAGGAATTAGTTTAATTTCCTAAGTTTTGAGTTGTAGTTTCTAACTATTCGACTCGTCGGTTTCTTCCGCGCCGATTTAAGCGAGTCGGGTCGTTACAAGATCAGGTCAAATAATGTTTTAAACTTTAAATATCTTTAATTCTGTACCAAAATTTTTTATTATAGATAATTACATATTAAAAAAAAGTACTAGTAAGATATCATTCTTCTTTGGGAAATTCCCATTGTACTATCATACTTTGGCGAATTCCCAATCATACCACCAAATTTTTTTAATCTCATTGGTACTACAACTTTTTTTTATATTCCCAAATGTAGCATGATTCCGTTAAGTAGAAGTATATTTTGTTAAATAAATAATTTAATAATAATAATATTTTTTTTAAGGAAAATAATAATAATTAGGAAAAATTGCTAAAGATATTCCGAAGTTTTGGCCATTTTCTCTCATTATTCCAATCTTCAATTAATTCATTAATATTCCGAAGTTTGGGGTGATCTTCTGTGGTTGGTCTCACCCCACCAGCAACTTACTAAACAGGTCAAAATACTTGTGGGACCCACTCTTTGAATTTAAAAAAACTACTACCTCCGTTTCTTATTATTTGCAACTGTAACGCCCCAGATTTTGGGCTATTTCCGTGTTCTTAGTTTGTAATTATTTTTGTTGCGGTGCATGGTCTAAATTTATTTTAGACTATTTTTAATGCTTGAGTGTAACCATTTTATTTAATGGTTTATTATTTCTTAATTTTATTTTATTTTAATTAATTAGAATTTTATTATTTAATTCTCTAATTAATTAATTAGTTTTGGGCTAAGTGCGAAAATAATCATGATTAGTCATGAATTAGTGCAAATGGCCCAATTGAACATTGAGCCCAATTGAGCAAGCCCATAGCCGGCCCTCTCTCTCTCTTTAGTGGCTTGATTTGCCACTTGCCATGCATTCACACCTAACTAACTTCTATAAATAGAAGTAGTAGTAAGGCATGAGGATTCATTTGCTCATTTGCCATCTTTTGCCATCCTTTGCTCATCAATTCAAAAGGCAAACTCTCCCTCCATTTTCTCCCTATGTCACACGCCTATATGGCTAGATGAACACCAAAATTGTTCATCATCTTTTCTAAACCCAAACTCAAAGAATTCATCATTTTTTGATCTTTGAGTATCCAAACACAAGTTATCCTTCATTGTCGTTGATCAAAGTTCGGGTGTTCCGGTTTGGTTAGGGGTTTGGTACGTGGTCCAAGAGAAGGACGTGTGTGCAGTGGGTAGCAGCAGCCTCGTGTGGTGGTGCTCGTGGTTGGTGGGCAGCCGTGCGTGAAGAAGTGCCAAGGGGCAGCAGTGCACGGTGGTCAATGGTGGTCCGTATTGTGCCGTGTTGCTTGGGGCGTGTGAATACGAATCCGGGCAGCAGGTTTTGGACGTTATTTTCGTGTTTATTCTTAACTAGGTAACATACTTTCTCAACTTAATTGGTATACTATGATTATAGTATAGATTAAATGCATGTATGGGTTTATTTGTTGAAGTTTGATCATGTTATGTGTATGAAATGTAAATCTGATTTAAGTGATTTCATGATGATTTTAAGTTTTAAAAAGATGATTCTATGATTGATTATGTTAGTATTAAGTTTCTGTTTATCATGTTCAAGTTTGGTGAATTTTGGATGCTAGAAAGTTGATAACTTCATGTGTTGAATTGGGTTGAAAGTATGCGTGTATTTTGATGATTTAGGATGAGTTCTTGGTTGAAGTTCTTGAATCTTGATTGAGTTCTTGATTGAAGTTCTTGAATCTTGATGAGTTCGTTATGAATCTTGATGACTTCTTTATGAATCTTGATGAGTTCTTTATGAATCTTGATGAGTTCTTTATGAGTTCTTGGTCGAGTCTTGAAAGTTAAAAGAAAGTAGTATTGATTAAAGAAAGTCAAAGAAAATGTTAAAGGAAGTTAAAGAATGGATTAAGAATGTTGATTATTGTTGGTTAGACTCAAGATTAAGGCGTAAAGGCAATTCTTGAGAATAACTTTGTTCTAACTGATTATTTTCGAGAATCAAGGCGCAAAGGCAATTCTTGAAATTAATTATGTTATGATTAAGATGATTAAGATTTAAAGATGTAATTAATGATTTAGCTTGATTTCGTAGCTAGACGCCTAAAACTTAGAGTAAGATTCTATGTTTTTGGGTTAAGACGTTGCCCCTATTCCATCCACGGTATTGGGATAGTTGGAGTCTTACTATGTTGTCTTCGGATGTGGATTTCCAGTAAGATTGGTTTCACGGGACTTGGGAGTAAGATTCTCATTTCCTAACATAGTAGAAAGTTCGAATGCGTAAGATGCGTTCGTACGAGCATAGTCCGGTCTAGTGTATGAATGATTGCGCCAAAGATAAGTTGTATAAGATATTTGAGTCGAGTTTGTTATTAGATGATTTTCGCATGTTTTGATGATTGGTTTGGTTATTTGATTTGTGCTATGTTCATGTGTATTCACATTAGGGTGAGTCGGTTATGTTACTCGCCACTGATGGTGGACTGTTGTTTATTTTTCAGGTAATTCTGATGATGAGGCTCTTGCTTAGTTTTGGGTTGGGCGAGCGCCGATATTATGCTTTGATTGTATTTTCATTATTCTGTGATTTTGGATAGTATTAGACTTTAGTAGTGACTTGTATACATTTGTTTTGAACTCTGACATGTGTTTGGAGTTTCGTATATTAGATTTGATAGTATGACTTTTGGTTTAGTATTGTACAAACTTATGGGTATTTGTATTTTTGGAGTTGTAATAATAATATCTGAGGTATTAGTTTTAATTCTTAAGTATTTGAGTTGTTAGTTATGACTATTCGACTCGTCAGTTTCTTCCGCGCCGATTTTAGCGAATCGGGTTGAAATGACATGTTCTTTTGCGGGCAGGGTTGAAATGGGAGGCGGTGTTTGTGGCGGAGGCTGGGTTGGGTTTGGGGGGTGCGTGGTGGTTATCAGTGCTGGGTGGGGTTTTGAAGGGTGTGCAGTGGTGGTCAATTCGTTGTTGAAGTGTCGGCTTGACCAAGAAGGCTAGCCCAGTTGTTGAAGTGTCGTGTGCCCACACTGGTGTCATTGGGTTTGATTTCGGGCTATGGCCGCTTGATTTCGGGATATGGTGGCTCGATTTCACTTTAGGAGCTAGGCTTAATTTCGGAGGGTTAAAGTGGTGGCGGCAGTTGTTGGTAATGGAGGTAATGGTGGTGTCGTGGTGAATATGGTGATGGTGGTGTGTTGGTGAATAAGGTGATGGTGTTGATAATGGTAATGGTGAGTTGAAGAATTGAAGATGATTGTTGACGATGATGTATTATCATCATTTTGGTTTTATATTTTATTAGTTTTTTATGCAGTTTTTTTCTTTACTTTTTTTTTATATACTTTGTATATTTTTTTGATTTGGAAAGAATTAAAATTTAAAATAACATAAATAAATAAAAAATAACATTAATTAAAAAGGTAAAAAGATGAGCAGTACAAGTTTTACCTGCTTAGCAGGTCATTCATCCACTGAGACCAATCATGGAAGATTATGATCAAACTTCGGAATATTTATGGATTAATTGAAGTTCGGAATAATTATAGAAGTGGCCTAAACTTCAGAATATTTTTAGCAATTTTTCCTAATAATTAATGTTAAATTAATAATATTGTACAACAAGAGAATGAGTGGGTTGGCAATTCAGATCATCGGCTTCCACGACCGCTGCTTCATCTACGGCTTCTTCATTGACGGCGGCGATGGCTTCTCAGGCGGAACTTCAGACGGCAACCAGCGAGGCCATTCGGGCGGCTTCTCGAGTGGCAATTCAGGCGGTTTTGTGGGCAATTCTGGTGGGTTTTCAGCGTCAATTTTGGTGGTTTTAAGGCGGTTTTTAGGTCGATCGGGGGTTTCAAATGGTGGTTCGATTGGCGGGTTTTGAAAGGGGCTACCAAGGGCGTCGAAGGGGTGGTTGGAAGAGGGTCGATTAGTTTTCGATTGGGGTTAGGAGGGGTCGATTGGGGTTCAAAGGGGTTGAAAAGGGTGGTTCGAAGGCTGAAGGGGTGGTTCGGCGGGAAGCGATGGTTTGGGGGGTTGGAATTGGGCGGTGTTTGGGCGGTTTGATTAGGTTTGGTGGTTCAATTTGGCGGTGGTTTGTGCGGTTCAATTGGGTTGCACCGTTGCATGTGTTCTGTCAAAGGGTGAGGGTTTGATGGGTTGTCAGTGATTGTCAGTGGTTGTCGGCGGTTTTCTGTGGAGCAGCGGTGGCTGGTGCAGGGGTGGAGCAGTGGTTGCGATGGCTGGTGCAGGGGTGGAGCAGCGACGGTTGTCGGTTCTGTCGGTGATTGGGAAGGGGTTATTGGTTTTTTTGTTTTTTGTTTTTTTTAATATTTAATCATGTTTTTAATCTTTAATTTTGATTTGAAGTTAATTAAAAGGAAAAATTGATATTAATAAACACACCTTTATCACCTCCGCAAATAATAAACTCACCTTTTGGTAATCCAAAAAGAAACCCACCTTTACACACAATCTTTCCAAAATGAACTAAAAAACTGTTTACCTGTTGAACAGGTAAGCCATTGAATTATTTAGTGTAATTAAGTGATGCTAATTGTATTTAATATGACTCATATTTAGTTAGTTGAAATTGATTTAATATTCTTTGAAAAATAAAGAACAAAATGATTTAAAATTAGAATATGAATTCATTAAATTTTATCCTTCTCCTCAAACTGTCAGTTTTCTTTCTTCTCTTTTCTCTTTTCTCGTTGGATTCTCTCTGCTCACTTCATCTCTGTCCTCCGTCCCCTTCCTCCATTAAAGCTGCTCGAATTCCTTTATTTTGCTAGCAATTTCGACGAATTTGGATCTTCTTTTTCTAACAACAACTTAAGGCAAGAAACCAAGTACAAGAATTTTGCAATTAGGGCTCCATTGGTCAAGGTAACAACTCGAATTTCTTTGAATATAATCAAGAATTTTTACTTCATTTGTAATTAAAATTGAATGTTAGTTATTTATGGCATGCAAATTTTGAGGTTATTTAATTTATATTGATTTTTTTCGTTTTCTCTTTTTTTTTGTGTTAGTTGCAATGGAGGAAGTTGTGACACTGAAATTTTGGCATGGGGGTATGTTTTGTTTGAACAAGCATGGGGAGTTGAGGTATTTGGGGGGTGAAGGTAGAACATTTATGGTAGACCCTGATGAATTATGTGGTTTTTACCTAAAAAAGTTAGGGCAAAAGTGTGGGGATTATGACTTATTAAGCTTTTACTATTTAATACCAGGTCTGAGTTTAGCTGAGGGGTTGATTAAGGTGTTTGATGACGAAGAAGTGAGGAAGATGATAGAATTAGTGAAGGCCAGTAGGTGTATAGATTTGTTTGTGTATCATATGGGTGATTGCCCTGAATTGTTATGCAAGGAGAAAATAGGGACACAAACTGGTGAAAACAACCCAAATATCCAGGCCCAGAGTCCAACACACAAAAGGCCCAAAAAATTAACCCCCAAGAGGAAGGCCCCAGTCCCACAATAACAAACCAGAAAAAGCCCAAGATTAATTGATTCCCCTCAAAATAAAAGTAAAGAGCACAACCACCCATCACATGTACCTACTGACTCAGCTAAAAAAAAGAAAAAACTGACTCGCCATAAAGACACTAGTCAACAACACATCAACACAAGTCAGAAGAACCTTACACATGTGGAATGTGATTCCCTAAACACCAAATCTCTATCTTCAACCTCCCACAACTTAGAAAAACAACCTCATAACTCATTCAAACAACCCCAAGTTGAAAATACCTCAGATTTTTTGAAGACTAGTGTACCTGAAGACTATGAATGGGAGGACCAGTGTACTAGTCCAATTCCTTGGCTTGAATTAATTCATCCAGAACACTCAGATTATAGTGCAAGTACAGATTCTGAGTTTAACCCTGATGATCACTCAGATGTTGAATCTGATGTTAATGGAGCATGGCAGGAAGATTTAGTTCATGAGGGTAGTGAGGGTGATGAGGGTGGTGAGGGTGGTCAGTGTAGTGGTGAGGTTGATGGGTTTGAGGCTGAAGATGAGGCAGACTTAAATGAATCCTTCATTGAAGAAGTTGAAACAAGTGATGATGAGTTTAATGAGGCTAGAGTTAAAGTGAAGGGATTCACTCAAAATCTTTTGGAACTTGCTAAGAAACTTGAAAAAGATGCCAAGGAAGGCAAGTTAGGTACTCAAGTTCAAGGTGAAACTACCAACAACATAGATGATGTATTGTCAGAGGACAATCTTGACACACCACCTGACAGTGGAGATGAAGAAGCTCAGGAGAGAAGGTTGGATAGGAAGTTGTTGGTTGGAAAAAACACTGACTTTTCTACATTTCATTGGAGAGTTGGACACAGATTTGGTACTAGAAAAGAATTTAAGGAAGCTGTAGCAAAGTATGCACTGTTACAAGGTAGGAATGTGTTCATACACATTAGTGATAAGAAAAGAGGGCCGAGGTTAGGTGTTAGGTGTGCAAATGGATGCCCTTTTAGATTGTGGGCTAGTTGGGATGCTAGAAGGTTCACATATGTAGTGAAGACTGTAATTTCAAAGCATAGATGTTCAAGGAATATGGAGAGGAACAAACAATGTAAATCTTCTTGGATGGCTGAGCAATTGCTAGAGGTATTTAAAGCAAGGCCTCATTGGCCAGCCAATGAAATCATCGAGTGCATTAGGCAGGCATATTTAGTGACAGTGAAGAGAGACTTTGCATACAAGGTCAAGTACAGGGCACATAGAATGCTTCATGGGTCAATGACAGAACATTATGCCAAGGTTGGAAAATATGTGGCAGCCTTGAAAGCTGCAAGCCCTGGAAGTGATGTGGAGCTTGTCACAAACAAGAAAAAAGGATCTTCTAAGCCTATTTTTCAGAGATTGTACATGTGCTTTGAGGGTGTTAAGAAAGGTTGGACTGAAGGATGCAGAAGAATCATAGCTGTTGATGCTTGTTTTTTAAAAACATTTTTAGGTGGCCAACTAATGTCAGCCGTGGGAAGAGATGGGAACGATCAAATGTACCCTATTGCTTGGGCAGCAGTGGAGGGTGAAAACAACCTGTCTTGGGTTTGGTTCTTTACAAGAGTTCAGCATAGTTTGGGCCTTGACAAAGGAGAAGGACTTGTGATAGTGTCTGATGAGCATCAGGTAATATTAAATCACTTATGCACATGAATTATATTAATTGCTACTGAATGAAATTAATATTTATTTTGCTATCGATTTCAATTCTCTTATGCTTCTTAATTTCAATATATTATTCAAATTAATATGTCTTGCTATTGTATTAACTTCTCTTATTTTCAGTTACTGTATAAATGGTAATGTTACTGACTAGTATATTTTTTTGAATTTTTAAAGTCCATTTTGAATGGTGTGACATCTGTGTTTCCATTGGTTGAGCATCGACATTGTGCATGACACATTTTTGCTCTTTGGCACAAAGCATATAGGGGTGATGAATTCAAGAACTTGTTTTGGAATATTGCAATGGCTTACAATATGGCTGATTATGAGGATGCCTTAGGCACATTGAGCCAAGTGAATGAAGAAGCATCCCTAGCTTTCCAAAAATACACACCCAAAGTCTATTGTAGAGCATTTTTAAGCACAACATGTAAATCAGATGCTATTACTAGCAACATGGCTGAAACATGGAAGGGCTATGTGATTGATGCTAGGAGTAAACATTTGATTTACATGTTAGAGGACATTAGAGCACAATTGATGCAAAGATTGGTGGTCAAAAGAGCTGAAGTTGAAAAGATGAAAGGAAATGTCTGCCCTAGGATACAAGAGAAACTAGATAAGGAGAAAATTCAAGCTGCAAAGTGCAATGTCCAGCCTTCATCTCCCACTGTTTTCCAAGTACATCATAACTTAGATACCTTAACAGTGGATTTGGAGGCTAGGAAATGCACATGTAGGAAATGGGACATGTGTGGTTACCCATGTTGTCATGCAATAGCTGCCATTTTCTTTTGTCATCATAATGCTGAGGACTACGTTGATGATTGGTACAAAAAGGCTATGTACCTTAAGGCCTATTCAGGTACCATTTCCCCACTTGAAGGAGAAGACATTGGCCTAGGGTTGATGTCCCCTTAGACCCACCCCCAATTAAAATAGGTCTTGGTAGACCCAGGAAAACAGGATCAAGGATCCCTTTGAAGACCCAAAAAAAACAGGTAGACTCACAAAACATGGCATGCAAATGACCTGTAAACTTTGTAACACAAAGGGACACAACAAAAGACAATGTCCAACTATGAAGAAAAACACTGAGGATAGGCAAGAGGAACACAATGAACTCCCTCAACCTCCATCCAAAAAACCAAGGGGAAGACCACCAAAAACAACCCCATCAACTGTCATCAGATTAACAGAGGATCAAATTCATCATGGCAACACAGCTGAGCCCTAAAGGATAGGCAAGGGAGGAAGAGTTATTGGAAAGGGAAGAGGAAGGGGTAGAGGCAGAGGCAGGGGAAAGGGAAAACAACCACAAGGAGAGGCAGAGGCTGGGTCTGTAGTAGGTGTGGGGTCTGTGGGAGTTGTTGGGTCTGCAATTGAATCAGTTGGGCCATCAACCAGAGGCAGAGGTAGAGGCAGAGGCAGAGGCAGGGGAAAGGGCATAGAACCACAAGGATTTGGGGTTCTTTTTAATGACACTGGCTCTGTCTGCACCAATGTAAGTACCTGAAATACAACCCAATTCTTTCGTTTTTAATTTTTATTCTAAAATTCATTAGTTAACAATTCTTAATTCAATCTAAAATTCATTGTGTAACCTTTGCAGCTGCCTGGACAAACTGGTGGACCAAGGCCATTAGGTCCAACCCACTTCAATTTGAGTCAAGCTTCTACATCAAAAAATCCATGCAGACCAAGAAGCTACTAGTGCCGCTGATGTTTTGGAAGGCTGCTAAAATCAACATTAATTAGTTATGAACAATTTGTATTTACTTGAATGTATTAAATCAAAACTAGTTGTATGACAATTTAATGTGTTTGCATTTTGGTATGATTTGTAGGCCCTAAAAGTCTACCATTTTGGATAATTTTTGTCATCTATGGCAAAAAATTGGATGGTTGTTTATTTGTATCTTTGTTTAATGTATGGATAATTTTGGAATGATCTGTATTTATTTGTATGGTTGTTTAATATATGTACTACTATTGTCATCTATGGCAAAAAATTGGATAATTTATGTATGTATGTTGGGTTATTTCACAATTGCAGTCATTTACTGCAAAAATTGCACAATTTAAGTATGTTTGGGTTATTTAACAATTGCAATCATTTGTCATCTTTAATTAAAAATTGCAAGAAAAATTGCACAAAAATTGACATTGTCATCTTCAATTAAAGACACTTTTGGTCCTTATGTATGTGTTAATACCATATGTTATTGAAGTCATAAGAAAATGATGCATAATTGAAGAAATTATAGTTGTTTTGGCAAAGGGAATATAGTAATATTAGCATAATGGTAGTAATGATTCATAAAAACAAACTAATACAACCGATCGTTACGTACTGATACAACCGATCATTACATTCATTATAGGCCAAAAGCCAATGTAAAAACAAACTAATAGAACCGATCATTACGTACTGATTAATACATACTGATTAACTTGGCACAAACCCAAAAAAAACCTCAACACCAAGCTATACATATACATAGCCAAGCTTTACTAAAAACCACCAACAAAAACCACAGCTTGTCATTAACCTACCTAATTTAGCCCTTACTTAATGAGTAAAGCAAAACAAAAAAAAAACCCAAGATAATATCAAAGCCACAACAAATTTCCTATCAGCCTTGGCTGAGGAAATGGATAGAATGGTCTCCGAGACCTCTATGGCAAGTTCATCACGCTCATCTGTTAGCTGTTCAATCTCCTCCTTCTGCTCTTTGACTGTCCTAGCTAGTTCTTCCATTTTCATCTCAAGCTCTGCAACAATGGTGTCCTTCTCGAAGCAACGATTTTGCAACTCCAACACATCATCTACCCCATTAGCCCATCTAAAAAACCCGCAGGTCCGCTGAAAGTAAAACCCAAATACCATCAATTACAGTAGCATAATTTTTCACAATTTCAATTATTCCCAAATTTTTCAGAATTATGGAAATAAAGACCATAAAATGCTTTCAATTATTCCAAATTCTAACAAAAAAAATAAGAAACCCTAACTTATAGTACAAAACCTAAATTAATCAGATTCTAAAAAAATAATTTCCAAAAATTGAGAATTTAAATAAAAAACCTTAACTTACAGTATAATCCCTAAATTATGAAGATTTTTTTTAAAAAATTGAGAATTCGAAACAAAACCCCTAACTTACAGGATAGTGTGAACATCCATAGAACCTCCGTCCTTGAGTTGGCCCAACAAACAGCACAGTCCTCAAGGATGCAATTTCACGATGGAAGCATAACACAGCTGTTGCATTCTCATTCCTTGACCTTGAGTTCGAGCTTGAAGAAGCCATTGATGAACTTTGGAAGAGAGATTCGAAGTACACAGAGAAGGAGAGAAAGAAACAGAGCTGGGGGCATTAAATAAGTTGACTTATGAAGAGGAGGGAGGTTTAAAGAGACAAGCTGTCAATTTCGACCGTTGGCATTAAATAACTCAATTTAATTGAAGAGCTGTTACCAGTACCGCCATGGCCAGGAGAGGATGCCGGTTGTGACGTGGTATGAGAGGAGATCGACGACGAAGTGGAGTCTTGCTGGTGTGCGGTGAACGCAGCCGTTGAATGTGACTCGGCATTTGTACGGCGGGTTTCTTCGAGCAATAATTTCGATTGGGCCGTGTCAAAATCAGGTAGAGGATCTGTTTGGGATATCATGGTCCCCACTGTGTCATAGTCAGTGTTAATAAGGCCGACGACGAAGCGAAGAACCAGTTTTTGATCAGATACATCGTGATCGATGTTGGCGAGTTGATCTTTGAGCGTTTTCAATTTCTGGCAGTATGAGGAGCAATCAGGGAAAGAACTCAGATGCAAGGAGTTAAATTGATTTTCCAAATAAACGGCTCTTGTATTTTTATTATTCTGAAAAATCGATTGAATGCGATTCCAAGTTTCTTGAGCCGTATCGCCTTTATGGATGATAGTTTGAACCAGAGACGGAGATATTGTTCCATACATCCACTTTTTAACCACAGAGTCAAGATGATTCCATAATTCATCAGAAATATCGGATGGTTTGGAGATGGAAGGGTCAATGTGATCAAGAACGTTGTATACGTGACAATGTGTTCTAAATAATTCAACCCATGTGGAATATTGAACCTGCTCACGATCAAGAACGAGGGGAATATCGTTCCGAATATTTGTGACAGAAAGAGCGGGATGAAATTGAGAATTAGAGGAAGTAGTTTTGTCGTTGGCAGGCATGGTGATTGAGAAGCAGGGGAAGAAGACACTGGGTTGAAGGTGAAGAATAGGAAAATCTTTGTGGAGAGGGGAAAAAAATTGAGAGAGGCCCTAAATTAACCTAACTGTGATACCATGTTGGATTATCAAAATACTCCCTTGAGGAGGCACTCTTGTATTGATCATTATATACATAGTGATACAATTGTAGGGTTGCATAACAGAATAGCAAGCCCAAGATAATAGGAAATACATGGCCCATAATAATCAAATTTCCTAACTGAAATATACATAAATATATTATCTCTAACATTTTCAAAATACAAATTAACTGGTTGTTACCTGCTACTCTAGGTAATAAATTGAGTTGGGTTCATTTTGGGAAGATTGTGTGTAAAGGTGGGTTTGTTTTTGGATTACCAAAAGGTGGGTTTATTATTTGCGGAGGTGATAAAGGTGGGTTTATTAATATCAATTTTTCCTAATTAAAATGAACAAATTTTTTAAAAAAGATATCACATTTGGGAATATCTAAAAAATGTTGTAGTACCAATGGGATTAAAAAAAATTTGGTGGTACCATTGGGAATTCGCCAAAGTACGATAGTATCAATGGGAATTTCCCTTCTTCTTTCTATATTACTATTTTTCTTGTCACTATAAAAATCCATTCCCTTCCAAAACCACAAGTTCCCTCCTCCAGCCTACAACAAATGCACATATCTTTCTATTCATTTGAATTGGAAAATGCACCATTTAATCAATGTCTCATATACATCTAATACTTTACAAAAATTAAAAGTACATGAGAAATTAATTATTACTAAAGGCTGTACATTTTCCCCCCTACTAAAATCAAAATTAGTTTTTCAGAATTTTGACTTTTTAGCATAAAAACATTTTTTTTTGTATTACCCCAAAATTATTAAATTTTTTTCTAAAAATTGCAACTTTTTTAGCATAAAAAACTATAGATTTGTACTAAAATGTAAAAAAATTTGAGCCATAAGTTTGTTCATGCCGTCTAACGATCTGACAAAAGATTATGTATTACCCCAAAGAGAAATTTATCTTTCTATTTATCTATAACTACTAAAATGCTAAAAAATTTGAGCTAAAAGTTTTTTCATGTCGTCTACCAATCTGATAAAGATTGTGTATTACCCCAAATAGAAATTTATCTTTTTATCCTACAACAAATGCACACATCTTTCTATACATTTGAATTGGAAAATGCACTATTTAATCAATGTCCCATATACATCTAATACTTTACAAAAATTTAAAGTACATGAGAAATTAATTATCACTGAAGGCTCTAAAATTTTTCCCCTCTTAAAATCAAAATTCGTTTTTGAATGTTAATAGTTTTTTTGTATTACCCCAAGCTATAAAAGCTATGGTTGTCAATGGAGTAGGTGATTTTGGATTAACTCTTGGGATTTCGGGTTGTTTTACTCTCTTTCAAACAATAGAATTTTCTACCATTTTTGCTTGTGCTAGTGCCCCTAGAAATTATTGGATTTTTTGCAATATGAGATTGAATGCTATAACTCTTATTTGTATTTTACTTTTTATTATTGGGGTTGTTGGAAAATCTACTGAACCGGAGCCACATCGAGTTAGTTCCCCTCAAAGCCTTCTACTGAACATCATTTGAAGCGCACTCACAGCCTCACAGGGCCTATTTCACCCGCAGATTCACAGCTTAGGTCATGATACAGAATCCGAGACTGAAGATTAGAATCCGCTTGCTGCAGCTCTATTCTCCGGATCTAGAATAAGAAAAATTTAAAACTTTTTTTCTAAAAATTTCAACTTTTTTAGCATAAAAAAAACTATAGATTTGTACTAAAATGTTACAAATTTTGAGCTATAAGTTTGTTCATGCCGTCTAACGATCTGACAAAATATTATGTATTACCCCAAATAGAAATTTAACTTTCTATTTATCTATAACTACTAAAATGTTAAAAAATTTGAGCTAAAAGTTTTTTTATGCCGTCTAATAATCTGATAAAAGATTATGTATTACCCCAAATAGAAATTTATCTTTCTATCTATCTATCTATAACTATTACTAAAACAGACAATGACTGACATCATTATGGACGCATGTCATGAATCTCTTATAATTTTTTCCCTCCAAAATAAATTATTGCATCATTTTTTATTTTAACTTTACAAGTTTCAAAATTGAATAAATATTTTTCGTTTCCAAACAAATCATGAAAAACATAATTTCTTTCAATTTTTTTATCCTTATATAAGTTTTAAAATTGAATAAATGCTTCATTATTTTAAAAGTAATGAGATTATAAGTACATATTTTTCTCTATACATTTGATGATTATTAGGAAAAAAATGACTTAATAATGTAATACATGGGGCTAACCTAATTATATAAAAATCATGAGAACTTATATTACAAACCTACAATGCACATTTTTAAGCACAAAAAATTCTTGACGTTTTAGGGTATATATTTTTTAAAATATTATTTGATATTTTTTATTCTAATAAAAAGTTCATTATATAAAATAACAGAATAATGAAAAGGTAACAGCTCATCACTATATATTTAAACATTAATAAAAAATCATCATTATAAATTAGATTTATTAATTTATTAAAACCGTGCATCGCACGGGTCCTAAACTAGTCAATAATATATATATATATATATATATATATATATATATTATATTTTGGAGAAAAAGTAGACAATGAAGAAATCAGGAACCCTTCCTCTCGAAGAGAAAACCTGAATTATCTAAAGCTAAAAAAATAGGAGAATTTAGCATCCAGAAAGGGATCAATATCAATGTACGAAGGGGTCCAATGCCCCAGAGACGCAAGATAATCCACAGTGTAGTTATATATATATAATATATATATATATATATAGAAATAGGCTCATGTGAGAAATGTAGTTTTGGTGAGAAGGGTGAGAAGCAACCACAACCCTTTGATCAACAAATGAATGGCTAAGATTAATTTTGATTTTCCCTCCTTACTCCTTCTATTGTTTGGAGTCAATTGTATCTATGGCATAAAAACAATGTATTTATAGTATATTTTGAATGTATCTATAGTTGTTAATCAATGTACCTTTAGGTTATGTTGGATGTATTTATCTCTTCTCACATTTCTCAAGATAAGAAATTTCTCACTGGAACCCAACCCTATATATATATATAGAAGTAGGCTCATGTGAGAAATGTCGTTTTGGTGAGAAGGGTGAGAAGCAACCACAACCCTTTGATCAACAATTAAGGGCTAAGATTAAATTTGATTTTTCCTTCTTACTCTTACTATAGTTTGGAGTCAATGTATCTATGGCATAAAGTCGATGTATTTTTACTCAATGAATGTTAAATACATTAACTAATACCTAAAGGTAAATTGACCACCAACTATAGATACATTCAACATATACTAAAAATACATTGAGTAAAAATACATTGACTTTATGCCATAGATACATTGACTCTAAACTATAGAAGGAGTAAGGAGGGAAATTCAAATTTAATCTTAGTCATTCATTTGTTGATCAAAGGGTTGAGATTGCTTCTCACCCTTCTCACCAAAACTACATTTCTCACATGAACCTACTTCTATATATATATATAGGGTTGGGTTCCGGTGAGAAATTTCTTATGGTGAGAAATGTGAGAAGAGATAAATACATCAACTATGACCTAGAGGTACGTTGAGCACCAACTATAGGTACATTTACCATACACTATAAATACATTGAGTAAAAATACATTGACTTTATACCATATATACATTGACTCCAAACTATCAAAGGAGTAAGGAGGGAAAATCAAATTTAATCTTAGCCCTTCATTTGGTGATCAAAGGGTTGTGATTGCTTCTCACCCTTCTCACCAAAAATACATTTCTCACATGAACCTACTTATATATATATATATATATATATATATATATATATATATATTCTTATGGATCAGCATATATATTCTGTCATACTTTTGTCAAATTATACAATAAATTCAAATTAGAAAAAATAGATTCAAATTTCAGGTGAATCAAACAGAGCCTAGTACCATCATGAACGCCTAGTCGCCTAGCCTAACTAAAGTAACTATCGTTCCTTTAATTTGTTCAAGTGCATCTCAATTCTCAATATCTCATCTTATATACTCCGTACTTCTTCTACTCAAAATCCTTGCTATCTTTTTTTATCATAAATAAATTCTTAATAATACTATCTCCTTAGATTTAATTTTATCTTTCTCATCTTTCATCTTTTATTCACACTAACTAACATTGTCATTTACTTCTATTTAATAAATTTATGTACTCATCAATATACTAATTTACACCTCTCTCTGTTTTAACAAACAAAAGGAAATTCACCATGAAACAATACCAAAAAGACCTCTCTTCTTCTTCTTCTTCAGATTATTATTCCTCTCTTATTCTTTCTCTCCCAAAACTTGTTTTTTGTCTCCTCCTTTGCCTTCTCCTTTCACTCTCCCTCACTTCCTTCTCTTTCAAAGCTCTCTACACCACCACTTCTCCTCCCTTAACCACAACAACCCGCCTCGTCCGGCCCGAACCCGACTTTCCTCCCCAGGCCCAACCCGAACCGACCCATCTCCGCCACGTCGTGTTCGGCATTGGCGCCTCTGCCAACAATTGGGCCCGCCGCAAGGGCTTCATCAAGCTATGGTGGGGCCCTAACGCCACTCGCGGGTACGTCTTCCTAGACCGCCACGTGGACCTCCTCAACCCTGACGAGTACCCGACTCTGAAGGTGTCCCAAGATACCTCCACATTCGGGTACTCGTACAGGTACGGGTCCAAGTCAGCACTCCGGATGACTCGGATAGTATCCGAGATCATCCGGGCGGACCTGGACCAGGAAGAAACACGGTGGCTAGTCATGGGAGACGACGACACCGTGTTTTTTCCACATAACCTAGTAAGGGTGTTACAAAAATATGACCATAACAAAATGTATTACATTGGGAGTAACTCAGAGACACATATGCAAAATATAAACTTTGCATATGATATGGCTTTTGGTGGTGGAGGGTTTGCTATAAGTTATACATTAGCTTTAGCTATTGAAAAAATGCAAGATACTTGTATCCAACGATATACGGGTTTATACGGTTCCGATGATCGTATTCATGCTTGTTTGGCTGAATTAGGTGTTCCTCTTACCAAAGAACCAGGTTTTCATCAGGTTTGTTTTCATCTATATACACCCTTTTTATTCATTTATTTTAGTTAAATTAATTAATAACAATCTCCCGTTAATTTATACAGGTAACATGTAGTAGAGAGAAAAAATATTTAATTGTTACATATTAAAATTAGCGGACGTTGTAAATCTTTTAGGCCCTGTCATTTTAGACTCAATAATCTGAATTGAAATTAACATAACTAAACTAAATATTAGTATAGGGTTGAATTGAACTGAATTTGTGTGAACTGAAAATTTTCAAAATTTAAGTAAAAAAGAACAATACTTTAGTGTGATTTTGATTGAAATTCCATGTTATCTACTTTAATTTAATTTAGCAAGTCCATTATTGCTTGTAAATTTTGATTACTGATCAAAGTTCAATTCTTAGTGAATGAAATTATTGTTGTATGTTTTGCAATTGTCAGTTTCAGTATGTTACATACATACATACAATAGGTTAAATGAATGAAAGAATATGTTATAACTTATACGTAACGATGAGTTTTTGATTGAATTTTAATGGGGTTGAAATTAATGTAACAATGAATGCAATGTTGTACTCTAATACATTATAGTATTTATTTATTTTATATTTTTTTTGAAGAAAAGGTGAACACTCACCTTGAAAGGAAGAAATACGGAAAATTCTCTCAAAGGGTGACCAACTCAACCAAACTCCTTTCTCAATACATTAGAGTATAGTCGTTCTTTGATGGTAATAGTACTAATGGAGTGTATGTTGGTTTGTACTTGAAAACCAACATTTTGTACTATAGTACAAGTCCAAGTCAAACTTAAGAGTTTTGTTAATGAGTTTTAGGTCCGTTTACTTTGGTGTAAAACATTTTCCATGAAAAACATTTTACGTTAAAAATCTCATTTTCATATAAATTTTCCATTGTTTATTTGCACGGAAAACAAGTTTTACTCTCAAATTTGGAGGAAAATGTTTCTAATATGATGTAAAATGAGTTTTCACCCAAAGTTTTACATTTTATTTTTTCATCCAAAGTAAACGATGTAAAATAGGAAAACTGTTTTCAGGGAAAACATTTTTCGCTCTAGTAAATTAAACAGACCCAGTGACTTCTTTTCTCACTACTAGTCAAAAAGTCTAAGACATAAGTGTAAATTGTAGATCTTGTTTTATATGGAGTAACAAAATTCTTTTCTCTGATTTTTCTGCACTAATTGGCCAGGTATGGTTAATTCAATTAGGTAGCTGTATCAAAATACGATACCGATGTTTCACGGATATCCGACACTAGAAAATTATGATTATTGTCTTTATGAGTTATAGGAGCTCTTTTACATACAAATTTAGTAGCAAAATATCCATATTTAAAACAAATTTGGAATGGCACAAATTACATACAAATTAAAAGTGCTTTGGTGATTCTATCATAGAATTGGATCCCAAGTCAAAAAATATTGGTAAGTTGCTACCAAAATTGACGGACTCAACATATTTTTCCAAGGACCCACAAAATTTGTACCGTAATTTTGTTACACCCTTTTCAAAAAAAGTTTGGTTCATTACAATCATTAAGATAAATGATGGACTAAACATTCTTTTTTTTTTTTTTTAATAGTCGCATGCTCTTTTTCCAACATAGTTCATACGTTAATCATGGACCTAATTATGTTGAGTCATTACATTGAAATTTTCTGGGCCATGCATTGAAATCATGTAATACGAATTAGGATCCTCTCCATTTTCTTTTATCCATTTTCTATCTTAAGATTTTGATACCTAATTTAACATTAAAATAAAATTTGCAAAAATTCTTTTTATCTACCATTTCATACATTCTCAACCATTGATTAGGAAATGGACCATCCATTTTCTAAAGAAAACGGAGAGAATATTGACTCATGTAATACCAGGACATCTGATAATTTCTAACCAACTTAAATAAGCCCCCTTTGAAATAGGTGTCATTTGCCTTAATTGATGGCCTGGTAGGGTTCACCAAGATATAATAGCAATTTTATTTGACTCTTTTTCCTCCCCTCTAACCAAATAGATTCACATTTGTTATCAAAACATTCTAATAAAAGCTATTGATAGTAGTACCTTCAAAAATACCAAGACGGTTCCCACTTGCAAATGTTACAGAAAATATATAACAGTTCATGTAGGTGTAAAACTACCAGATAACTTTTTATATTTTCAATAATATTTTATTGATTTTTTCAGTAAGAGCCCGTCTCAAATCAAATATAGACATGTATATACCTCCTCCCCTAAGAAATGTAATGTCAACGTGGTAATCCTATTAGAAGAACAATACATTGATGCCTACATACTAACCTTAGTGATAAAAAATATAGACATAGTATATATATATATATATCCTATTAATTTCTGTAATATAATTTTTGTATGTAGTTTGACGTGTTTGGCAACCTATTCGGGCTCCTAACAGCGCACCCAGTGGCTCCATTAGTAACCCTACATCATCTAGAAATAGTGGAACCTATATTTCCTCGCATGGGACGTCTCGAAGCCCTCCAACGTCTAAAGGTTCCTACAAAATTAGATTCGGAGTCACTGATGCAACAATCTATATGCTACGATTTGAGAAGGAACTGGACCGTTTCAGTCTCTTGGGGTTATGCGGTGCAAATAATTCGAGGCTCGATTTCACCTCGAGAGATGCAAAGACCAGCTAGAACATTTTTCAATTGGTACAAGAGAGATGATCCAACAGGATTTTCCTTCAACACAAGGGCATTTAGCAAGCACCCTTGTGAAAAGCCCTACATATATTATCTTTCTAATGTGGTTTTTGATCCCAAGGCTAATGTGACTGCAACTGAGTATATTGTACATAAAATGCCTCATCCTTGGTGTTGGTGGGTGATTGATAACCCTGAGAAGATTCATAGGGTTGAGGTTTACAAGAAGCTTACTAATCCACACAAGTGGGATGAGGTAATGTTTATTTTTTAGTATTCAAAATTTACTTATGAATGAACTATATTTATCATGTTAATTACATGATTATAAAAGGGAAATTTAACTAGGTGAGATGGAAATAATTCATACTATCTAATCGTTATTGATAAAACAATTTGCATCCTAGAGGTGCAGAGTTTGATTCTCACCGTACTCCTTGCTTGAGGATTCTCCTTATCTTCCTTTCAAGTGCATGAATTATTGTGTCATATTAGTTAGTAACTTATTACCAGCCAATGAGTTGATAGATTCCATTACCTTATCAAAAAAAAATAATAAATCTCGAGGAGTTCAATAATGTTGCTGTTCGCCCCACAACATTTGACTTTCTCGTCAAAATTGTTGGAGGAAAAAACTGAATGTACGCACCTTCAAAAAATCTGAATTAGAATGTTAGGATGTATCACACATTGAAGAAGTATATAAATTGTGTCCATTTTATAAGGGTTGCTCCCTTTATTTTCCAATCATATGATATCAGAGCCCAATTTGGATTTGGATTGATTTAGGCCATGATTATGTACAACTTACATGTGAAATCCCCTTATTATCATATCGTTTTGAAGTGTAATCTTCTTTGGTCTTGTGGAGTGAAATTGCGGAGCTCAGCTAGTACATCTTAACATACCATACCTTACCATAGGGACATATTAATTTCATACAACATTTTGAGATTATTGTAATATTATATAGAGAAGCTAGGGTAACATTTTAATTCTGAGGTTGAATACTATGTTAAACTAACAATAATATAATGTGTGTTATTGTGTTGTTTAATATGGCAGGCTCCTAGAAGAGATTGTTGTAGAGTGTTGGATACAGACAAGGAAAACACAGTGGCAATTGATGTAGGGGAGTGCAAAGAAGGGGAAATCATGGAACCTTTATTATTACATAACCATCATATATTATTATAATCACTTAAAGGGGTTTCTAATCTAGATTTCTACCAATTCTTATGCATCTGTATCATAATACTCGCAAGGGTATTATTTTTGGGAAATTCCCAGTGGTATACCTGAGCTTTTTCGAAATCCCACTGGTATACCCGAGTTTATTTTAATCCCAGTGGTATACCTAAAATTATGTCTAATTCCCATCCGTTACATTTAGAAGGTATATTCCGCTAAATGTAATGGAATATAACTATTTTAAGGTTAGATTTAACTTTGGTTAACAATTTTTTTAATTTTCTTTAAAAAAAATAAAATTTAAAACTAATAATATATTAAATTAATGGGTTTTTGCAAAAAAATGATCCGATTGCCCCCAGTTTGCGTTCCTGATTCGCATCGATTTGCGCGCATTGATCTACCTGAAAAAATTAGTCCGCTCATGGTTTTACGGGTCATTTTTATCCTTACGGGATCCGATTTGAGGTGGGATTTTGCAAAAAATGATTCGATTGCCCCCAATTTACGTTCCTAATTCGCCTCGTTTTGCGCGCATTGATCTACATGAAAAAAATAGTTTGCTGAAGGTTTTACGGGTCATTTTTACACTTAAGGGGTCCGATTTGAGGTCGGATTTTGCAAAAAATGATCCGATTGCCCCCCAATTTGCGTTCCCGATTTGCCTCGTTTTGCGCACATTGATTTATGTGAAAAAAATAGTCCGCTCAAGGTTTTACGGGTCATTTTTATCCTTAAGGGTTTCGATTTGAGGTCGGATTTCGCAAAAAATGATCCAATTGCCTCTAATTTGTGGTTGTTTTTCATTTATTTGTTTTTTGTTCTTTTTTTTTCAATTTATTAACCATGGTTAGTGTTTTTAACAATTTTTAACCAAAAAAGTTACTTTTGGGAATTATGTTTAACATTAGGTACACATCTGGGATTAAAAAAAACTCGAATATACCAGTGGGATTTCCAAAAAGTTCGGGTATACCATTGGGAATTTTCCATTATTTTTTAGTATTAAAATATTAAATTGTTGCAAGTATTATGATATGGAGGTAGTATTTTAGATGGAGTTGTTAGAAGCAGCTAATTTGGCCTTCATCCTAATTATTTTTACCCCTTTATAATATATATATATATATTTATAAACATATAATCTATACAAGAGTTAGCTAGATTATTAATACTTCTAATCACCAGCGTAAATATGAAATGAAATACTCCTTTTATCTGGTTTTTTTTTTTTTTTTCATTGTTACATTTCTTGGCTTAAAGTAAAAGTTTAGTACTCCGCAACTTTTACTGATTTATTTTTACAAATGTAATGAATAAAATATAGTTATGTATTTGAATTCGAGTTAATCTATACAAATATACAATATATTAAAAAGGTTTTTTTGCACCGTATTGCGCCATGTAGGGGCAATTTAGTGTGCCATGTCATTTTTATTAGTCTATGTGTTTGTGACGGTTGTTTCACACTATTTAAAATCCAAAATAAATTACAAAAAAGGTCCCAACAAGTATCGAACACACAACCCAGCTTCATATAGCTAGACTTTCTACCGATATTCTACATCTTCTCCTGTATTCAATAAGATGGTTTCATTATTATACTTGTAAATGATTTCAATTATTGCAAACGATTTTCATTGATACTAATTTTCCTCACAAGCAACACTCGGACCAGAATACTTGTTAGATTCTAAAATATCGAAATGTAACATTATCATTTATTTTCCTCTGGCATGAGTCGGAATTGAACCTTGATATCCCCCCTCCCAGTGCTTATATCCTGAAATAAAACAAATACATGGGTGTCAATTCATGGACTTTTCTGTAAAAAATAAAAATAATATTGTGCGAGTGGTAAGGTAATGGTAACGTAATTAACCGATAAACTCGGTGAAGGTGAATGTCAGCGCTTCTGTGACTATTGAAGGGTTTGTGGGGTTGGGTGCAGTAAGTAGGGATCGAGATGATAGGGTGGTCTTTGCAGCTATGAGAAGGGTGAAGGCAAGGTGGATTGTTGAAGTAGCTGAAGCGCCGGATGCGGCGTTTGGATTAAGACTAGCGAAAGAGCGAGGATGGACCTCCGTCATGATGAAAACTGACTCTTAAGTGATAATAAATTGGTTGTCTAGAGGAGCCAAGTACCTCACCGATCTTGATACAACCCTCAACAATGTTATTTCGGCGAGTAAGAACTTATTGTAGCATTAGTTGGGCATTTGTGCATAGAAATGGAAATGTTGTTGCTCATAAGCTAGCTAGATTAATTCCCTTCAAAGTCCAACAAGTTTGGGAGGAATATACCCCATTAGATCTTTCTTCTTATATTTTGATGGATAAACTTACTACAAATGAATAAAAAATCCACTTTTCTTCTAAAAACTCTAAAAGAGAGAAAAATTCGAGACTAATTCATCAGATTAATTCTAGTGAACATAGTACAAGTTGATTAGTAGCTGCCCACAGGCCACAGCCCAACCAGCAATAGCTGTCAAACACGCGTATTTAAAAACTTTTAAAATAAAATAAAATGTCAAATTAAAATTAATCTTTAACACAAATTAATCTTCATTATTGGTACCACCATAACTAATTGTTCCATTACTTGATCCGTGTTTTCTGAAACTTTGTTCTTCATTTCCTCCATAACTTTCTTCTTTTTTGTATCCTTATTTCTCTGTAATGAGGAATTCCCCTGTTTCTTCTCTTCTTCCTCTCCTTATTCTTCTTCTTCTGCAGTTTTTATCAAATGTTTCGTCTTCTTTCACTCCCACCGATCATTATCTTCTTAATTGTGGTTCCAACTCCATAATTGACTCTGATAATCGCAAATTCTTGGGGGATGAATCGCCGCTTTCTGACTCGGTACGTCTTTCGGCATCTCGAACGATTCCACTCAGTTACCCAAACTCATCTGGAGATGTTCATGTCTCTGAGCTTTACCAATCTGCAAGAATCTTCACAAAACCCGCAAAATACGCGTTTCGGATCAAGCAGAAAGGCGCTCATTTGGTACGTCTTCATTTTCACCATTTCGATTCCTCGAAATTTGATGTATCAGATGCTCAATTTCATGTTTTAGCTGGTGGGTATTTATTGTTGAATGATTTTAGTGGATTGACTATGAAAACCCTAGAGATTAGGGAATACATTTTGTGGGTTGATAGTGATAAGCTTGTAATTTCATTCAAACCTTCAAAGAAATCGAAATTTGGTTTTGTCAATGCAATTGAAGTCATCTCTGCTCCTAAAGACTTGATTTTGGACACTGCCCAGTTTGTGGATTCTCATGGAGTGGTTAAATTTGATGGACTTACCAAAAATGCATATGAAACTATGTTTAGGTTTAATGTTGGAGGGTCCAAAGTGACCCCTTTTAATGACTCATTGTGGAGAACATGGGTTACTGATGATGGGTATTTAGAATCAAATCAAGGGTCAAAACAAGTTCATTTTAGTGGTAGAATCAAGTACCAAGCAGGAGGAGCTAGCCGCGAGGTTGCGCCTGATAATGTCTATAACACTGCTAGGGTGATCAGTGCTTCTAGTTCTGGGGTTGCCAAGGATGATTTGAGATGGGGTTTTCCAATTACTGATGGTCATAGGTATCTTGTAAGGACCCATTTTTGTGACATTGCTAGTTCTGTACTTGAATCACTGTATTTCAATGTTCATGTTAATGGGTATTTGGCTATTGAAAATTTGGATCTTTCAACTATAACTACTAGTTTAGCTTCCCCTTACTATGCTGATTTTGTGGTTAATGGAGGAAATGGGGTTATAACAGTTAGCATAGGGGCTTCAAATTGGAGCTCGATTTCAGGGGTTGATGCATTATTGAATGGTATAGAAGTATTTAAAATGAGCAATTCAGTGGATAGTTTTGATGGAATGGTATCTCCTAAGTCTGTCATGAGGAACTGTATGGGAGTAAATGGTAGTTTTCTGTTGCCTCTTGTTGTTCTAGCAGTAGGGCTGTTGGTTGCTGCATCAGTAGTGTTGCGTAAAAGATTAATGGCTGCGCATGACTCTGTAGCTTGGTCTCGATTGCCTTTGGATGTTTCTGAAGTTAGTTTGAAGTCGATCAATCGGTAATTAGGCAATTACAAAAATCTAATGTCATTCCTGGCAGTCTGACATAACTTTCAACTAAAAGATAATAATTTTTCACCATAAATGTATAACTTTTTACGGAACTAGTTAAGATTCGTATCAAAAGTTATAGTTTTATGTTAAAATGTTATAATTGTTTTAGTGAAAAGTTGGGTGGTCTGGCAGGGGATTTGCTATTTGCCAAATTGGGTTCATTTTGGAGGTAATTAGGTTACTTGCTTGTAACTTGGCAAGTCCCGGTATTGTCTTATTGTTGATTTGGGACTTGGGAACACTTTGATTTTGGTACTGCTACACAGGGAAGTGCTTCAATGTTTGGACTAATTCTCTTTCAGTAATGTAAGTAACATCTATTTTGAAAGTTTTTTCAGGGTATAGATATTTATTTGTGGTTAACATACAGTACATTTCTTCGACGGTTACTGGATGGTGTTATTCGATTGTAATGTAGGATGAATGCATAAGAATAGAAATCAAATGTAATGTATATGCTTTAAAAACCTTTTTGATTAAAAAGGTGTGGTTGTTATGAATTTTGTGGAATTTGATGTACTCTGTTATACTCTGTAATCTTTGGTTGAGCATCTTTGATAATCTTATGATTTGTGGCTAGAACTGTTGGTGACTAAAAATTTCCTTATAAGATGAGTAATGAAACTATCTGCACAAAGTGGGAGTATGCTGTCAAGTTTTCTGGCTTTGGGTAACAAGTTATGTTAAAAAAGTATTAAAGAACTGAGTACTGTTTTAGGTGAGCAATCTGATTCTGGGTGTAGAAGCTTTAAGACATCTTCATACTTGTTTATCACAGTTCTTTTGCATACAAGAAAGTGACTGAAAAGGGGCAAGTGTTGCGTGAGAAAGCTGGTTACTTTTGGATTGAATTAATCTGAACTAAATTGAATTAAACACAATCCTAGGCTTCTTGGGAGTTGAGCTGAATTTGTCTAGAATTAAGTCCAAAAGAAAAGGTTCTAGGTAGGTAAGTGATAGTTAAAGGAAATTTGATGGGAGTTGTCTCGCCTCTTGTACAAATAACACATTGCTTGTAAGTGATCCTAAGCTAACAATGTATTGAAAAAGCATGCCACTAACAATCCATTTAGTTATCGGTACTAAATGATAGTAATGGGAATACATTTTAATTGAATTTGTTAAGAAATTTTAAGTTGATACCCAAAGCATGGTGCTAACAACCCGTTTGGTTATGAGTACTAAGTGGTAGTAAAGAGAATAGATTTTTAATTGAGTTTGTCAAGAAAATCACAAGTCAATACCCACAGAAATGACAATCTATCGCTAAAGCCTTGTTCTTTTGGACTGAATTAATCTGTACTGAATTTTTCTAAACTGAATTAAACAAAATCCTAAATTCATTAGGAGCTAATTTAAACCGAATTAAATTTAAATTGAACTGAAATTTCAGAAATTAAATTTAAAAGAATAGTACCTTATGTATCTCTCTATTCATTCCTTAACTTTTATGACTAATTATTATCATTCAAAAGATTGGTGTTGGAAGGGAATGAAAATTTGGTAAACGTTTCACATGATTAGAAATGGAGATGCATTCCCATAAACATTGGTCATCATATATTTTTCTGGAAAAATTATAGGTAAATCTATTACTATTACCACCATTATTTAATACCAATAACTAAACGTGCCATAAATATATTCATAAGATGACACGGTGTCGAGTTTGTTAAGCCATTAGATGTGCGTCAACTTTAGAAGTACACAACATGATAGACACAACAAAACATGATCAATATATTGAAATTTAACATGTGCATGTAAGAACATGACACGATGATGAAATCTGAAGTAGCAAGCCAAGTCTGGGATAATGGACATAACATGACACAGGACATTGTGAGTGTTGTACATTAATAGTGCCCTGCCGATCATATTTGGAAGCAATTGGAGAAGAGGTTAACCTTTCAAAAGGAATGAGTCTAGTCTAAGGGAAAAGGAGAGATTGAGCTTATACACATTGAGTCTAGTCTAGATTGTTCCAGTTTTCTGCAAAGGTGAGACCCATTGTATCAATAATATGCTGCTGGGGTTTGGTATATTTTCCAAAACTTAACTTGTGGTTTGGAGATAAGCAGGAATAAATCAACAATTATTCAATGTGGGATGAGATCTCAGGAATTTCAGCTTCTTGTTGAAGCTTCTGGTTTTACTTTTGAAAGCCTCCCCTTCAAAATACATTGGGGTTTCTATTAGTGCCACTAAACTCAAGACTAAGGGTGCTTTCTCTTCGTCTGAAATTTTTTGATCTGATCTGATAACTTGTGAGAATTGGTGAGATGAGATTAGATCTTATATGGTCTGGTCTGGTCTGATCTAATCTGATGTAAGTTGAAGAGAACACACCCTAATAGCTAGTGTGGAAAGCTGGTTGATAAAATGTGTCAAAAAATAAGGATATGGAAATTCAGGCAGTTATCTTTTACTGGGAGAATGCAACTGGTCAATAGTTTGCTAATGAGCCTACATGTGTATTGGGGCCATTGTTCATTTAATCCTTCCTAAGGGCATAATTCAGAAAAATTAACAAGATATGTAGGGCATTTTTACGGGGAGGTGAGGCAGATATCAATAAACCAGGATATGTCAGATGGAGCAAAGTAGGTAAGTTTGAGAATGGGAATGGGAATGGGAATGGGAATGGGAATGTTGGACCATAATGAATGATGCTTTGTGGAATGGGAGGGTTCTAGATCCTGTAGAAGTTGTAAATAATATCAAATATATAGTGAAAAGTAGTATCTTAAGCATAGCACGGGAAAAAAACACTAAGTAATGGATGGTTAATCTGTAAAACTTAGAGGGATGGAGAGAGTACATGTGGCCTTAAGGGCTGAGCCAAGGAAAGAAAGTTTTAAACAAAAAATATGCATTTATGATCTTGAATAATGTGTGATTTTATCATAAAGTTTGCAACAATTTCTGTACATTTTTTAGAAAATGAATTTAATGCTTATTTTGCATCCCTAAAGGATGCATTTAGAATAATCCATAAATTATTACGGAGTACTAACCAAGACAGAGCCATATTTTGGTAATAAATCAGGGTATCCACTGCCGACAGTAGTGATTAATCCCTTCGCATTGAGTGCTTCAATTAAGGGTAAAAGGTTGACGAACGATCTCTATGATCACTTAAGGGTTGGGATTCACTTCCAATCTTTTAGTTAAGGGACAAAGTGAGCCATGCCAATACCAACATAGGACCTATTTACTTCAGCTGAATATAACTGAACTGAATTAAACTAAATTATCCTGAGCTGAGCTGAACTGAACTGAACTGAATTGAATATAGTTGAAAGTAATATTTTATACGAGAAAGAAATTAAGAGCTGAACTTAAATAAACTGAATTGAATTTAAGCTAAATATGGAGTAACAAATGAAAATGTATAATTTTGATTCAATAAGTCGTGCGGGTATGGACCACTGTTATACAATTTCAACTAGCCCTGATCATGCGGCTAATATCACAAATTCACAATAAGTCTACATGGCCTTTAAGCACCTTTTCACCAATTCATTACAACTACACATATAAATATATATACTTATAATAACTTATAAGCATACAATAGCAACAAAACAAGTCTATTAAAGTATTTTTTAATGTTTTAAGACCCACTATAGCAAATATATGTGACACACAAAAATAGGTTATATTTTATTGATCACTCTCAAAGTAACTTTGGACACTAAACCTTTGAACAAATCAATTATTGCTATTGCTTTTACGTTCTGTTTGGTAACCTTTCATAAATGTCGGTAATTAAAATGAATTAATATGTCAATTTTGAAGAAAATTCAATGCCCATTCACATGGTGGTGCTAGCTCATCTTCAATTTATCTAATTTTCTAAACAAATATAATCATTCACAGCCAATACCACCATTTCGGCCCAATGACAATGGATGATAATAAAAATATAAAGAAAATTCAAGCTCGGGAATGAAAAATTATTTTGCGTTGGGGTTAAAAAGTTTCTTCCTTTATTAAATTGGACAATATATCGAAAGTCATTATTTCCTTAAATTCATTATTTTCATTACCACACTTTAAATTCTTTTTTTTCCATTACCACAATTTATTATCAATATCCAAACTATAGAGGGTTAGTTTTGGTTGTTAAATATGGAGTAAACTAATAACAGATAAAACACATATTTTTTTAAAGGAATTGAAATGCTTAAATTAAATCACTAGATAATAATACCCAAGTAATAATCGGGTGTTAAGGGTTAATATCAATTTATATAGTTGTATAGATGTGAAATGAGAAAACTGCTAGATTAATCATAAAACTCAAAACTTTAAGTTGATTAGATAAATCTGCTAGATTCATATTGAATTTGATTTTTCGAAGTAAACTTCTTTTTTTATGTGCCGAAGTAAACTTGATTTCACTTGATCTCCAAAATAAATATGAAAAATGATTTTGTAAACTTTGGTAAGTGATCGAAAACGGTAGTTGAAGAGTTTCCTTTTAAAGAGGAAAAAATATTTTTATAATTAATAATATTTTTGGCCTTTTGGGTACTATTGAGAGTGAAATAAAGGGTAAATTTAGGAGGAAAAATTTGGACAGTGGTTATTGCACTAGTATAAATAGATTGTGGCCTGGGAAAGGAGCCCACATTACTAGTTCATCATTATTCTCAACATTCCATCTAGCAATTAAGTGGGCAAGTGTATTACCCCTCCTTTAACATGAGGAACCATGAAGACTCAAAAAACATAAAACATAAAACATAAATTTAGTTCAAACAAAATAATCAATAGTCTTACCATTAATAACTAACAAATATCAAAATAATAATGAACTAATTAGGATAGGAATATATATATATAGTTAATATTTATAATTTTCATATTTACATAAATATTTGAGAAATCAATCAAATCATCAAGTATTAAAGAAGAAAATATTTCATGTGAAATTTTATGTATACACATGTATAAAGATCATGTTAGTGCCAAATTTTTTATAATAGCTATAATGTTTTGAATATTTTCTATGATGCAACACATTGAGAACCAAAAAAAAATTACATTTTTATTATGCACATAAATGAGTGTATTTACAACTATATACATCTTTTTAACAAATAAAAGTATAAGTTTGATTTTGAAGTGAGCAGTATGTAAATATTAATCTTAAAATGTAAATTTAAAATAAATGATCAATCTGCAAATATTAACTTAGAAAATATAAAATGAGCAATAATCATCAAGTGTAAAATATCTTAGCATCTGCAAATACCAAATTTAAAATTTAACTCAGCTAATCAAAATGAGTAATATGATTTTAATTTTAATCATAAAACGAAAAGGCTATTTTTTGAAAATTATTACAACACAAAATCATCAATATTAAAATTGAATTAAAATAAAAAATTTTGAAAGAGAAATATTGAAAATTAGTTAAACTAATCTGAAATTTAAAAAATGTATATACCCAACCTACAATTTTAAATGAATAATATGAAAATTTAATAAGTTAAAGCTAATTTCACTATAAGCATCAAAATTAATTGACTAGTAATCTGAAAATTATGCGCAAAATGAGTAATTTACAAATATAAACTTAACAAGCTGAGAAATACTTGATTTAGGGTACGTTCTCTTCACCTAAAAAAAATAAGTCTCAGGTTTAATAAGTTCAGATAAATTCAGATAAGTTCCAATAAGTTATATCATGTCTAATAAGTTCCAATAAGGTCTAATAAGTTCCAATCAGGTCTAATAAGTTCTAATAAATTTTAATAAGTTTCAATCAGGTCTAATAAGTTCCAATCAGGTCTAGATTATTATTTTTAATTATTGATTAAATAAAATTAATTAAATTAATAATTACCTTAAAGCACTCATACACAACATAAACCAATTTTATTTTATCATTCTTGTTTTATAATTTTTTAGAGAAACCAATCAGAGTTAGATTATGGAATTAAACTATTTTTTTATATTATAAAATAAAACTTATTTATTTATTTTGGGTTTGATTTAATTTTGGTCCAAATTAAACTTTACCCATCCTCCATATTATTATTACTAATTTTGGTCCAAATTAAACTTTACCCATCCCTCCATATTATTATTATTCAATCCGTTCTAGTTTGTTAATTTTACTACAAGTTAATTAAGAAAATTAAATATGTAGATAAGTTGTTATTGGAATTGATAATATTAATTAATAATGGGTTTGAAAAAAGAGATATTAAATATTATTACCTTCTTGAACGTAATTCAACAATAAAAAAGAACATAGGTTCAAATGTATAGAATATTATCATTATTATTATTATTAATTTATTTTATTCAATCATATAAAATACGTTCCAATCAATAAGTTTCAATCAGGTTTAATAAGTTCCAATAAGGTCTAATAAGTTCTAATAAGGCCTAATAAGTTCCAATAAGGTCTAATAAGTTTCAATAAGGTCTAATAAATTCTAATAAGTTAAATAAGGTCTAATAAGTTAAATAAGGTTTGATAAGTTCAGATAAGTTCAGGTCTAATAAGTTGAAGAGAACGCCCCCTTAAAACTCCTCCCTTTCTAATAAAAATAATTGTTACGTAACAAGTTTTTAATCGCACTTTAGGCTTTTAGCCCTTTAACTTTGCATTATTAAGATACAGAATTACAGACATTAGGGCTCCGTTTACTAGAGCGTAAAATGTTTTCCTTGAAAATTGTTTCTCATTTTACATTGTTTATTTTGGGTGAAAAATAAAATGTAAAATTTGGAGTGAAAACTTATTTTACACCATAGTGGAAACATATTCCCCAAAATTTGGGAGTAAAACTTATTTTTCGTGCAAATAAACATTGGAAAATTTCTATGAAAATGAGTTTTCCAAGGTGTTCCGGGCCCACCCAGGTGGTCGACCCGATATGGAGGGGCCCAAACCCTAGGCCCAACTTGGTAGGGCTAGGGATACATCAGATTTTCTACAACGAATAATACGACGCCACGTGTCATGGGCTAGACCCACACGTCAGCCCAGCTGACTCAGCAAAACCCTAACTGGGTAACCTAATGCCTATATAAGGATCAGTCCAATCACTTTATAGGTACGCAATTCATAATTCACAAACTCACAATACACTGACTCCTTACTCCAGATATCTGACTTAAGTATCGGAGGGGCGTTCCTGAGTTCCACCCCCCAGGTTAGCAACCTTTGACTGTTTTGTAGGGCTCAACTCTACCAAGGAGCAGCGCACACGGAGTCAACACCAAAACACTAGAAAGCATTGACTTTTCATAAAGAGGTTCCGGAACAGGAACACAAGGTAAAATGTTTTTCATGAAAAATCATTTTATATCAAAAACGTTTTACACCCAAGTAAACGGATCCTAGGTTTACATACACCCTCGTATACCATATACTTTAATTTACTGCAAAAAATATGTGTATTTATGATGCTATTCCCTATTTATTTAACTAGCTAGACATCTTATTTGATTTTTTTTTTTTGAGATTAAAACAAATTATAAAAGAGGAAAGAACAATCGAACAAATAATTAACTTTAGAGTAGTTCTCAAATAAGACTGGCAAACATAATTACTAATCTAACTTCTAAAATTTAGGATCACATAATATGAATAAATAGATTATTTTCAATAAAATAAAATGAGGAAATTTTCAATAAAAATTGAAAACATAAAATGGCACAAGAAAACACACATCAACAAATGGTCCACCACGCATAAAAAACGGAAGCCACACGAAAAAACACGCAAATTCAACAAGTGAAAATAAAGTCACTATAAAACGTAATCCCTCCGTAACATACTAATGGTAACACATTATTTTATACGCATTTTAAAAAAGTGATTTAAGGGTATTGAACTATTGATAAAAAATAATTTTAAAATTAGTAATTTATGATCTCAATTTTATATTAAAATCGACCATTTTGATTAATTTGTTTATCTACACCCTTAAATTATTACCTTAAAGTGCGTGTAAAATGACTTGTTGTCATTAATATGTTACGGAGGGATAGTAAATAATTAGATAGATAAAATGAGAATTGAAAAAAGTCAAACATAATTCTTCTTGCACCACTTAACTTTATGAATAACAATGTTAGCCAAAATTAGTGAGAATATATTGCATCTTTCCAAGAAAGGATGATCATGCATATTTGATGGATAATACTAATTTAGAACCAATAAATACAGTGCTCTGTATCCATCTCTAGTTTTCCACTATCATATAGAAAATGAGTAGTGCTCTATATTATATATATTTTTTACATTTAGCTACATATTCTAGTTTGAACAAAATTTATTTTGTGTGTATACATATATATATATGTATTTTGGAAAATTTGGGAGTTTTTTTTTTATTGTTTATTCATACATCGAAATACTTATCCAGTACCATTTGTATTCTTAATCGATAAGGTACAATAAAGCCCCACCTATATATGAATCATATCTTAGAAGTACTAAGGTTATAGCCCCAAGGATAAGGGTACGAGAACTTGATCCCCTGCCGTGAGGTGGCAAAGAGATCAAGGTATGATCCGCTGAGCTATACCCATGCCTCATTGTACATTTTGTATTATTGTTAAAGCTTATGCTAAAGTATTCTACAAACATTTAGACATAATGGTTTTGGCTTCATAATTTATAAACACAAAAGTAATAAATAATACTCCCTTTGTTTTTTAAGATGTAACACTTCACTTTTCACATTTGCCGAGACACAACTTGGATTCGTAATATCTCTGAATATATAAGTGTAAAATTATATATTTGGAAAGTGTATTCCGATGTAATTCCAACAAGATCCCACATGGCTATGTTCTTCTTTATATATAAGCAACAATTAACGGTCAAAGTGAGTCGGATGAATAATGCCAAAGTCAAAGTATTACATCTAAAAAAACAGGGGAGTAGTTTATTTTGAATGTATTGAGGTATTAACCTGTATATATATTTAGAATATACACAATTGTCAGACACAGCCAAGAATGAAAAAAGGAATTCTGCATAAATGGTGTAGAGCAAGTGTTGTGTAAACCAACCAATCATTCCAAAGGTTAGGATTATTCTTCTTTAGGAATTAGTAACCCATTAATAATACTGGCCAATAAACTAAAGCCCAGGGAAAAAGTAATTGGGCATGATTGGTGATTAGAGTTTAGAGGTTAGAGTTTAGAGTTTAGAGGTTAGAGTTTAGAGTTTGTGGTTAAATGATTATTTTTTTGTTCAGAGAATTTGACTGCTGATTTAAATAATTGTTGTGTAAAGGTGTTTGGTAACATTTAGCTGATTGTTTAGAGTTTTGTAAAGGTGTTTGCTAACATTTGGCAACTCATAGTAGGAGTGGGAAATGAGGGAGGTGGGTGGAGTCATGGGCATAAAAGGCGTATCCTACTATCCTTATCATAATATGATGATGGTTTTAAAAACTTAGAAACTAGACTTAATGTCAAATACTACGTATATACCCGTCATTCAAGTACCTATTTGAAGGTCCCACTGGTATCCAAGAGGGGGTGAATTGATTACCTCTTAAAAAATTTCGCGACTTAATTGTTTTAGGTGGTTAATCAGTAAACTGGTTTGGTAGCGGAATTAAGGTGAACGGTTAAAACAAGAATAATCGTGCAAACAAGGAACACATAGATTTAGCGAGGTTTGACAGCTATGCCTACGTCTTTGTACCCTAACTACTCACTTTTATTAATCAGCTCGGAAAAACAAAAGTAGTACACTTTACTGCTATGAACTCACACAACCAACATCCCTAGCTACTCTCAACCCAAAAGTATTGTTTCACACTTGAACTCTCAAGCACTTGCAAATGAACTCACTCACACTTGCTCACAATCACTAATCCTGCTCCCAATAACTAATCCCTCTGTTAGTGACGAATACAGAAAAGTTTCTCTTTGAAAATGCTTCTAAAAAGCTTACAAGACATGATGTTTTAGATCTGAGATGAATGCTCTTATAATCCGTAAATTGTTATGTTTGATCTTTAGTCAACTCTCAAGAAATCGCTCAATATGGTACTGGAGAGTCTTGAGAAGTTTATCATTAATTAAGTGCATGAGTATTTATAGAACTTAGGCACCCTAAATTTGCCAGCCGTGGTAAATCACTTGGGCTGTATTTCATGGTTCGAATTTTACGAAAGTTTTACAATAAAATATTCTATGATCAAAGATCCTATAATATTTGTTTGTTTATTTCCTAAGGTTTTTGGAAAGTTTTAGCGCTTAAAGATTATTCTTTCCATATTGACTAGTTCTCGTACAAAAAGCTTTTAGGAATCAAAGATAAATCCTTTCACAAAATATTTTATGAATCAGTATGTCAGGCTGTTAGTCTACTAAACTGTTCTAGGAATTGTGTTTCATATCAATCATGTTGCAACCATTAGACATTAGTTTACAGTTTGTAACATATCAAAGAGCAAACATTACAAATCTATCATCATACTTGAACACTCTTTACAACAAAAAGACAAAAATTAAAAACCCTAAGGCTAAATTCAGTCTTCGATCATGTTCTTTAATACTCGAAAACTTGGATTCTCCTCAATCTTCTTAAAGTGATTCTTCATGTCTCAAGTACTGGAATACATGTATGTCAAACATGCAAACAATACACAAGATATGACATAAAAGCATTGTTACTCAATAGAGAGTAACTGAGGAACAATGCTTTTCAGCTGTTTCAGAACAACAATATGAACTCATTTAATTTTCAACTGTTCCTGTCAACTGTTTTTCATCACTCAAAACACTAAGGTACTTAACACAATTAGTATCTATTCTTAACTCTAAGTATGCGACACAAATATTATTTGTGTAAAATCAAAGAACCAAAGTTGAAAATCTAAAGTGATATCAAATGGGAAGCATTTCCATATTAATTAGAGCTTCTGATCAATCTCATTCACCTTTAAGTGTGAATCAAAATGGCCATAGTAAGGCGAAGAATCATGCATGTCCTTATTAATCATTTTCAATTGTCTTTTTGAGCAATATATAAAAATTGTCTCATGCATTTGATGAGCAGTATTAAATATTTGATGAGCAGTATTAAATAGTGGTAATGAGAACGCACTTACATGTAAATTTACAAAGTATAAATGATGACAATGTTCATGGGAATTGAATGCATCCCATTAATTTCCAAACCAGGTGAAATTTATCTAGAATTTTCAATCCCTTTCAATATATACTAGCTACCATTTTCAAATGGTACTACGTGGTAGTGAAAATTAAAGAACGAAAAATGACACTTGAAGTAGATTAGCATTCCCAAGTATATGACTCATCACATATAATCTTTTGATTCAATTTAAAATCCATTCTTATGACTACCATTTGCGATAACCAAATAGACTATAAAAGAAATTACAAATAGTATGAATATAATGTAGACACATGCAAGAGGAACACTAAGGTACCACACTAGTTAGTAACCGCCTAAATTGGCCGCATGAGTCTTAGCTTGCATTTGGAATAATCACTTATCAATCTACTGATTTGTTCCTTAAATTTTGCTACATTGATCTTTTCACGCTTTTCAAAACAGAATTTTAGATGAATATAATAAAAAAATTTAAAAAATACATATTTAAAACTACACATTGAGCCGAATCAAACGAGATCTCACTTGATTATATTTTTTCTTATGCGTATAAAATTAGAGAGAATTAAAGTTACGTACACAATGATTAGTGTTAAAAGTTCTTATGTAGCAAACAAATAGGGACGGAGGAATTGAAGTAGTAAATAAGAAAGTAAAATTCAATAGGAAGGAAATGAGGTAGTATGAAATTGAAAAAAAAAAAAACTAGTTTTATTATTAATGTTTTGGGTTTTTCTTCACAATACTAGAGTGTTTTATCGATTGCTACATTATATTCAAGATTGGAAAATTCTGCATGGTGTCCGTAAGCTTTATAAATTGTTTATATATGACATTCTTAATATCAATCAATCGTTAATTTATTTAACCAATTTGATTAATTCTTTAGTTATTTAAAATACATTATATCATACCTACCCAAAAAATCATACTAACTTGAATAATAACACAAAATTCAGCCAAATTAATAAAAACAGTCATGGTACTCATGAATAATTTATCAAAGAGGCCAGGATATCTTATAGACAGTTTTATGAATTTGAGGGTAATATGTAAAAATTCACAAAACCATAAGTATACCTAAAAATTTGAACAAATACAACAAGATTCTATATTGAAAAACCTTATTTTTATTTTATTTTTTTTTTAAAAAAAACCACCAAACAAAAATCTAATTAATATGCAAAGTGTAGTGTTGACTAAAAAAAGAAGGAAAATTTGTAAAAAATAAGTCAACCTTTAGCCGGTCTTCTCAAATTAAGTTAATCTTTTGATTAACTCAAAATAAGTCAACCTATTACACATATCCACTCAAATTAAGTTTTTTCACTAATTTAATGGTGGAGAAAGTTAATAATTTCAATGCAAAATTAAAGCAATGCATTAACATGTTGTTGTTTATATAATATTTCATTGAAAATGTTAATTTAATCAACAAACAATCAGTGAAAAAACTTAATTTGAGAAGACTTGTATATTAGGTTGACTTATTTTGAGTTAATCAAAAGGCTGACTTAATTTGAGAAAGTCGGCTAAAGGTTGACTTATTTTTTACATTTTTTTCAAAAAAGAATGTCAAAATTTACCTATAAATTATGCCACGCAAGCTAATGCTGACATTAGGGAGAATGTTAATTGTACCTCAACCATGCCTTTAATTAACCTTGCATACGTCATACAACACCCCAACACGAGAAATAGACAACTGCACACACACTGACACACACACATACAAAACTCTTGTTTTTTTTTTTTTAAAGGGGACACAAAAACGTACTCCGTAGTTAAAAAAACATTTAGTCTTAAAAATTACCCTTTTCTCCAAAAAAAATAAAAATAAAAATACCCTTTTTTTCTTTTTTAGTTGCTACATTCTCTTTAACACAAGTATTTAGGAGAAAAATACAAAGTAGAGTTAATTATTTATTGAGACGATGACAAATTAAGGGTAAAATAGGTAGAATAAAGTGGATAAATAACAAAAATATTGATAGGGTAGGTAAAATAATTAATTGGAAAAATTCATATGAATAATCCCAACTATTGGAGATCTTCCAATATTAATCCCAACTATAGTTTATTACACTATAATCCAAACAATGGGGGTAGTTTTATGATATTAGTTCATACTAACTTTTGACCGACTCTAATTTCCTTCGTAGAAATGGAGGAAGGTATAGTCAAGTACAATAAATAGGGAAAGAGGAAAAATAACGAATTCTTTATGAATTGGTGACCGATTATAATAGGTTAACTAAGTCAATAGACTAATATCATAAAACAACCCCCAAAGTTTGGATTATACTGTTATAACTAATAGTTGAGATTAATATTGGAAAACGTCTAATAGTTGAGATTATTTATATGAATTTTTCCTAATTAATTTATGTAAGTCACATATAACAAAATAGAAAATACAGAATTGAAGCAAGTAATTAATTGATACATACATCAAAATAAGGAAAATATAACAAGTAAAAAAGACAAAAAAGTAACAATCATTCCATCAAACAAAATTTGTCATACTTACTATAAAAGTGGATCTACTAGCTGTCCTAAGTTTTAGAACTCACAAAAAAAAAGAGAGAGAGAAAGATGGAGAGAAGAGTAGAGAGAGAAAGAAGTTATTGTAGTAGTTCAAAGCATAAGGGAGGAGAAGTAAATGAAGTTATTAGGAAAGTGATAATAATGGTGTTATTAGTGGTATTAATGTTGGGTTATTTCATGATTTGGGTGATTATGCCTACTAATCTTTACAAAACCAATTGGAAGGTTAAGCTGACTGCCTACTTACAATCCACCTATTTTGGCACCTATGGTATTTTATTCATTTATTTATATTTTATAATGATATATATTGTGTTTATAATAATTATGCATTGCCTAAATTAATTAATTAATTATTTGCATGTTTATATTATTATATTATAAAGTCTTGTTTAATTATTATGGAATTTGGTATGATCCCTTTGGGTTAGGCTAATAGTCATGTATCGGTCAATGAACTAGTAATTTTCTTACCTAATAATAAAAATGGAATTCGGTATGTATGATTATTTAATAATATAAAGTTTTTATTTTTATTTTTATTTTTATTTTTATTTTTATTTTTTTATTATTATGGAGGTTTATATATATATGTGTAGTGAATAATGTATATGTTTTGTTTGGTTGTGTTATTTTGCAGGTTTGCCGTTGTTGATTTTCGTATTTCCTGTGCTTTTCATTGCTGTTTTAGGATCACTTTACCTCCATTGTTTAGGAAACAAAGGTCTTGATTATGATAATCCAAGGTATGAAATTTCTTTGGTAGAATGGTGGTCAATATTAGTCAAGCAAACTCACATCGCGCCAACACATTAATGAGATATATATACAGTCATTTTTTTAATTTTTTTAATATGAAAATAATTAAATTATTTTATAAATATTTTCTATAGTTTTTGTAATTTCATTTTGTAATTTTTTTGAAATTAATTATTATATTAATATTACTAATTACCAAATTTGTTTAATTGTCCATTTTCTTGACGAGGTCTGATCAATGGCATTTAAACTCAATAATGGTCATGAATACAAAATTCCCATATTTTGTATCACTTCCATCTGGCCTGGGGTTCACTTCATGAAAACATGACAAAGTTTTGGAATAGTTCACCATAACTTCAACCACCATTGAAACTTAAAAAAAAAAATCTAACCTTGCATTGCATTGTTCATTCCAATCAATTATTTTATAAGTTGTAATTAATTTTTTTAAAGAATCATTTGATCCATGAAATAACCTCAAATGCGATTGATTTTCAGTCCCGATTAGAATTATATTATTGGTGTTATAAATTTCCAATGTTGAAGGAAAGGACGAAGAAGATGAAGTGAATGGTTGAATTTTGGCCACTTCGATTTTTTTTTATTTATTTATTTGACATGTTTCAGTTAGTGACCATAAAACTATCAGGATATAACAACAAATAAATCTTCATTTTTGACATGTACGTTGTAGGTAATGACCATCAAGCTATTATGATTTTCTTAGACTTGTATAATGTTAAAAATAAATGAAGATTGCAACTAAAAAGGAAGAAATCAATATCATATTGAAAACATGGTAGATTTTGTAGGTAACTCTTCTTTTTATTAAAAAAGTTAACATAAGTGGATAAATAAAGATTGATTTGTAAATTAAAGTATTGTAGTATAGGATTAACTTTTTTTTTTATAAAGAAACCTTTACACGATTTTTTTCCATTCCTAATATTATAACTACTCCCTCCGTAACATAAAGATTTCAACAAATGTTTTTTCACGCATTTTTTATAATCACATTCTTGCTTGTATTAAAACCATTTTGATTAATTTATTCGTTTACACCCTTAAATCGTTTTATTCGATCATAATTATAAAGTACAAATTGAGATGATTTGATCAAAGAGATCTCATAGAATTATATTTTTTTAATTACATGTATACAGCATAAAATATATATAGTTATATGGATGATTATGAATAGTGTACGAATTATTATATGTATTTTCAAGCATTACAAAGGATACAAAATTTTGTTATATACATAATATTAAGTAGCCAGTTTATTAATGTATGCGTTTGAATAAAAATGTGGACATGCAGAAAAGAGGAGAAAATTGGGAGGAGGATGGCAAGCTGGAGAAGGCCAGTGCTGGTGAGAGGACCATTAGGGATAGTATCAGGGGTAGAACTGTCATTTCTCATCATGTTCATCGCCTTCCTTGCTTGGTCTCTCACTACCTATCTTCATGTTGGTTATTCTAAAATCAAGGTCCATGGAGGAGAACGGTATGTGTATATATATATATATATATATTAGTAGTTTAGTACTACATATATAATTTCATCAGAGGATGAAGTCATATCCCTATTGGTTAAAGCTTTAGAATTCCAGACACGAGGTTCTGAGTTCGATTCTCACCGCACGCAGTTGTGAGGATTTCTTAAAATTATCCCCCTTACAGATGTGTGTGTTGACTAAATTAAAATTGGGTCGGGTGAGCAGTGAATTGCTATGCATAATTTGTCACGCCCCTGAATATATAATTAATTGCATGCAGATGGTTGTATAAGTGGGAGAGCACCGTATTTAGGTTGGGGATGACAGGAAACATATGTTTGTCACTGCTATTCTACCCTGTAACTCGTGGATCATCCATATTGCCATTGCTAGGCCTCACCTCAGAAGGCAGTATTAAGTATCACATTTGGCTTGGCCACTTCACCATGGCCCTCTTCACCGCTCATGGCCTCGGATACATCCCTCTTTGGGCTGTCACCGGCCAAATCCACCAGGTAATTAATTAACATTTAGTTTTTTATTGCATCACTTAGCTTGAACGAACTTTGATAAATTGCTTACTAATATAAAAAATTATGCATAGATGATTAAAAAAAAATTCAAATAATAACATTTTTTTTTTATACGGCAAGATACACATATTGGCCCCACATATTTATCCTACCTCAGAATACAATGCAAGCCCTGCACCTGGGATCAAAGAAGAACACATGGTTACAGACACATATACCAACATATGAGTTTGAAGGCCTAGTGCGGTTGGCATTAACTTCCTTCTCCGTGGGCTTTGACCCGGGGTCGATTCCTCATCCCCTTCCTGAGATAGGAAGGGGCTCCCGTGAACCTTTCCTGCAAAAAATAAAAAAATAAAAAAATACAAACATATAAAACAAGTATATGCAATAACCCGCACGGAGAAATATTTTCAACAAAATCAGTTTTAACAGGTAACCGAGTGTCAGTATTAAAAAAAAGTATTAATTTCTGTCTTAAAATAAGTGTTCCATACACTTTCTTACATTTATCGAGACATAACTTTAAATAAGACTATCTTGTGCGATATATAACAAAAAATTATAAAAGTTATATATTTGGAAAGTGAACATCGACATAAATTAACGATATATCATATAACTATATGGGTCTATATATTCTCTTCAAATTATTTGTACTTATCTGAACTTTGTTTAGTTAATTGATGCTTAATTATCATAATTGATCTGAACTTATAAGTACTTAAAATAAGTAGAAGATAACGTGGTCTATATTTTTCCTTATATATATAATTAATTAAAATGAGTCGAAATTATCATATGTGTGAATAATGTCAAAAGTCAAAATGAAACTGTGTGACTATGTGAGTGTTGTGCGGTGTCCAAGTGACAAAAGACAAACATAACCTTCATGGCTACATGTATTATTAGCTTTACATGCAGAACTCTGGAATATTTACATGTAATCGAGTAGAGCGATTTTTCACCATAGTTTTATTTGGACTCTTTTGTCTAAAGATCAAATAGTACATTATTTTTATAGCATTTTATTGTCTTTTGTAATTAAGGAATAATAATAATGATTTTTGAGTCGGTCCATATGAAAAATTCACTATAATATTAAGGCCGGATAATTTGTCTAAAACCACCTTTTAAAATAGGTTTTTGTCAAAAATCACCTTATAAAAAAAATTTTGTTAAAAGAAACCAAAACAAACAAAAAAAATTTGTCAAAGAAAACTAAATTGCACTAATCCAAGATTTGACTACAATTAAAGGCATTAACCTTCCAATTAGTAATAAGCTAAGCTAATTTTAATTAAAACAATTATTCACAATATATTAAGATTTTTTTTTTAAAAAAAAGAAAAACTAAAAAAATCAAAAATCAAGAATGGGTGGCAGCAGTGATGCAGCAGGGGCGGGTGCAGTAAGGGTGCAGGGGGCTGGGGGTTGGGTGGGGAGGCTCGTCGGAGGTGGTGGGGGGTGGCTGAGGGTTTAGGGTTTAATTAAGGTATATTAAAGTTTTAAGGTTTAAGGGAGGTATATTAAAGTTTAAAGGTTTAATTATGCATAATAATTGTACGTAATCAAAGTCAAAGTTAATTAATATAAGGTCAAACCCTAATTAGTGGAATTTGGTTTTCTTTGACAAAAAATATTTTATTTTTGGTTTCTTTCCGCAAAAAAAAAATTATAAGGTGGTTTTTGACAAAAAAAAACTATTTTATAAGGTGGTTTTAGACAAATTATCCTAATATTAATAATACTGATTTTCGAATGAACACATATTAAAATCGGGTCAGATTATTTTTGACCCATCAATATATGGGTTGTTTTACTTGGGCCTTAATTTTTTGTCAAACCCCATTTTTTCGTGTCAATTTGGATTAGTTGATTTTTCACAGGTACAAATTATTGGTTTCAATCCATCAAGCATTTAATAACATGCTGAGGTGTTCTGGCCAAAAAAAATATATATTAGAGTGTTGTTTGGCTAGCAAAATCATGAAAATTAAAATTTCTAGAAAGTTATGCTTCCCACAAAAAGGAGGAGTTTACTTACCTGTCCTCTTAGGTAAAGGTAAGTGAAAATTTTCATAAAAACTTTAACTTTCCACAATCAACCAAACAAAATCATGCATTTTCTAAGAAATTGTTATTACATGTGAAACAATACTTCATAGAAATTATCGTTTCCTATAGTGAACTAAACAAACACTAGTAATAGCTATCAAACATCAACCTTTAAAAACAAACTCAATGAGTTAAACAATAAGTGGATGATACAAAGTAATAAAAACTTCGAAGATACATCCATAATCCATCTTTGTACGATGATTTACTGTCACCTCCATGGCTCTGAGCGAGATCTGATCTGAGATCAATTCTTTGTCACTCTGGGTATAACAAAAAATATATTTTTCCATATATCATGTAAATATTAAGGTTTGTGCGATTATTAGGGTTGCATCTTCTATATAAACTCATGAATTGAATGAATGAAGCCAAGGCAAGGAGAATTACAATTAATTTCAATTAGCCAAAAATCCTGAGATATGACTATGGCAGTGTGTCACAATGAGTCTTTGGTTCTGTTCAGTTTAACTTATTTAAGCATTCTAATTTTATTGAAAAAAATCAGATAAGAACAAATGAGATCAGAATAGGAAAAAATTCAGATCAGATAAGAAAATTTCAGATCAGATTAAAAAAATTCAGACAAACTGAACACATCCTTAGTTATTACTTATTAGAGAAAATTAACAAAATTAATCTTTGTGCGTGATCTCTTCATGCACTTTATTAAAAATAGACAAATATATATAATGGGTTCGTTGTTTCAATTTACTGTCGCTTATCTATTTTTTCAAACACTATTTTGTTTTTTTTAATTTGCACTTGTCTATTTTTTAACCAAGTTTAATATGGCAATTGGCAAGTTGGCAACTAAAACAAAAACGAAAAAAATGGGTTTTAAATTGTTAATGGTAGGGCCTCGAAATGGAAGCGTGTATGGTGCAGGTGCAGTGGTGCAAGTGAATTTGGAAACAATGTTAAGGGTAGAACAAACTGAGCAGTAATTCATGAGAGTCGTCACAATCACAGCCTGAGCTGTCAATTTTAGACTTGATCAGAAAAACTCAATAAACCTAACCCGGAAATAGTGGATTTTAATAAAAAAAAAAATAACAATTCAAACCTGTTTTAAAATCGTTAAATAAAATACGCTCATAACCGACCTGACATGCTGTTAATTCGGCCCGACTCAAAATTCATTAGTAATATATTAAATTTATGGTATTATGAAAAATTTAGGCAAAAACACTCTATACGATTAAAACTTTGAATTAAACTTTATTTGTATTAGACCACAACATCAATTATTTGTCATAAATTGGCTACTAATGAAGATTTTTCTTATAATTTGTACTTTTTAGAACGTTTAAAGTACATTTTAGTACATATATTGCATTAAAATTAAAGGGTGTTATAAAAATTCTCAACCCGCTGGATCAACATGAACCCGACGACTTTGAATTATGAAAAAGTTAATACCTACCCAAACGCGTTGAAACCTAACCCATTACAACCCAAACCTGCAACTATTTTACACCAATCCGATCCGGCCCGTTTGATAGGTCTAGCCCTACAGGGCACAGGCTACAGGCAATAGTGAATAATAGTCCAACATCTCAGCTGAGCTGAGTAGTGAGTAGAGCATGATCCCCAGGTGACGTAATATCAGTTACATTAACAGCCCACTAATATTCCATTTTGTAGTGGGCTTTTAAGGATAACAATTCCTTTTTTGGACTATTACTAGCAGTGCATTTGTGGACCCTGTTTCTTCATTCTTTTGGATGGTCCGTATTTCCTTATATCACATGGGCCGCTCCCTCCCTTTTCCGGCAATCTGAAAAAATTCAAGTTAATACAATATTTGAAATACTCGCAAAACTTTTGTCATTTTAGTCTGTAATACAATATTTGATTTTAAAAAAAATTATATTTAGTATAAAAATTACCCATTTATAACTTCTTTTTTTTTTTTCTTAACTTTACTTTTGTAGTGAGCCCAATTAATTGTTGCTCTTAGGGTGCGTTCTCTTCACCTTAAAAAAATAAGTTTCAGGTTTAATAAGTTCAGATAAGTTCCAATAAGTTATATCAGGTCCAATAAGTTCAATAAGGTCTAATAAGTTGCAATAAAGTTTAATAAGTTGCAATAAAGTCTAATAAGTTTTAATAAGTTCCAATAAGGTCCAATAAGTTGCAATATGGTCCAATAAGTTCCAATAAGGTCTAATAAGTTCCAATAAGGTCTAATAAGTTCCAATAAGGTTTAATAAGTTTCAATCAAGTCTAATAAGTTCTAATAAGTTCCAATCAGGTCTAATAAGTTCAAATCAGGTCTAGATTATTATTTTTAATTATTGATCAAATAAAATTAATAAAATTAATAATTGACTTAGGGTGCGTTCTCTTCAACTTATTAGACCTGAACTTATCAGACCTGATTTAACTTATTAGACCTTATTTAACTTATTAGACCTTATTAGAACTTATTAGACCTTATTGGAACTTATTAGACTTTATTGGAACTTATTAGACCTTATTGGAACTTATTAGACCTTATTGGACCTTATTAGACCTTATTAAACCTTATTGGAATGTATAAATATGATTGAATAATAAATTAATAATAATAATAGTAATCCAAAAAAGCAATATTCTATACATTTGAACTTAGGTTCTTTTTTATTGTTGAATTACGTTCGAGGGAGTAGTAATAATTAGTATCACTTTTTTCAAACTCATTATTAATTAATATTATCAATTCCAATAACAACTTATCTACATATTTAAATTTTCCTTAATTCACATGTAGTAAAGTTAACAAATTGGAACAGATGGAATAATAATAATAATAATAATAATAATAATAATAATAATAATAATAATATGGAGGATTGGTAAAGTTTAATTTGGACCAAAATTAAATCAAACCCAAAATAAATAAAATAGGAAAGAAATATGCTCGATGAAGGTGAAAATATGTACTCCGGTGATGAATCTGAAGCAATGTATTGATGTGGATTTTTATTCAAGTGAATTTTATTTAATTTTAATTAGTACTAGAGTTGCGAATTATTATAAACCTATCTTTCATATTTTATAATATAAAAAAAATAGTTTAATTCAATCATTCTCTAAAAAAATTAAAACATGAATGATGGAATAAAACTAGTTTATGTTTAATGAATCATTAGCCTTTTAAGGCATTTTATCAAAAAAAAAAATAGTTTATGTTGTGTAAGAGTGATTTAAGGTAATTATTAGTTTAATTAATTTTCTTTAATCAATAATTAAAAAAATAACCTAAACCTGATTGAAACTTATTAGAACTTATTAGACCTTATTGGAACTTATTAGAACTATAAGAACTTATTAGACCTTATTGGAACTTATTAGACCTGATATAACTTATTAGACCTGATATAACTTATTGGAACTTATCTGAACTTATCTGAACTTATTAAACCTGAAACTTATTTTTTTTAAGGTGAAGAGAACGCACCCTTAAAGCACTTTTACACAACATAAACCAATTTTATTTTATCATTCTTGTTTTATAATTTTTTAGAGAAACCAATCAGAGTTAGATTGAATTAAACTATTTTTTTATATTATAAAATAAAACTTATTTTTTATTTTGGGTTTGATTTAATTTTGGTCCAAATTAAACTTTATCCATCCTCCATATTATTATTACTAATTTTGGTCCAAATTAAACTTTACCCATCCTCCATATTATTATTATTCAATCCGTTCTAGTTTGTTAATTTTACTACAAGTGAATTAAGAAAAATTAAATATGTAGATAAGTTGTTATTGGAATTGATAATATTAATTAATAATGGGTTTGAAAAAAGATATACTAATTATTATTACCTTCTTGAACCTAATTCAACAATAAAAAAAAACATAGGTTCAAATGTATAGAATATTATCATCATCATCATCATTATTATTATTATTATAATTAATTTATTTTATTCAATCATATAAAATACGTTCTAATAAGTTTCAATCAGGTTTAATAAGTTCCAATAAGGTCTAATAAGTTCTAATAAGGCCTAATAAGTTCCAATAAGGTCCAATAAGGTCTAATAAGGTCCAATAAGGCCTAATAAGTTCCAATAAGGCCTAATAAGTTCCAATAAGGTCTAATAAGTTCCAATAAGGTCTAATAAGTTAAATCAGGTCAGATAAATTCAGATAAGTTCAGTTCAGATAAGTTCAGATAAGTTCAAGTCTAATAAGTTGAAGAGAACGCACCCTTAGTATAAAATGTTCCTTTTTTTTTATACATTGACAAGCAAAAAGGCCAAAATGTTACAATTATATTTAATGTCATTTATACACTTTATTCTAACTATTTTACCCTTAATTATGTTATATTTTAAATAAATACCTCTACTTTTTAATACTCCCTATCATTTCACATGCTACTTCTAAAAACTTGTGTTAAAGGTAATGTAACAACTAAATAAAGACGAAGGGAGTAGATGATATAAGTATGCTAAATAAGAGATTTAAAAAATATTAATTTTGTACACAGTTTAATACATGTCAAAAGGCAAACATTAAAATGATAGATTTTAACGAATTAAATAGCTAAAACTTGTACGCTGACATTTAAAACATTAAAAATATAAGCTATTGAAAGTTATATATAAAAAAAACACTTCAAGAGTATTTAATGTAAGTTACAAAATTATGTTCAATGAGGTATGTCCAACGTATGTCAGCCTGTCAAATTAGACGATACAAAATACAACACATTAGAGGTGTGTCCATGCTCAGTATTTAGTAGTTTATATGGACTAAGACTTATAACCTATTAATTATTTGATAAATTGATATATTACATGACCATGTTACATTTTACAAAATTTTTGGCATATTTAAATTTTCAACCCCAATTATTCGACAACCTTACCTCTAATCCAAAGCAAATAAATAATACTCTAAACTCTAACATAACCCTAACTTGTTACAATTTCTAGTATGATGTAATTTAAACAACATTATGAAACTTAATTTGCAGGTACTAAAGTGGGACAAAATTGATGTATCAAATGTAGCAGGAGAAATATCATTATTATTTGGACTAATATTATGGGCAACAACATTCCATAACATTAGAAGAAACTTTTTTGAGCTCTTTTTCTACACTCACCACCTCTACATTCTCTTCATCCTTTTCTTCTTCTTCCATGTTGGAATTGGCTATGCCTTTTACATGCTTCCTGGCTTTTACCTCTTCTTAATTGACCGTTACTTACGGTTCCTTCAATCGAGCCAACGTGTTCGTTTGCTTTCTGCTCGGGTATTACCCTCTGATGCTTTCGAGTTAAACTTTGCCAAAAGCGCGCTTTTGACTTACAACCCTAGTAGCATAATTTTTGTGAATGTTCCTAGTATTTCAAAGCTTCAATGGCACCCTTTTACCATTAGTTCTAGTAGTAATTTGGAGCAAGACAAGCTTAGTGTTGTTGTTAAGGTTGAAGGGAAATGGACTAGAAAGCTTTATGATATGCTTTCTTCTTCTTCCATTGTTCATCGTCTTCAAGTTTCGGTTGAAGGGCCTTATGGACCTCCCTCTAGTCATTTTCTAAGGTTAGTCATTTATTGCATTGTTTGAATTATATAAATTGCTTCATATTTTGGTCAGTAGCTAATTTAATTGGTTAAAGTCTTTAGCGCTATGGGTACCTCACTGCTTGTTGCTCTTTCTACTTTTAGGAAATGTAATAAAAAATGAAATTGACTTCAACTCACTTTTGACAAAAGAAAACTATCTTCTAATATGTGTTATAACATTATTAATAAGTGAAAAATTAGTAGTTGAATATAAGTGACAAAATTTTGATTCCCTCCTCCATTTCACAATTTTGGTTACATTTGGAATATTAAGTTTGTGAAAAGAGAAACTTCACCAATGAATTTTTTTTAGGAAAAATTGTATTTAATAAACCAACCTTTGGGCCATTGAAGATGAATAAACCGACCTTTCAATTATTTTTTAATAAACCAACCTCCATACTTGATTTTCTTTCAATGAACATTTTGGTTTTTTTTTTTTCATTTTAAAAAATAACCAAAAACATAAATAAAAAAATTAAATCAGAAATCATAAATTTTTTTTTTTAAAAAATGACCGCCTCCCACCTTCCCCTTCACCACCACCACTACCCGTCGCCGCCACCGTAGCAAACAACACCACTAGTCCACCACCCACCACCCCGACCCACCACACCAACCCAGACCATCCCGACCCGCCATCCACCCCCAACCTAGAACCACCACCTGCCACCCACCAAACCCCTCAAATCGAACACAACCGCCGCACAAAACCCCACCCCCACCAATCGAGTCCGCCCCACCCACAAACCGAACCCCAACCCCACCCGAAACCCCCAACAACCACCAATCACCCCACCACAAATCAAATCTCAAAGAAAAAAAAGGAAGAAGAGAGAGGAAGAGAGCAGCGGTCGGCGGGGTCGAAGGCGTGCGTGGAGGAAGGAGGGGAGGAGGGGGTTGATGGGGAGGCCGGGGAAGATTCGGCGATGGTGGAGGTGGTGGTGACGCTGGTGCTGGCGGGTGAGGGGCAGGAGGGGAGAGGGTGGAGGGAGGAGAGACTGAGAGTGGGAAGGAGGGAGGAGAGAGAGAGTGGGGGAGGAATTTTAAATTTTTAATTTATGCTTTTTTTTTTTGCTGAGTTTTATTTAAAAATTTATGATTTTTTTAAAATATAAATATTTCAACCAATAAGATCTTGCCACGTATCAAAACCTGTTTTTAAAGGTTAAAAACATGTCACGGTTAATTTTGGGATGATGGGGTATTAAGGTTGGTTTATTAAAAAATAATCAAAAGATTGGTTTATTAAAAAACAATGGGCCAAAGGTTGGTTTATTAGATTCAATTAAGCCTTTTTTTTATTATATATTATATACTTCCTCCGTTTTGAAAAAACGCAACAATTAGGGTGGCACGGACTCCCAATCAATTTTTTGTTTTGAGCGTAAAAGAGATAGAGAGAGAAAGTGGGTATGTGATGATGTGAGAGATAAAAAGAAAAACTTACAAAAATAAAAATTGTTACATCTATATTGAAACGGATGAAGTATATAAAAAAACATTTTCATATGAGATCGGATTTTGTTAGATATTTCTAGATGTATAGTTTTTAAATACCAACTTTTATAATTTTAATTTTTTTTAAAAAAAAATACCGGAATATATTAATGTTTAAGAAAACAGAGATAGCCAACATTATGAAACGGAAGAAGTAAGTGTAATGAATCAGCAAAATTACATTACAATGCAAGATAGATGTATGTTAGTATGTATAACTCATTATATATGTTGATTGATCAATATGTATAACAGGCATGATACACTTGTGCTAGTGAGTGGAGGAAGTGGCATAACCCCATTCATCTCCATCATCCAAGAACTTCTCTACATTAGCACCAATATGAAATCCCAAACCCCAAAAATAATCTTAATATCATCATTCAAAAAATCAATTGATCTTTCCATGCTAAACCTTCTCCTCCCCATCTCTTCACCCACTTCTAATCTTTCAAACTTAGACATACAAATCAAGGCCTATATAACAAGAGAGAAACAACAAAGCCACCACCAAGACCACCTTAAGCCACCACGAACCGTGTGGTTCAAACCCGACACAACCGATGCACCCATCTCCCCAACCCTAGGCAAGAACAATTGGGTATGGCTAGGAGCCATAATCATGTCTTCTTTCATTGGGTTCCTAATCTTAATAGGGTTACTTACAAGATACTACATCTACCCAATTGATCATAATACAAATGAAATATTTCCTCAAGCTTCTAGAACCATTCTTTATGTGTTGATCTTGTGTGGGTGTGTGGCCATGGCGGCTAGTGGCGCGTTTCTTAGGAACAAGAAAAGGAATGCCATGGAAGCTAAGCAGATTATGAATATGGAAGGGATTACACCACAAGCAACGCCGGATTCGCGGTTTTATAATGCTGATAGAGAGCTTGAGAGCCTCCCTCATCAGTCTATCCTTGAATCCACTCAAGTTTCTTATGGACAAAGGCCTGATCTCAAGAGTAAGTTACCTGGCCTATCAACCTTGAAATTACAATTCATATTTTTTTACTCTTCAACATTATGTCACTATGCTAGTATATTAATTAGGTTAGAATTTCATTTTATTCTTTGGGAAATCATTGATCTTTTAATTGTAACTTTTTACCATAAATTTTTAATTTTTTACCTAGTGAAATTAAAATTCAGTGACAAAATTTGATTTGGTTCCAAGCTAGTTAAGCTTTACAACGAACAAAGTTATGGCATTGGCGGTATGCTCAAAAGTTACAACATTTATGTAAAAAGTCATCCTTTCAGACCTTCCAACTTGCTAAAAATTGTTTGGCATGCATGCAGAACGAACATGTATACCGAGGGAAGTAGGGCACTACTTCTTCACTCCCCCAATGGGCAGAACTTCACGGGGGCAGGTGGGGTCCATGGCCCCCGCCAATTTTGATTTTTGTAATTTTTATTTTAAAATAGGTTCATTTATGTATTCGGGCCCCTCCAAAAATTGATTTTTTTTATGGTCCCCTTTAATTAACGTACATATATTTTTGGTTCCGCCCTTGACTACTCCTCTTATGGACCTATTCAATTTGGCCTAGTGAACTTGATTTTTTTTTTTAGTCATTTAGAATCTTATATCGTGGATCTGGCTTTGATAAACTTCACTGAATAGACCTAGTCGCGAGCAAACTACTAAAGTATAAAGTTTTTGAATGTGCAGAAATATTGTTCGAGTGTAAAGGGTCAAGTGTGGGAGTAATGGCAAGTGGTCCAAGAGGGCTAAGACATGAAGTTGCTGCTATATGTGGAGCTGGTTTGGTTGACAATTTGCATTTTGAATCTATCAGTTTTAGTTGGTGAAAATACTGAGCTAATTAAGCTAGGTCATGTATGTAACCAACTTAACAAGCAACAACCTACATTTGAGCGAGCTGGGCATGGCTTATATTGTATAATATAACTCAACAAATTAAAAGATCTTCACTTTCTAATCTGATCTAATCCGATCCATGGATCTGGAGATCCAACCTACATGTGTATGTATGTATAATATACGGTTACACTTTTCTCCCATTAAAATCTTGTTTGTGGGATCCATCTATGAATTTAATTTGCTTGAACTTTCTAAGCATATATTTTCACGTATTCAAATTTAGATTTGCAAGGTTGAAGCAAATTTAATTTAATTTTCCCCCGTTGGATCAGTGTAATTCATATCTTATATATATGGGTTATATATATTATTGTGATGAAAATTCTACTCTGTTCTTATGACTATAGAATACCAGAGGGTTGAGATTGTTTATTTTTTGAATTATTTTTATTAGTAAATCTAATTTAAAATCATATTTTAATTACTTTATATATATATATATATATTTATTTGTGAACTTGTGTCTCTTTATAATGAGCATCTTTTTATGATATTTTGTGTCTGTTTACTTCAGCTTAAATTTAGTTCAATCCAATTCAGCTCTCTATTTTCTTTTCTTAATTATAAAATATTACTTTCAGTTCAGCTCAGTTCAACATAATTCAGTTCAGTTCCGTTTAGTTCAGCATAATCCAGTTCAGTTCAACTGTATTCAGCTAAAGTAAACAAACCATTTGTGCTAGGGGCTCGTTTACATTAGCTTAATAGAGATGAACTGAACTGAATTGAACTGAACTGAACTCAATAGAAGTGTATTAATTGAACTAAATAGAGATGAACTGAACTGAACTGAATAGAGATTAACTGAACTGAAGTAAACAAGCTCTAGGTTTAGACTAGAAGTGCAAAAAATAATTTGCAGACGAACCAAATGATAACATAATTAACTGCAATACACTACAAGTTTATAGTGGTATAATGATGTATTTTAAGTTTGTTATAAAATCTTCCCAAATTTGAGATGTAAAAGAAAATTTTCTTCTCTAAATGGAATTAGAAACAAAATTTAATAATTAATTTAAGCAGAGCCACACAAAAAACCCCAACCTATATAATAATTAGAAAAGTAACAGTAATATTTCCTCCGTTTCGAAAAAAATGCAACATTGGGGTTTCACGGACTTCTTGGCAATTTTTTTTGTTGTGAAAGTAAAAGGGATAGAGGAAGAAATTAAAGTGGGTTATGTGATGATGAGAGAGATAGAAAGAAAAAACTTATAAAAATGGATGATTAAAATTGTTGCATTTATTTTGAAACATCCAAAAATCGAAATTGTTGCGTTTTTTTTTTTTTTAAACGGAGGAAGTATCAGTTTTTTCAATTAAAAAAATAATCGAAAGTAGGTGCATGTTTTTTTTTTTTTTTTTTTTTTTTTTGCTGAAAAAAAAAATACTAATTTGAAAACGTCAAATGGCACAAGACGACACACATCCAACATAAGGCACACCAAGCTCAAAGACAAACTCCACACGAATACACATGTATTCAATTATCCAAACTCACAAATAATATAATTAAAGCAAGGATCTAGCTATACTATACTGCGATGCCCAAATATATTGCGATAGAAAATTATTAAAAGTCAAACATAATTCTTTATGCGCCAATATATTTTTGATATAAAATGTTTGACAAATGTACAGAATTAATAGTGAGGTTATCAAGCAATTACCTTTCCAAAAAAATATATATATATATTAAAAGTCAATCATATATAATATATATGCTAATTTAGAAAATTGTTACTCCCTCCGTCCCATATTAGTTGCTACATTCTGAAAATGGACACTATTCATTTGTAAACTTTGACTGCTTATAGTTTCGCGTACATAAAGAAAAATATAGTCATGATGGATCTAGTTTAATTCGTCTCACTATGTACTTTTCAAACATATAATTTTTATAATTTTTTATTATTTGTAGTTCAAGATATTTTAATTTAAAGTTTTGTATTGGGAGATGTGAAAAAAGATAATGTAGCAAGTAATTTAGGAAAGAGGGGGTAATTGCTTTTACTCAGGTTATCTCGTTTAATTTGCTACTGCCATAGAAAATGACGCTTAATTCTTTGAGAACATACGTAACAAAATGATATTCCAACAAAATTAATCAAGTATCTAGCTAGCTAGCTACTTGTGTATAATTATTTGATAATATTTAACTAGGTTAACAAAGTACGTAGTTGAGCTTGATTTTATGTTATAATTAAGCAAGGACTTGCTAATAGAGTTGGAAATGGGTTGGGCTAGCACGACGTCCAGATTGGCACAATATAATACGAGTTGGCTGGGTTTGACATAGCACGAGCCCACTAATAGACCAAGCCAGTGCGGCTTATAAGTCATGGGCGCTTGTTGTGCATGAATAACAGTTTCAAAACTTGACACGGGCCCAACACAAGCATAATAGGGTGGCCTGTTAAGTGACACGTTCATTATGGGAAGAAAAATATCCATAAAATATAAAAATTATAATTAAATTAAGCATGAAGCACGTAACAACCAGTGGGATAAATTAAAGGTAATAAATTGAGATTACATACGCATCATTCGATATAATTAATCAATAGTTGATTTGAGTTAGTGTGTTTTTTATTTTCGATAATTGAGCCTTTAGACTTGATTTAACAATTTTCTAAAACTAAAAAAAAAAACAGAAAAAGAAATATCAAAGGAGGAACCCACACGGCCACACGGCCACACGGGGAACTAAGGTAGTGTATGTAGCCGTGTAGGTACATCGATTAAGTCATCACTCAGAAATGTCTGCATGACTCTTGCCCTAGGGATTATTTGACTTGTGGTAGTATTATATGGTGGTATAATTAAGCACCATATAATAATACTACTAAATGATGTAATGATAGAATAATTTTTCACTTAAATTTTTTCAATTTTGAGGATAAATTTATAACTTTTTTTTTTATATAATATAAAAAGTTTGATACTTATTATAAAAAGTTACAATTTTTTAGTTAAAAGTTATGTCGAGAGAAATAGTAATTATTGACAAGGTATTTTCAGCCCAATTTGCTTGAAATATACTCTGTACTATTTCTCTTATGAGTCCGTTTGATGGTCCAACAACATAATTAACTTGTTTGTAACTAAAAAAAACTGTCAATAACTTTAAACTATAAATATTTAACTTTTTACATAACTAGTTCAGTTTTATGCAAAAGTTGCGGTTTTAACTTTTTAAGCTCAAAATTACATTTTTTAAGAAAAAAGTTATTATTATGTTTGTCACATATATAGTTTAACATGACAACACTTAGGGGTTGCTGGGTATACCAAAATATTAGCATTGGAAACGTAATCACAAAATAATATTGTTATCATGTGTTTGCTATGGGTTGTGGGAAACGGAAACAAATTTGTAAGGGAAACAAAGTCCATTACATTGTTACCTTCCTAAATCAAGTGGAAACAATTA